>KB673423.1:3107462-3232235 GCA_000349145.1 Anopheles dirus
AGATTAAAGACACACGGACACACATACAGATAAAGCGGGAGGGAAGATAATGAAAGGTAAGCTAAAGCCGCTCTGTTCGACTGTCGGACGAATTATGAGCCCGCTGCTGCTGCTGATGCTGCTGTTGCTGATCCAATGTACACAACCCCGATCGAACTCCGCAGCGCTCAGGCTATACAAAGGCAAGCGACAACCGAAACCGAGAACGAAAAAACGTGAATACCCCGAATCTCAAACTGATTACAACCTCCCCGTTCCATCCATCGCCGGCTCATCCATCCATCACGGCGAAACCGGGCTGACGGAGCTGTGGGATGAAGGTTCTGTGGCCAATATGTCAAATCATCATCCCCACTGGTAGGTTCGACGGGGCGCGCCTAATGCCTATCGTTCGCGTACCCCGAAATCCGAATAATTCGCTTGCAAATTGGCACGCAGGGGGAGGGGGGGGGGCAGTGTCTGGGGTGGGTTGGAACGGGAGTGCGTTTTTGATCAAATAAGCGAGCAATGGCTCAACCCCACTCCCGCTCCCGCACTTCCGATGCAATTCCGGTGCATCGGTGCGCGCGTAAGAGACTCAACGTCCAGACGAAACACCGGCGATAATGATGTTTGCGAATAATGCTCTGCGAACACCGATACCGAGCGCCATTGGAGCGCACAGCGCCAGCCAGCGTCAGCGGAATTTATCGGTGGCATTTACGGGCTTGAAATGCCGAAATTGCCACTGAACATCGGATTACAACGAACCCCCGGGTCGTCGTCTAGGAGTGAGTATTTTTGGCGTTTTGAGATAGAAAAAAGGAAAAAAAAGGTATCTGAGGGTCTGCATCGGCCGGGAATCGAACCCGGGCCGCCCGCGTGGCAGGCGAGCATTCTACCACTGAACCACCGATGCTGGTTGGAAATGAGGTGCTCAATTAACCTTTTCTGGCAGTCTCTCCTTCCCCGCATCAATCGCAACCGGGATCATATTTTCCACCTAATTCGAAAAGCGCTCCATTTCAATGTATCCTAATGAAATCAAATACCCGATGACGTCAAATCCCCTTCAGCTAATCACTCTTCTGATTGTTCGCTTCTCTTTCCAACGCCTCCTTTGTCGATACGTTGCAAGCGCATCTCACCCCGGAGAACCGAACTAGAGGAGACATCGATTGATCAATCGCTTTCCGAAGAACGTCACGGCAGACACAGCCGGGCAGGCGCAGCCCGGCAGCAACAGGCCGGGTTCGCCGGGGAGGCTCTGATATCAGGAGCCATAAATTAGACGACGATGCGTCGAAGGAAGCTGGAGCTCTCTCACTCGCGAGTGTGTGTTTGCATGTGTGTGGGATCTTCACACTTTGTTGTTTGCTGTCGGAGGCTCTTCGTTGTCGCGCGATTTCCGGGATCATAAATTGGCGGAGCGGAGCACGGCTTGGATGGAATTATTTATGAATATTGCTTGCCCGGGGGCCGTGCAAGGAGCGCTTCTAATCAGGGACGTGTTAAAATAAGGATTAATTCGGGTGATTCGATGTGTTGTGTATGCGTTTGAAGGTGTGAAATGTATACTTTCTACGTGCTCGAGAGGTTGCCTTAGGCGTTGCCTTATTAGGGGACTAAATTAGGGTTAAATTTAGTTAAGTTATTAGAGAACTGCTAGTAGAAAACTTACCAGAAATGAGTGAAAATGATTAGCTGTAGTAAAAATATGCTAGTTTTCTTACCTTTCCAAATTATTTCCACTATATTAGGGACAAATATAGAACTGTTGAGGAGAACCGATAGAAGAAAAGTTACCAAAAAAGAGTAAATTCGGACGTTAAATAGTTGTGTTTAATATTTTCTAAGCAATTAGATACGCAAAAAAAAGGTATTCCAATTAGAAGCAGGTGTTTTCAAAATTATTCTGTATTGTATTTGTGTTTGCACTTAAAATTGCACTTAAAAAAGAACTTTAAAGTTTATAAATTTCCCAAAGCCCGTGTATTTAACCGTGATTTTTAAGCGTCCGAAATGAAAAAGTTATGAAAGAAAACGCAAATTATCGCAAAAAAAAACTTATCCCAATCGAACACCACCGCCTCACGCGAGAGAGAGAAAGAAAGAAAAAACCCGATCAGAACGCTCCCACACCGACGAGGCTGCATGGAGCTGTTTTTCGTTTCCGTTCGAACAGGAGAGCACGACACGCAGCAGGTAGTGCCACCTGCTTCGGCCAGCACGACACAGCCGACACGACGCTCCGTCTCGCTCCCGCAACGCGCTGTGCTGAGGCGAATGCGTGCGGCCTGCGCTCCTGTTGCTTCGGGGCAAAATTTCGTCGACACTTTCCGGGAGCGAGCGCGCGCGCGCACACACACACATACACGAGCACGCACACAACCGGCAGACGCACCGAGGTTGCGCGACGAACACCATTTTTCGTCCGGTTCGTACCGGGAGAGCATGACGCGCAGCAGGCAGGTGTCATCCTTCTCTCCCGGCTCTCTTTCGCTCGCTCCCAAGCAGCAAAAAGTGGCTTATCGCGGCGGCCGACGCGCAGCCTGCTGGGATTGCTGCGCTCCTGTCCTTTCAGCTGGTCGCGCGGTCCAAACCGACGCTTAAACGACTCTCGGGCTGGGTGCGTGCTTTCGGACGCAGTTCGCTGTGATACAAGCCCGAAATGAAGCGCGAAATGCAGTCTTCCCGCTCAAAACGAACGGCCACATCCCACGCCCGGCCGAAAAGGTGTGTTAAACGGCTCGTTACTCTATTTCGTCGCACATTCCGGGCGTCGGTTTTATTTTTACACCTCTATTTAAGGCTAAGGCTACCTCGCCGCGTCTAAGTGCGCTCTAATCTTGTTGTCCCCGCGGCGACACGGTAACCGCATATCCCGCCGCAAATGAAGTGCTAAAGATGTCAAACAGCGGCGTTAATGCAACGTGAATTATCAATTAACATTCTTCTGTTTCCAGAGCTCGAATTCCCCTCGGGGGCGACGTTGGAACCGCGCGCTCCAGCCAGCCAGCCAGCGGTGACGGTGACTCATAACTCACGGGACAAATTGATCGCAGATCTCGCGCGCCCCACAGTCACGGAGCCGGCCGGAGCGTGGCCGGAAACTCCCGCGAAAAGTGTGTCACCGCCGGGTGGACGAGGGTTTTGCACACCCGCACAGCGCAGAAACGCGGGCACGAGATGCCGATAATCGCCCGGGCACGTCACGTCGTGCAGCTGACCGTTCCATTCGGACGGTGTCCCTTTTTCGCGATCCAATAACGCCGAACTTCCTTCCTCCGCCCGTGGTGTTGATTTCTTCATCCTACGCGCGCGCGCGCGCGAGCCTCCATTTGTCGTCTCAATCCGAGCAGGGCGGTGTGCAATAATGTATACGCGCCCCGGCTCCGGTGGGCTCCAGCGGCGGGTGGGCTCTTTTTCAGATCGCATCGGGCCGGTTGATTCATCGTGCCTGGAACGGGATGGAAATGAAAATGTTTCGCATTAGAATCGATTCGATTGCGGAGTCAGCGGTTTTAATGTGACGAATGACGGGGCGGCCTACGAGTACGCGACCAACGAAACGCGACGCATAAATCGCGCAATGAATTAATCCGAATGGAAAGTGATCTGTACGGGCGAGACAGGCGAGCGTTTTGGCAAGCCCGTGGCAGGATTCAAATGAAGGTTTGTGCTGCATTAATTGAGCGCTGAATGAAGGCACTCGTGAATCATTGCTGTTGCTGCTGTAACGCGTTGTGATTCACACTCGGTAGGATTTTAGCTTGTGCAGAATCTTTTGGAAAGAGTGACATTCTTGGAGCCCACCTTTCAGACCTTCTGAGAGAGATTTTTTCAGCGAATTTCATGATTCATGTCCTTTGCTAATGGGGTATGAATGCTGCATGATGTCTATTTTATTTAGAATAATAAGGTTTTAGTAATTCAGACCATCATTTCTTATGTCTTTTACTAAATCTTAATAGTTTAGACAAGAATAGGTGCGTACGTGGAGTCTGAGGAATTGTTTTGTTAAATAAAAACTCCTAAGACTCCTATAACTTTGAGACAGATTGTGATGAGATTTGCACACTAGACTGTATTCAATCTAGGAAATGCTCACACGAGCTTAAATATTTCTTACGAACAAAGGCCCACCTCATCCATTCGCTTAGGACCTCCAAACGCCTTGATCCACCACAGAATAGGATTCTAAATGATCCCTCAAAGCTATTATCATATCAAAATTGAATGTATGAACTACTGCTTTTAGATATGATCCAACGTGAAGATACACGGTGTTGCCCATATGTTGTAGCTTTAGCTTCGCTATCTCGCGCTCATCACTTTGTAATTTCATATAACTTCGATTGTTTTAAACCACTTGCAGTCTTTAAGTGATGAGTTGTGAAAGCTTTCACTTGAGTTTGGAACGATTTTCACTTCCTAAATCCTTGAGAAGTACACAAACATACTTGAATTTCTGCAGTTTTGATGGCGGCCATAACAACAAACATGTAACATTGCGATCACTGTTTGAGTGGCGCCATCTCTCGGCGGGTAAAGACACTAATGTTTCATATGTTGTTTTTCATGCTTTTCTAGTGAATTTTCATACTGTTTTAAGCCTTTTAGATGGTGCTTAATAAAGAAGACATAAACATGTTTGAAATCAACTCCCGTTTTCCCGGACAGGAATGGTTCCATAGTAAATAAAACAGTTTCGAAAGCCAATCGATCCTAGTGCCTGATGATGGTTAGATAATAATACATTGAACTACACATGCTTGACCTCAGTGAATCGCTCCCTGGGAAGCCCACCACGGTCCAATTTTTGAAGTGATTAATCGATTAATTAACCTATCCTGTCTGTCAAACAAACGCGCCGGACGCTTTTTAAAAAACGCCCTCCGCTAGAGTGTAACGCCACCGGGAACCCTTTGGCGATTCGGCCCGAAGCCCTGGCCTGGTGGTCACGCAAGCATTAATTACACCGGTTAGCTTCTATTTACTTTGCCCCAACCTGGTCGTGCTGCAGATGAAAGCGTCTGATGAGTTCCCACACCTAAGAACACCCGGAACAGTCGAATAACGATACCCGATAGCTGCTGCTGTTCGTTTCCCGCATTCGACGACACCATCGGGCTCGGAGGGATCTCGATCTCGCGTGATTAGCTGCGCGAACTCCGCGTGTGGTGGTCGTGAAAGTTGCCCTTTCGCACCTTGCGTGCCAGCATCGGTCGCGTGCATGGCTGGGAAAGCGCGGTGATGGAGGGAAATCACTTTTTGATCTCACCGGAAAGAAAAGCGAAGAAAAGCCGACCTTCCCGGGCGAGCCAATGCTGTGCCTTTTAATACATTTTCAAACATCTTGCAGTTGGTTTCATGTACTTTTCCTTCTCTCCTCGTCCTGCGCTCTGCTTGGACGTTGCGTTACGCAACGACTTTTGCGCTCGTTTCTCGCGCTGAATCACTCAGCGGCGCCGTGTGCCATATCGCGTCCATAATCCATCCCGTCCGGTCGTGTCCGTGTCCGCCCGTTCCGATCCGCTCGTTGCGCGTGTCTCGTGCGAGCTTTTGATCGATTCGATTCGATTAAAATGCGTTCCACAACGAGCGCGAAATAACAGCAACCTCGAGAGAAAGAAACACAAACTGGACTCCGCAAGGCATCGGGCTCCAACAAATCGGTCCAGCTGGACCGGGGTGGAGCAATTTATGCTGACTGCTGCTGGGGGGAGGAGAAAAAAGAAGCAAAACAGTACAACAAAAATGTTAAATAAAGCGGCCCCGACACAACATAATCCACACACACACACACACACACACACAAACGCGCCCCGTCCGAACTTTGAACCAACCGGTCCACCGAAAGGGACTTGAAATGAAAGATTCATCGCCTTCCAAAATCGCCGGCTCCGCGTAGAGCAAGAGAGAGAGAGAGACACGCGGCGCATTAAATCGCGCCTATCGACCCACTTTTTTGTCGTTTGTGCAGTCGCGCGTCGCGGGTGCCGTACCGTGGGGGAGGCACGACGACGGGGTGGCGATTTTGATGTGCAAAACTTTTAATGGCCAATGAACATTAAACGGTACGCACTTCAAAAATCAATCGGGCTGTGAGATCGGGCCGGAGTTGATTTTACTGGTCCTGGAGGCCTAGAGGCGGGAAGGGACAGTTCGCCGGCAGATTCAAATAAACATCGATCGGATGGACGGATTGGCAGATGGTTTAGAACAGTTTGGTTTGCAAGGAAGTTGCTTGTGTTCGAACGAGAGTGGGAATCCGTGGGAGAGATGTAGTAGGTAATTGGAACGAAACCATGCTTAAACTGGTACCAATTGCTTTGAGAATCCTTGGAATTGCTTATCACGAGGCAGATGAGCCTCTTCGTACCCTATATTGAGGAGTAAATAATGTTTCTCCATATATGTGTTTTTGCATAGAAGCTTTCAAAACCCTTTGAGAAGTTACACATCACTATTTTGCCCACATTTTGACTTGGATAACAAAATTACTCTCTGTGGAAGATATACAGATCTAATGATCTAAATCACGTTCAACTAATAATTCACGATGGATTAAACGGACTAAACGGACGGATTAAATTAACAAAACAAAGATAAAAATAACAATACAAAATGAGAAAAAAGTAACGTAGGATTCCTCAAAAGCAGAGGAACGAAGAAGTTGAGGAATGGAAAAGATAAGAACCACGATTCAAAACACTTGAAAGCAACAAGAAAGGTTTGTATGACATGCAAAGAAAGTACGAAAAAGGCATCTCAAAATAATGCTTATGATTGAGTAAGGAAGATGAATTTGAATTGTGTGAACAATCAATCCCACAAGAGATTACTGAGTATGCCAGCTGGATGACGACTAATACTATTCTTTTAAAGTTTTGATACTAGACGTACGGAACTCTATAGTTACTTATTCTAGTTGCTAGTCGCTATCGAGTCTTCTCCGGCTATTTTTGAAAGAAGGTAAGCCATTTTAAATAAGGCAATAGTAAGACAATAGTAAGGACCCCTGCTAAATCAGCCGCAAAGTATGCAACCGGCATGACAGATGGATTGGATTCCAAATATAGTTAATTTCCAAACAGAAATACCACAAAACTCGCTAGTGCGAGTGCATTTAGGGGGGAATGTAAATTTATGTCCCATTCCAAAAGCCCACCGCCCCCTTCTTATCCAGCGAGATTACCAACCGCCCAATTGGAACAAATGACACACACACCGCACGGGGTGCCCGGTGCTTTGTGCGTTTTACGCGTCTATTTTTAAAACGGCGCACATACGCGCGCACGCATCATCAGTCACTTTTGGGACCCTGCCGGAGGATCTAATTAATATTTTTTCACCCCCTGCGCGGAAAGAATGCAAACGCGCTTTCGCTGCGAACGATATTTACGAAACGCGCCACTTCTAATGACTTCGATTTATTAGTTCCCGGTCGGTTTCGGGTGGGGAGATGCGCGTTCGCGTTTCGTAATTGAAAAACCGTCTAACCGGTGGGTAAGCAGGAGGTGGATCCAGTTTTATTGTCTCACACCTCGTTTTTCGACGGAAACTGTCCACTTGCACTGAGTTCTTCCACGGATCATAATACCGGCTTGAAAGTGCTGTTAATTAGTATCGGAATTTCGCCTGTTCGCTTCTCGGCCGGATTGGGGTGAACATTCCACGTTGGGCCCGCTCATGACAAGACCCTCACATACCATTCAGTCAGCCAAAGCGAGTTTGACTGAGTTGACGCGTTGTTTAAACACATTAAAGATGGAATTTTTCCCTCTTCGCTTCGGACGACACGGTATAAGGTGATATTTGTAGATATTTGAATAAATAACTTCGAACGAGAGAGGTTGCTCTAAACATATTGCAGAAAAGGTATATGCATATCTTCTCTTGCCCTGTAACGAAACACACAAATATCTGAGGCTGAACAAAATTGCATTTTAATTAAAAAGCTAGCGATAAATTATGCACCATATGAGATTATCCTGAAATCCTTCTTCCTGCATCACAGCACATGTGTGCGATTCAATCTACACTCCCACACTCATGTCAAACGTACGCCGAACGTACTGGCTTCAATTAGTTTACAACAATCTAATTCCATTCCGTTTCGTCTGACGTGCCGTGCGGCTTGTAAATGGTATTCATCGAAACCATCGGGTGGAATCTTTCCAAACCAACAAACTTCCCATGTTTTTTTTGTGTGGGACAGGTTGGTTTGATGACTTGTTCATTAAAAATGTCGATAAGCAACGCGCGTGGCCCAACCATCAAAGGCCGGAGTGTTTTTCGTACAAATTTCCGTGCATTCCAGTGCATCGGAAGCGCGGATCTCGCAGCTCGCAGGACTCCCAACGTGAAGAATTCCCCGTACGCAATCCGTATGCAAACCCGGGAAGCAAACATCAGGCACGTGGGAGAGTGTGTGTGTGCGTGTTTGAAAAAAAGACTTCCTCCCAAACCACTATCGTCCGGGGGGGTAGTTTGGATGGTTGTTGTCATGCAATTTGGAGTGCCTGCGGTGATTTTTGTTTTTCCCTCTCTCTCTCTCTCTCTCTCTCTCTCTCTCTCTCTCTCTCTCTCTCTCTCTCTCCGTATGTGTGTGTGTGTGCGATTCTCCTTAAAAAAAGCGCCCGCTGCAAGTGTGTATTATTTTTTATTATTATTGCACTAAAACTGACGTGGCTTCTTCCTTCGTGGGAGTCCTTTTTTGCAGCCCCAGCATCACACACACTAGTCCAAAGCCAACTCCGATCGGCAGCATGCGCGCCCCCTCCGAGTTTTATGTGGCAGTAAAGCTGTCTAGGTAGTAGGCGCTGTGCGAGAAGCGCGGTGGAAAGCAAGCGTCCACTATTTGTACATTCATTCAATAAACACGCACAGCAGCAGCGGCAGCGGCACACAGTATGCGGACACGAAATTAAAATATCCAGCCGGGGACCATAAACTGACGGCGGTGTGTGTTTGGAGGGAGGTCTAATTCTGCATCCCAAACAGTGCGGCTCAAAGCGGCCGGCCATTGGAAAATGAAAAGCTAACAAAACCAGACAAAACAGACACCCGCGCTCGCGCGCTCGGGCTTCACACACCGCCCACCCCCGAGTTCTGGCTTTTTTTCTGGCCCTAGCATTTCTTCTATTCTCACTGATGGTGGACGGAGGAATAGAGCACCCGAGCCGGCCGTGTTGTGGACTGTTGCGCCTGTCGATGACTGTTCATTCCAGCGCGCCTTTGTGTGTCCACGCCGTGTCCGTCGCGGGAGCGCGGGAGGGTCAGAGCCGTTCATTAATTCACTCTCGGCGTACTGCACCAGCAACAACAACAACAACAGCATCAACAGCAGAAAAAAGCCGCTCTCCCGAGAGGCCTGCCCGTCAATTTAGGCTGCCGAACGTTCGGTTCGGTTCGTTGGCTATCCGTCAATCCAAGCGCCGTAACCGCGTAAAGCACGCGCGCGCGCGATGGGGGGAGTTGAAAGGCGCGAGAAAAAGGCAAGCAGCGAGGGTAATGTAGAACGATCGTAAAAAACCCTTTCCAACACACCCGCCAAAGTCCCTTCCTTCGGTGCTGGATGTGATCTTTGGCCTCCGTCCAAAAGTGACGGACGATGGAGAACCGCCGTCGATGGACCTAACTTCGACCGAATGTACATCTGGACGGGCGTGTGTGGACTGTTTGTTTGTTAAATAATAAATATTTAATCGCACTATTTTGTAATGTTCAATTTTACTACGGCCGACAAGCGGGCGTGCGCGCGTCCGTATCTTTTCGATTCCTGTGACTTCACTGACATGAAGTATTCGAATCAAAGTAGGCTGGCGTTTCTCTTGAAGTCACCAATTGTGTTGTCTATAAGTCATCGCAGTTTTCGTGACGCACAGGGTTGATGATTCGAAGGCAAAATTTAGCGGCAAAAACCTATTACATCAAAGTAACCATTTGTTTGTCCGGTTGTCCCAGTGAGAAAGGTTTATTGCACGAACAAATAACGCGTTATTGAAGCATTAATAAACCTTTGGTGTAATAAAGCGGCTATGAAGCCCAAACAATGCCTTCCAAAGTCGTTGGTAACCTGGGAATGTTTGGTGAACGGTTCGAGGAGGATTTAGTCGCTAAAAATGGATGCTCCCCTGTGTCACTAACTAAGAAGATCCTCTCGGGCACTGCAACAAAGTCAAAATTGCGCCCGGTTGTAGTGTACACTGTGCATCCTCTTTAGTCCATCTTCACCTGATCAGCCCAAAAGCACGCAATTTCCCCCGGCAAACGCTTTATTTGTCCCGTCTTCCCGTTCTCCAGCGTAAAGCTTCCCGGTTGGTTAGTGACGGGAGTCACGCAAAGCACTCCGCAGAATCAAAAGTCTCCTGCCCCGCAGCCCAACTGAAAGGAGTGAAAAGGTGAAAAACTGTCATAATTGTTATGGCCACGGTAAAGTTTCAAATATAAATTATAAACTTCCTCGTTCCACGGCGGCATCGCGTGAACGGCGTGGTTACCACCCACCCGACGACAACGCGCCCAATTCCCTTCCTCCGGTTTTATTAATATTTAATCAGTAACCCGATTTGCATTCGCTTTAAATTTGAATGAATATTATAATCGAGATCTGCAGGAATCGTCTCGGCCAGCTCGTCGTCTCGTCGCTGGTTTGGGTTCGGAGTTCTTTGCGGTTAGGTTTCGCGTCGGTGCTGCGGAATGGTGTAAAATTAAACCTAATATGTAACCACACCACGGGGGTATGCTCTGTTCTGTGCAACATTACGGGTACACGGCATCGGCACCACGTACTAGGAGCAGAAGAGATCCGACATTTCAATCCCAATCCTAGGCTTTCTTTTTCGTTTGGCGAGTGTGGGAGTGGGGGTTGGTCGGCGAGAAAGAATATTCCATTAAAGGACGAATTAAATTCCCGCTTCAGTCGATTTCATCTGCTTTGAAATGAATTTCCTTCCACGCCACTACGACGTGGCATCCCGCATTCTGCCTTCGCATCGTGCGCCGAGAGCTCATGCTGCCGGAAGTACGAGACACCATGTGCTCATCCCCGAAAACCCGACTCCTATCCCCAACGCAGATAGAGAATGGAAAAGGAACTCACCATTCATCAGGCAGGCATATCCTTGCGGACGCTTCCTGCACATAGAGGAGCGGCATCACAAACCGCAGGCTGTCGAAATCTAGGTCGAACATCCAGAAGTCGTCAGGTCCGTCGGCGGGAATCAGCAACAGAAGTCGTCCTCGCCAGCCAGCCGGATGCCCCGGGAGCTCAGCTGTTTTTACGACGAAATAATTGAAATAATTACCAATCCATTAAAATTTAATTACGATTTAATTATATTTATAAAACAGAAAATGTCCTGCTGCTGCTGCTGCTGCTGCTGGGCAACGCACACTGCGATGTCTGTTTTTCGCCGTGAGCTGTTTTGTGGAAGCCGACACTGGGGAAACCGAATGTCCTTCCATCGCCTACTACAATCCAAGTGTTTTACAGACAGACGACGCCTTAACGAAATTGAAAAAAATAGGAAAAGCCGGGCGGCTCATGGCAGGCAAAAAAGGGACGACTTCGGAAAAGAGCAAAGTGTGAGGTCCGTTTGGTGGTTTTGCGGCCACAGTCCCAGGATAGCCGGCCACACGGGGCCTTCAAGGATAATCGATAATCTGATTGGTATGCTGGTTTCTTGCGTTTGCGGTTACAAAAAAGGATCAGGCGCCACTCAATCCGGCACAACGGCGAGGAGCGCACTCCCACCCCATTCGGGGCCGAAGTTAGTTCATTAATTCTAATAACGCATTGACAATCGGAATATTGGTTTTTTGGGGTTTATCTTTTTTTTGCTGGTTTGGCCACTTTTGGTCTAACCCTCCTTTTCCCCTGGCCGAGAGTGGTTTAGGATTCGAAACGGATTGGATCAATTTTTGTCTCCCTTCTTACCACCCCACTTAATCCACACGATGACAAAGGACCGGGACTGGGGACCGGGCTTGTCCGGTAGTGATTCCTGACAGGAGATAGAGACCTCATGTGGCGTACGTGCCACCCATACGCAAACGCACTCGTGCCATCCGTCCACGGGTGGGGGATTGGGGCGGACCGCTTAAACGGACCGAAACATTCCTCGATTTTTATCTGCTTTTGTCATCGAATTCTTTTTTTTTCTGCCCAAAACTGCGACATATGGCGTGGCAGAATGGTGGTGCAGGAGGCAACATCCGATACAATCTTCGATCTTTGATTGCGGCCGGATTTGGGGAGGGTTCCGGAGTGTGGCGAGATTGAGTGGACCCAATAATGGATTTGCATTGATGCAAAATTCAACAAGAGCGAACACCGGAAACATGAGACTTCCTCGGTAACACGCAGCAGCAGGTTGTTTTGCGCCACAAGGGACCGTCGCTGCGGGGAGGAGCGGAGGGCGTGTGGGGATTATTAGTGCACGTTGCACTTCTTTGTCCCGTTTGTTAGTCGGTCGGTGCGAACGTAAAGAGAGAAAAAGTTTACCTACCTTCGGCTGAGATGCTTGAGCTGACGGTCGAACATGCTTCACCGTCAGAAGATTGATAGAAGAACCGGCTGCCGGTCGATTCGTTGTGATATTATCGTTCCATCGTACACTCACACACACTATGACACGCCGGTTGTTTACTTTCTTTAATAATTTAATAGCTGTTTTCGTTTATTGAAGTCTCGTGATCAATAAATTGCTTCCTTCTCGTGTATGTGTTTTCGCTTCGATTTTCCACTGCTTCCCACTGTTTGCCTCCATCTCTGTTATCACTTTTGACTGTTTGTTTCGCTTACTTTACGTGTGTATGTGTTTAGTTTTAATGTGTTGGTATAAGGTTTTTCACATTACGCTTGTGTTCTTCTTTACTTTGTTTTGCTTGGTTTATGTTTATTTGAAGTGTTTTTTCTTCTTTTTGTTTTAATATTCTCCTCTCTGTAAAGAAGATAATAGTATGTATATGTTTTAATGGGTTTTACTTATCTCCTGCTGAGGCGCGGAAAACCCCCCGGTAAGACATGTGAGAAAGAACACTGTGCGAGAGTCGTCTTTTCCATCATCATTATTGTAGCATTAGTAGCATCATTTTGGTTCACTTTCGCCTAGTTTTCAGTTTCTGTTTTATCACGAGTTGTATGAGAGGTGTGAGAATATCGTTACTGTTTACTGCCTGCCTGCGACAATGATTATCGTGAAGGATTGCGAGATTGCGTGGAGCGGCAAGCGGAAATCGGAAGGAAATTTATGCACTATGTATACAGACACAAACCGAAACGCGAAACAATTCGAAACGAGGTGTGCAATTAGTCTACATTATATTACAAAACATGGATCGCAAAGGAATCGTTAACACCGTTCGTGAGCTTTGGAAAAGTAGAACGGACGAAAGGGGGAATTGTCAAGGAGACATCAAGAGAGGGACAGGCAGAAAGAGAAGACAATAGAGACGACTTTGATCTAAAGCTTTAGAAGCGACAAACAATTGAACGTTTTCTTTTGGTTAACGAATGCACAGTTGAGATAATAGGATGATAAAGGGGCGACGATAGCGCTTGGCTTTATACACAAAAAGGTCCTTATGAAGTTACTGCTTTTCTTTAGGGACTAAATTTCATACACTAGCTAGCTATAGATGAAACATACGCACGATTTGATTATGAATAGTTTACCTTTCGATAAGATACTGCTTGAAACTAACATGTGATACTGTGTGGGCGTGTGTGTGTTGTGTGTGTGGGTGTGTTTGTGTAAAGGTTTGCAATCATGTCGTTAAAGGATATACTGTTTACTGCGTCACTATTAGTAACTATTTACACGAACGGAACCAACCCGTTTCCAACGCCAGTTTTGCCGTGCAGTTCAGCAAAACGAACCCGAATAAACAACGCACATCAAAAAGCGCCACACGCAACGCGCAAAAAAAATGCAACGTCCGTGTGGGTATACGAAAGAGGAAAAAACGTTCCGTACTGTGTAACGTGCTGTGATGTGTGTTATGCTATCTTGCTTAAGCTTATCAGAGGTTCATCCAGAATCCTCGTACCACGCCGTCGCTCGCCTTTAAATGTACACGCTTCAATATGCTCTCACAATTTGATTATTGTTTCCGTTGAACGCAATTTGGTTGGTGTATGTGTGTGTGTGTGTGTGTGTGTGTGTGTGTAACATGTATGAGTGTAACGCTACTTTACACCGTCATCGGGTGTTCTCGTGTTGTGGAGGCAGTATTTCATTAAATTTCGTTTAACTATCAGACACAATTCAGTCACTGCCGGTTACAAGAGAGGAAAAAACACATTCCGTTCCATCCAAACCGAACCAACCCGGCCACCACCGATCGTGAGATCAAACGATCGATTTTCCACACGTTTGAACACGCTTCCCCGAAACGCCACCAACAGAAAAAAACGCTTCACGTTAAACCACTGTTGCCCCTGCCGGTATGCAACACGCACAGCATGTGCACACGCAACACGCTCGCTTCGGGTTCCGAAACTGGCCACCAGAGTGCGCGCTCCTCTTGCTCTGTGCACCTTTTCCAATTCCCGTGGAAAAAGGTAAACACCTGGTACATTTAGCTTGCCCCAAACCACACAACACACGTGAAATTGATATCACAAAATGGTGGTGTTCAATCCGTGTGTGATACGCGCGTGAACTCGCTCGCTTTTTTCTGTTGTTTTTGCTTGGTCCAGATTTTTCACAACCCCTCTGCCGGTAGGTATGAAGGACGGCGCGCACGGCGCGGTTGGTTGGTTAATTAATTTAATGGCTTCACTTGCGTTAATGAGCCTTAATAATGACGATCGCAATGATGACACACACGCACACACTTGCAATTTCAATATTACCACCGGTATCGGTGGCCCAATTGACCCGCGCCGGAGTGAAATTAATTAATAGCCTTTTTCACGCCTCCACAAAAGGACAAAGTAGTCACCGTGCAGACTGTTGTGAATGGTGTTTTTTTCTTCTTTTTGGTCAATGTAAACCGGCGATCTGTCCAACCTGCCCACCGCACGTTTAGTCGAAAATCACTTTAGAAAAGTTCCTTCGTTCGTTTTTACCTGCAGTAAATATAAAATTGTGTGTCTCGTCCTGCTGCTCTTGCTCCTGGTGTTCGTTTCCATTTCTGCTCCGCATTCGATTTTGGTGTTCTGTTCGATTATTCAGCTCCAGCCGAGCTGTCGTGCGTCATGTTCGAATCCAAGCTGGCACAGTCGGAGTCCTGCTCAGCGTTGCCATTGTAGTTGGCCGCTTCCTGCAGTCGCATCAGCATGTTCAACAGGGGATCTTGGTTCTCCGAGTTGCCGGGAGCACTCGCTTCCAGCCCGACGTCGTCGGCCGTGATCTGGCGCAGCTGGGGCACGGTCGTCGGACCGACGGGCCACGGGTACGTTTCGCGAATGTACGTGCAGGGATCGACCCAGGCTCCTCCGCGACGTCCGTACAGCTGGACACCCTCACGGACAGCATCCATCAGGTACGGAGCGAGATGGTAGTTCCACACGTCCGTGAACCAAACCTGCGAGTCGGGCAGATTCATGGGACACGATAGGAACAACCGGGGACCGATCGTCACATCACTCGAGCTGTGCGTCTCGAGGAAGCTGTTTATGTGCTGCCAGACGGTGGGCAACCATTTCAGCACCTTCTCGAGCTGTGGCTGCTGCTGCTGGTTGTGAAGCTCCACGGAGAAGAGCTTCCGACGGAGGAATCGTCCCAGGAATCCTTTCACCGGTTCCATATGGTTCGCCGTAAGAACCTGGAATGAAGGATAAAGAAGGTGAGTTTTTCAACTCCAGTATTACACGAAAAGCGCGCTTTACATACCCATCGGAAGTTGTGGTGTAGTTGCAGGTTGGTCGTGTTGCACGTTGCCTGCGACATCGTTCCGATGATGCACGGCAGTTTGGCAGCTGTGGCACTTAGTAGACACGAAAACACATCGCCCAGGGCGGAGGCGTGGTGTAGATTATCGAGAATGATCACTGACGGTAGCTCTTCAGCGGCTCCGTTCGACATTGAGGCCTGCTCGGCAATGTGTCCAAGGTATTGCTGCAGCTCCTTGGAGGATTTGTGATCAACACTGTTCGTGAGAAGAAAATGAAAGCGTTAGTTCATGACCCAATCTAGAATTAGACAAAATTGGTTGTAAACTCCCACAGGGGACCAATACTTACTTGAACGTAGCGATCGCTTCGATCGGATTATCCCGTCCAGCGCGCGCCACCAGGAACTCTGCCAGCTTCCGCGCCAGATACGACTTTCCGGTACCACTTGGACCGCAAAGAATCAACCGCCGGTGCTCCGTCAGCAGCGAAATGTACCGATGCACAATGTTTCGCAGTATCAGACTATCGAACGCAAGGCTACCGACACCCTGCAGACAAATGTACAGCGTCTTCACGTTGCCAATGATGTACCCACACGGCAGCAGCTCCGGGAAACCCATCTCCGGACCGCGCTTCGCCTCGCCGAGGTGATACGACGTGATCGAATCCGTATTCAGCCCCAGGTTCGTACCGGGATCAATGCGCGACAGGTAGTCCTTGAACGTCTTCCGCACGATATAGTCCAGATTCTGCCACGTCGTCTTGCCCGAGATGTACGTGTAGGCGATGACAAACTCGTTCGTCTCCACGCCGGTCCCGATCGAGAACGAGGACGACTTCTTCTCACCGCCCTCCGGCTTCTCCAGCTCATCGTCCGGCGACGAGTGGTAGTAGTTATCACATTCGTTCATCTCTTCCGCGTACTTCGGGAAGGATTCCGGCTGGCCGAGGTAGACCGCGATCGAGATCTTCTTGCCGTCGACCGGGTCGGCAACGTCCTCGGCCGGTGTGGTGAGGATTTCGTTCACCATCGCGGCCCGCTCGATCGTGGGCGACAGTTCCGCGATAATGGCCGGACTGAGCGGTGCTGGCGGAGGCTCTGGAGCCGGTGCGGGCGGGATGTTGTCCTCTTCCGTTTCGTCTAGGTTCTGCGGAAGCTCGAGCGGTGCCCGTCCCATGCCGTTGTCAGCGGCTAGGCTGTAACGGCGCGGTTCTCCGATCGAACCACTGGGGCTGACCGGTCCGAGCGAAACTTCACTTCCGGCCAGCGAGCGTGTCGTGACGAGCCGCTGGAGACGCTCGTTGTTCTGCTTCAGGTTCATCATTTCCTGGCGCATCTTCATCACGGTGTCTTTGAGGCTTTCAAGCTGGGAGGCGGAACTGAGCGCTTCCAGCCGGATGTCCGTGAGGACGAGATCCTTCTCGCGCAGCTGCTTCTTGAGATCTTCCACCACGGGATTCCCGTTCAGCTCGATGGCATCGACAGGTTTAGCTGTTTCAGGGAGAGATAAAGGAAGCAATAAAAACCATTAGCAGTTGTCACTTTGCTTTTCAAATCAAACCACCCAACCGTACCGTTATCAATAACAGTCATCGTTTTGTGCGGACTTCCTTTGGTCGGCGATGGAGGCGGCAGTCCGGCACCCGGTGGCGGTGGAATTCCGGCCGTTTTTCCCATCGTCGTGGTGGTCGTGGTTCCGCCGTTCTCCAACACCGACCCATGATGATGGTGATGGTGGTGGTGGTGATGATGATGGTTGCCCCCATCGGCCGCTGCAGCCGCCGCAGCTGCCGCCGACTGTCCGTTGCTGTTGCCCGTCGGCGTCACGTGGCGATTCGTTTTGGAGATTTTGGCATTGCGCGAAAAGGCTTTGGTAAACGAGCTTCGGAGCCAGCCCTTCTTCTTCTGTTTGCTCTTGTCCTGGGCGGAGCAGCCGGAACTGACCGAATTCAACGAGCACATAGAGTCGGAGCTATGGTGTCGTTGCATTTCTGCACCGGCCGGCGCGGATGCCGCGTTGGAAGCTGTCGCCCCGTTGTTACCGGATGCCGTCGTAGTCATCGTTTTCGTCTGCTCAGCTGCGACCTACAACCAAGAGAGGAGATGGCTTTAGATGGACCGTTCTTAATCAGTCCCCCCCACGGGAAGCACCCGTACGATACGTACCGCCGTTCCGTTGACCTGCCCATTAACTTGTACGCCCATACTCTGCATATGGGCGGTAGTTAAACCAGCCTGGATCGATTGCTTCCGCAGCAGCTCTATAGTCTGGCGCATGTCCAATATTTCGCTATCCTGTGGTGGGCAAGCGCGAAGAGATGTGAAAACGTTAATTATTCGCTCCAACAGTTAACCTCAAAACTTTACGCGTTTTTACGTACCTTCTTCTCCGTCGTCGCCGTCAGCGACTGCAGTCTGTGGGTCATATTTGAAAGACTCTGCTCGAACGCAGCCACCACATGAGCCTACAAAATAGAAACAACAACAAGAGACGTCAATTAGTGTCAGCTATTGATCGGGCTGAAAAGGGTAATCCACTACGCTGCTCCGAAACGTCGATTCATTACGATTTTCTCCTATCCCGGAAGAGAACTGCGCGCCATGCTGCAACACACCACCATGCCGGGGACTTCCTTTTTCCAATCTGCCACATGCATTCATCAGGGCGTAATCGTACAGGGTGAAAGTGCGCTGGCGGCGCAGCATTCGGACTTCTTCCGATCAATTAAAAGATAAATACGTGAACATTTTCATACTGGGCGCCCTCCTCGCTCGTTTCGCCTGTGTTGTGCCGCGTAATTGCGACCCCTGTCTTCCAAAAGCAAACACCGCTCCGAAGTAGCACCATATCGGTAGAGATTTATGATGATCTCGAGCATATACGGCAGAGGCGCCTCTTACGAACGCCATAATGTCCGGTCTGCTCACGCGGTCTAATTGAAAAGTGTCTCCCCGGGGACCGGGAGCGGGAGATTTGGAGTTCAGCGTGCGGACATTAACGAATCAAGCCACCAATTGGACGCTATCAAAAACATTGCTCTCAATTAGTATTGATGGTGTGAGATATGGGAGTGCTGCTTATGATTGGGTTCGATCGTTCCGTCTGACCTCTCGCACACACCCAAACTGCACATTTATTGATGATGACAGATGTATTATAGCGCCCCGGGAAGAGTCTTTCGCCGGCCGTCTCGTGCGTGATTGAATATTTTATTCAAGCCAAAGGCGACGATTGCGAAGAGGGTTCTTCCTATTTTCCCATCATCACAATCAACGTCACGATTCTGTTCTGTGGTGGCGCGGCACTCACAAGTGTTACCGCCAGGCATGCTACAATTGAATTTCCATATGAATGGGAGACATTAAGTGACGGGGCATCATCTCATCGCCAAGGAGTCAAATGTATATTATGTGACCCTTTACAACAACAACACCCCTCCAGGTCCAACAGGGTAGTGCGTGTGTGTGTGTGTGTGTGTACCTTCTTCCAAAAGGAAACAAAACCCTACCCGTAAATGGGAAGATTATTTTCTAGTCGTATGGCTCAGAAAGCACTTGTCAAGTGGCTGCTCTCTTCACGTGTCTGTCGGGGTGGTTGTGGATTGACGCTTTATGTTTGGAATGGAATGGGTAGGACCAACCGCAGTACCCAATTCGGCAGGCCGGGAGCTCGGGATGGGATGCCCGATATCACTGCCATCTTAATGGGATTGTTGTTTCAATTTGAGCGCCCGTCTTGGAGATGATGGCTGTTATGTGCGCGGAATGCATAGAGGCCCGAAACACATTTCGATGGTTCGTCGTTCTCGTTCGCCGTCAGGAACAACGCCGGCATTCTCAGACGCAAATGGTCGTGAGAGTTTTATGAAGACTATAAAATTACAGTTACAATTGCACCGGAAAGAGTGTAATTGAGTGTTCCAGATAAATACGATTCCAATACGGGCTTACTTGGTATACAAGAAGTACGAGACTCATCGCATCCTGGTCCTGGAGCTCCAGTGCGAAAGATGACAACCTCTAATCTTCCGTCAATTTATCAACTTCTGTAAGCGCTTCTCCGTCAAGAGATAGCATCGCCATTATCTTCACCATTCAGCAGCAGCGGCACATTTGGCGTCGACCCCAACAAACAAATGCGATAAGGCCGGCGCAAAAGGTGAGTATGATCTAGTTCATTCAACGCAATATGTTTATGGGACACTCCACCGTCGACCCTAAATCCTATCTAATCGGATGTTTATTACAGCCGCAAGGTGCTGGTGGCAAACGCAGCGATAAACGAACCCGGTTTCCACTCGGCAGTAGTCGCATATGACACTTTAATTCAATCGAAGTACACCGAGAGAGAGACGAGGATCGCGTGCTAAACCCTCCTTCGCGTCGGGACGGCGGTGATGGGTAACCAGCAACCGCTTCACGATTGCTTCCAGCCCTTAATAGAATCGTGCAACCGAACATGATCTCTCGAAATGCCGTCTCTATCGCTTGTTGCTGCAGCGAGAACAAGTTTATCCCTTCGAGACACGATCCCCCGAAATTGTCTCGAAATTGCCATATGAAAATTAATAACTTCATCCTTCAGGGCCTGGCCGCCGCTCGATGGGAACATATTTCACCAGCCCGCGACACCTTAGGGCAACGATTTAAACTGCAATCCACCGCTCTGGTGACCCGATTCGGAATTCCATTCGCAACCAATGCTTCTCTCTCTCCGCTCAAATGGTGTTGTGCTGCTTTGCTGCAGGGTCTCCTCCTCGCCAAGCCAATCATTTTCGCAAAGGCCCGTGTGTTGCGTTTGCCGCGCAGGAACGAAATTAATTTGCGTTGGAAAATTTGTTGCAAATGCAATTACTTGCTTCGGGGGTAGGTTGTTTTTTTTTCTCTCTGCAGCTCGAATTCTCCGTACCCACTCAACCGGCTAGTGGAATCGACGATCCCCTCCACCGGTGTGTGAGAAAAGTTGCAAACAATGTAAATCGGAAAAACGCGCACGCACCGGACGTACTACACGGAGAGACCCCCTTCGGATCGATCGCAATAAATTGCGAATTAATTTGTTGTGCCAAATAGAGGGCGGTTCGCTGTTGCTGCTGCTGTTGCTCTTTATTAATTTGTCGTGTCGGCTTTGCACGCCGGCGGAACGTTAATCACTGCGAGAAGTTTGTAGCGGTGGAATCGCAGCCGAACAACCGATGCATAAGTAATGGGCCAGCACGTGTTTATCCGGGCGACATGCTGGACTGGTGCTTGTTGTGGTGTGGAAAAGTTCGGCTGTAGAAGCATTACACCTCTTCTTTGACCCTCGATAGATCCCTGGGCTCATTAGGAAAAAGTTTTGCAAGCGCACGCTACGCTTTGTCGCTTCCGTGCGTTGTTGTTTTCGGGGTGAGCAGCAGGCAGCACACCGATAAGATAAGAGAAAACTTTGGAAGTCGCACTGTGAGCATGAGCCTGGACGGTAACATATCACACAGGTGGATAAGGCGCTAGTTCCACGTTCGAAATTTAGGTGAAGGTGAACAAAAAGCCTCTTCTGGATGGGTTGCGCAACCTCGTTGGAATTGCTCCAACGTAATCCCCAAACATAACCTCATTCCGTACGCTTGCACACTGGGTTCCGAATAGTTTTGTTGGACTTAGAGTTTGGAGTAAGCGTATCTCTTGGTGATTCAGAACCACGTACAAGACACGAGACACGTACAGGTTCGAATATACTCTTCATAGGTCACACTGCTTCTTCAAGAGCACAACTCGAAGACCTCCAACGC
This sequence comes from Anopheles dirus, assembly GCA_000349145.1. NCBI lineage: Eukaryota > Metazoa > Arthropoda > Insecta > Diptera > Culicidae > Anopheles > Anopheles dirus. The sequence goes on from KB673423.1 coordinate 3,129,067, forward strand.
AGAAAAAGCTTACGACGATTGACACGCCACACGGCAAGCGCGCTGATTGATGGACCACCGAGAAGAAAGTCCCACTCGTTGCTTCCCAGAATTGAGTATCAAATTTAAGGTCGTATTTTCCATTGTTCGTTGCAGCGGCGGTGGTCATGACATGTAAGTAGTTTTCCCGTCGCATGCCCGGCTCTTTGTGACCGAGATGCATGTAAAATGCCTCCCGAATGTCTGTTTCTATCGTGCCGGTGAAGGGTCTCGCCCTGCTCGCGGTAAGCCGATACCTTTCTCCACTTTCGATCGTTCGGTCGCGCGCGCGCGCGCCCATCTTGGAACGCACGCGGCGGCGGGCGCGGACATGACATATCTTACGATCTTACGACGACGGACGCCAATAAATGACGGAAGTGACGGTGGATTCTCCCTTTTGCTTCCCTTTCGGAAGACACACGGAAGGCAGTATAACTTGACGGGGCGAGCGTTCCGTACCGGACTAATTGGTAAAACAAAGTCCAACCGATGGCACAGCACTTAAAAAGAGCAGGAATACGCCAGCAACGGGGCCAATCAGTGTCGAGTTTCTGGACGATTTAGTTTACAGACGATTAGAAACGAAGTGACAGACGTGTTTTACAACAAATTATTGGATGACGAAATCTCGGACGAAAGGTCGACCGTCGTAAGGGCGAAAGAGGATGTAAATTTGACGGTTCCCTTCTGACAGGTCGCCCTTTACTCCGGGGGCGCACGTTTAATGGACGAATAAAATGCCCAGTGCTTATTTTCAATCGACAAACAAATTACGGGCTCCGTCCCGCTGCCTTGGACCGCCTACGGGTGTAGCATTCGGTGCAATAATCATATAAATCCCTCATCGCACCGACGAGACAAACTCACGATGAGCATTAGCACATTAGCGTTCCACTCTAATAGGTAAAAAAATACCTCCAGAAACACTCCTCCGCGCGTTCGGTACACTGCATGCAGCAGGGCTGGCTGGGAGAACACGCTCTTGGAAACTTGTCGTCGGTTAGTTAGCGCGTCCACTAAACTTGTCGTTTCGGAGCTCTCCATATGGTGCTGCTGCGCGCTATGGTGCTATAAATAATGGATCGATAATTCACCGCCACGCCATAAATTACGATTTGCTGCGGCACCGGGCCAGAGACAGCGCACAGCGAGCATATCGCGATCTCGTACTCGATCGCGGTAGGCAAATGTCGACAAACGTACGCTCACACACACACACACGTAGGAGGGATCGGAGGGAATTATAGACCGACTTCTTCCCGAGTCGCTTCAAACGATCAAACTCGATCACCTTCGACGAAATCAATTTACAACTTCCAATCTGTTTAAACGATTATTGCCGAACGACCATACTATACTGCAGGCACAAAGCACAAAGAGGCGCTCTTATAGAAACTCCATGCCATTCCACAGCCACCCGGGGCGGGTGTGCTGCGTCCAAAACGGGCCTACTACACCTCTACAAAAATGTACCATAAATTCCTTTCCGCGCTTGTTTCTACCATAATAGGGTCGCCGCCGCCGCTAGAAAGGATGGCCAGCGCACCCTCTCCCTGCTGCCGCCCAGCACGAAATTCGCTTAAGTGAAAATTGATTTATCAACGAGTATTTCGACGCATAAGGAGAACGCGATCGCGACACCTCTAGCACACGATCACGCGCGTGCTCGCGCACCGCTTATCGCGCGCGCATCGATAGAGAGGTTTGCGTGCGTGCGTGCGACAGACAGACTCTGAACTGCTGGTGAACTGGTTTAGTTCCTTCCCTCCAAAAACACTAGCCCCAATCGGGGAGATGTAAGTAGTCTCGAAACCATTCGTCACTTAATTGAAAAGCTATGTTCGATCGATCGCCAACGGAGCGCCTCGCTCGCCATGGAGCCTCCACAAGACCGGACAGAGACCTCACACACGCAATGTTGCCGTCACGAGGATGAAGTATTGCAAATTGAGTTATCTCTTGCTGAGTCGCGCGGCTTACCACAAACACACAGAGACTAGCGGTAGAGACTACATGGAAGACGAGATCGCTCGGGGAAGATATCATAAATTACAAACGCGCGCACGTTGAAAAATTAAAATATCCAATCTATCTGGACATGCTATCGGACCGGAGGGTGCTACACACGCGCGAGCCCTTGTTCCACAACGGAGCAGTGTTCTATCGGAGAAGTTGGTGATTTGGAGCAGTTTCGCGTTATGTTTCCAATTTGCAATGACTCGGTGGGGTGCAGCCCAAGTAGGAACACCTTCAGGAACGTGTATCAAAACCCGGTAGTACTTATATAAAAAAGCCCTTCAATTTCTCCACTCTAGTTGAGCAGAAACGAGAAACGAGAAACGCTTTTGACGGCTCGTTCTCGACACACGGAAGGTTGACATTCTCTCGCGGTCAACCTCAAATCCGCCCGTGTACGCGGTGTGTTCGGTACGAAGCCGCGGCCCGTTTATAAATAATCGAAAGTATTTTACAGCATGCTGCTACAGCAGCACCTCACCGTGGTGACGGATAATAAATATCACTGTGCCTGCGACACTGGCGGCGGTGGTGGTTGTGCATAGAACCCGAGCCAGGGCAGGAACGCAGCATGCAAGTCGCGCCTTGGTCTGACTTATTGTTTTGCTAGTTGGCACTTGATTGTACCATAAATTAGAACCGTTCTAAATCCCGGCGACAACAGAGACGCTGCGAAAGCGGGGGAGCGGAACAGCACAACAACTATTCGGATCCGGCTCGAAGGACCAACAATGGTGTAACCGTGCTCGGCAGTAGTGGCGGTTATCTGTTTGTTAGCATTGTTTGGTGAAAAGCGTAAGTCTATCAATTATACCGCACCGTATAGGAGGGGGTGACACAGCATTTCAAAAACAAAACGCACATTAATCCTTTCAGCTTAAACATATACAGCACCCCTAACCTCAATTCGCAGTTCTGACCAAACTCAAATTTTGAATTGGAACACAGAGAGAGACCAACAACCAAACCGCAAACATTGCGCCACTCGTGCTGCACCGTGCGCTGCAGTTTTCGTGTGTTCGTGGGGAAAACAGAGTAAGAAGTTAATTGCCAGCAACTAAAACATCATGCGACCCTTGTTCCGGGGACTGCTGCTGTTTGCGGCTGGCATCGAACGGTGAGATTATGTGCCGTAATCAAGGATAATGGCCGTCTCCCCGGTCTCTCACTCCACTCCCGGCTTTAGGACGCGGGAGTTAATGCCAAACGCTGCGCCCCGGATCGCCCCGGGTTGACGTCATTTCACACTCAATCGGAAACAGCTGTGCTGATTTGAGGTTCGGTGTGCATCCTACTGCTCTGCTATCTTCACACAACCTCAGCACAGCTCATTAGGATTCATTTTTGGTTGTCCACAAAACGGGTAAACGGGTAGTTGTGCCATTTGTGGCATTATTTAGTGCCAAATAGTGACCGAATCGATGCTAATTGTTTCGATTGGTCGGTGGAGATAGGCATAGCTTTATGGCGATTGGGACTGTTAAGCCGATCGCGATATGATGGCGAATTGATATGAGATCGGTGTTGGGGGGAGGATTAGATTGGAGGACAACAACAGATGCAGTTCGTGGGCATAACCATAATAATAGTTTTTGGCAGCTTTTGCTTTCGCCAAATTACACAGTCCGGCTCTCGCTGACGTCAGGTGTGTTCGTGTTCTTATTTGCGCGAAAACCTCGCGCTCACGTGACGGAACCTTTTATGACGTTCTCCCCGCCTTGTCGCGCTGCGGCCTCTTATCGCGCGCGCTTCAAGGGGCAGCTGCGTCTCCTTCTTTTACGATCTGTTGCATCAGCAGCCGTCTGCCGTTTGGCCGTTTGTTTGGCGGTCCAAACGAAAGGTGTTTTCGGTGGCCAATTTTATGACCGTTTCCCGCCACCTTTACGACATGTCCTCCACGTGCACACGTCTACTAGCCCGACCGGCAAGGAAGATCCGATGCGGTGTGCCTTTTTTGGAGCAATAGCGATAGCGAGAGGCCGTCGTGTTTTCACTAATTAACGAAAGGGATGGCACAACAACACGCTGCCACCCGTACGATATGAGCTCGTAAATCCGTTCCATAAAGTCAAGTACGTAGCTGGAAATGCCGCCCGAACGGAACGCATCATCAGCAGCAGCGGGTAGTGGACAACATTAGCAACATGATGGACGTTTAGCACCTACGGGCGAATGCCTAATACGGCGCAGCAACATTAGCTGCCACTAAAGCGATGCCGGGAGAAGGTGTCAAAACAGAGTCGAAGCCTAGGGCGCCTTTTTTCCCTCACACGGAACGCACACGTGCGTGTGGTGTGCGCATCGCACAAGCCGAAGGATCGCCTGACTACCCGTCAAAAGCCAACACACTCACCTTCACGCAACGGAAAGCGGAGAAGGCGATCCGGTTCCGGTCCGGTGTCAAGCGCGGAGCCCAGAAAGGAAGACACAATTCGATCACCGAACTAGCTCGACCATCTCGCCTCCACGAATGATCGATTGGGCTTTTAGGCCGTGAAGAGCTGCTTCCTGTGCGGTCTTTCTTTCGACACTCCCACACGAGATCTCGCAGCGACACACGCACACGAAGCGGGACTGAAATGGAAACGCTTTTAACGGGCTCACGTGCACGTGAGTAGCGATGGACTGAATGATGGTCACACGCACGCAAAAAGGGTTGGTTAGCACCTGCCTAGTCATGCTTCACCGGGGTATACAGGGTGGATATTTGGCAGAAAATTAATAGACAAATACTGAGCTTGGTGGACAAAACACACGCGACCAGGAGACAGATATAGGGTGTCCAGTTGAAGTTATTGGAACCTTTTAGGAGAAACGATTTTGCCTCGAAAAGCTAATATTTTGGCATAATTTGACTAGTTTGTTTGCGCAAGGTTTAGTCATCTTTTTGCTCCGCTCAGTTGATTCTGCAAACACCTTGGCAACGTTCTGTTTGCACTCTAGGTACTCCCTTAGAATCTATAGTTTCCGAGTGTCTTTTTTATGTTTCCGCTGGAACAAACGAGAATAGTCATTCTTCGCACGCACTCGAACGAACGAACCATCCGGACCAGTGCAGGGAGACCCATTACAAATTGGAAAACAGTGTATGTGTGAGGGAGAGCATGTTTCTCACGCTTTAACGACGCCGTCTCACGACGGAACGGATCAGCGTGGCATGAAATTCTCCCCCATCAAACTTGAAAACAAACGACAATTGTAGAAACGTATTAAAATAAAACAAATTTCGCTCCCGACAAGCACACACATTCACTCACAACATCACCTATCACACAATAATGAAGGAAACGGCAGTAAAACTTTCTCATTTCTCCTTCCAGCCTGTGATGCTGACAGAAAGACATTGCAAGCGGAAAAGTGCAGTGGAGCTGCAGAAAATAAGCTCGAGAAATGCGAACGCGAGATGCGGGTCACGATTTTCTTCCTATAGACACAGCAGCAGCAGCAGCACGCGTGAAGTTCCTTTTTGCCGCAATCTCCTAAAACCGTTCGCGGTTTCACTTCTTCCGCCGAAGGCTTTCCCGATTTGGACGCGAGGTGATTGGAAAATCGTGGCATCCTCCCGCGCGCGCGCGTGTCGTGTGGATTTGTGGCTGCAATTTTTCACCGCCATCAATCCCGCAAGGAGTTCCTCGAGGGGGTTCCACATTCATTGAATTGTGCGCCAACAAAACAATCTCTTCGCATTCAGCAGCAGCAGCGTAGAGAAATGAGGCAAAAATAATGAACCTTTTTCGAGAGTGAGACGAACCGCGAATGCTGCCGGAGGCTTATGGACATAAAATAGGGTCCCCTCCTTCTCTCGTGCTGTTGGATCGTCTAGCGGACGACCGTTGGAATAGGATTTAAATCCGCCAAATGATGACCCTAACGAATGGTGGCCCGGGCGTCCTTCTGACGCCCGTTACCAAAAGCGGAAGAGCGCGGGCGCGAACGATACTGAGCTGAAAACTGAGCACGCAGCCGCAACGCCACACGTGAAGAGGTCCGTCAGTCTCCCGGGCGGCACACGATCTCGTTGTTTATTTTCCACTTAACCACCACTTTTCACCGTAACGGTCATTATTCAGAAGCTTAAACAAACATCACTTCCGAGAGGCTCGCCACCCGCTGGACTCTGGGGGCCCCTCTGGAGCTTTTAGCGTGCTACAGATCTGATAATGCTCTACAAATACCTTCGATCCTCCTGCGAGAGCTCGTTACGAATCACGAAATGTCCCGCATGTAGGACACCATTTTTCATCCTTCCCCATCGGCGAACTGACACATTAGCGGAATGTACGCGTATGTGGAGAAGATGGGCCACGACGACGAGTCGCGGAGGAGTCGCTCCCCGTACGAGGCGGATAAGTAATGAGAAACAAATCAGCCTTCAGCGTGACGAGCCCGGTTTCACTCGTCCCATTCCATCCAGCGTGCTGACCCCCATAGCTCCACGGAGCTGCTGATGACTTCGTGTTTCTGGATAGAGGAGAGCGAAAAAAAGCGTTGACGCTGCAAGAATAGCGGTGGTTGAAAAACGTTTAAGCGAACTCCACCATAGACCATAGCCTCTGAGCTCCAGTTTGGGTCACCTCATTGGACAAGCAATGCAAAAGGACAATCTGGCCCGTGGGTGTTTGTGTGTGAATGCTTGGGAGAGTTTTGATTACATTTACGTTTTGGAGCATGGAGACACACGAGGGTTTAATGGAGATTTGTTTTTCCACCGTGTGTCTGATGTCCAGATTTCCAGACCCTACCGTGTAACGGCCATAAAGCGTCCAACGAACCGAGTAAGTTCTCGCCCGCAGGTCTCCACACACACCCAGACAGCCGTGTGCGGGACGTGTTATTTCCATAAACCGAACATCGAATGGGACGACCACCAATTCGGTTGTCACCATCGCCAACCAAACCAACGCGACGTTATCCCACCATTCGGTGATAATAAAAGTAAAACGAAAATGTCTGAAAATAACATGAACATAATCGCGTGGAAAAACTGCTCCGTTGGATATTCAAATCACGCACGTATCGTGCTGCCGCTTTCACTTAGCACCTTTTTTCACCCTCTGCGTTGCAATCCTTTTTCGGGATCATCGTTCTCACAGCCCTTCAGGGCTGCCGGGAGAGCAGAGGTTAATACGGATTTGTGGATGTCTCGCGTGTCGCCAAACATGAGTTTGTGCGGTTGAAATACATACATTTGCCTCCAACCGTTGAGGTTACGTTCCGTTGTGGCCTACACCACCACAATTGGCATTGAACTTCGTCCCAATCAGCACTTTTGACGTGGTGGCCGGGCGCGTGGCTTGAATTACCGCACGGAACGCGAAAAGAATTTTGCAAACAAATGAAATCAGGCAAATAATGCTAGCGATTTCACTTTTTTCGCTCCACACGCTTCCTCTATCTCCAGCACATCCGTGGCGAGTTTGTTTCGCAAGCCGTTGCCGACGCTGCAGCAGGTGATAACATCCGTCTGCTGTGAGATAAGAAACGAATCGTGCGAAATTAACGTGCACCGAACACAAATCACGACACGACTGATAAGCCGATTAGACCACTTTGGTACGTCAATAGACACAGACGGACAGACCGTGGGGAGGCAGACATCGCGGATCGGTAATTCCAATCGTCGATTACATCAAACATTGCCCGAGTGGCTCCTAAAGGCCTGGTGGGTCTTGTTTCCGCCACCGGGGCGGTTTGTTGGAACGATTAGCGATAGTGCTATGGCAACCACCGCGTGGAAGGTTCAAGTGACTCATGACGCTCGCCGTGCGCCATGCGAATACCAGAAACCCTCCATCGGGGTAATGGGTTCAGGAGAAGGTGAGAGGCCCTCACCTGGGGTTCAAGAGACGGCGCGACTCGTAGACTCGTGGACTAATGATACTTTCCTAACTTCCTTCACTTGCCTTCGTTTCCAACCACCAGGAAACGAGTGCCTTGGGGAGTGTTAAAGGTTATGGAATGCCTCCACTCCATCGTCTAACGCAGAGTAAGTCATCAGATCAGCTTACGGGCTGATACCACCTCTCTGCTCTTTCAGCATCCGTTCGACCACATCCGATCCACAAAAATTCGGCTAATAAATTGGAAGCCACAGATCGGTTCGATCGATCGGTTCCACAAAACCGAAATCCGGATCCGCTCTCGACCTGAGAGACGCCAACGAGATGGTGGTGGTAATGGGCCGTAAATCTAATCGCTTCATCCCCACAAATGCATCTCCGGCCCAAGAGAATGGAGGTTGCTGTAATGTGATCTTTGAAATTCATCCTACTCTTGTCGCTCCTTCGCTTCGACGGCGCGCGCGTGTGTGTGTGTGGGCATTTTGTTTTTCTTTTCTTCAAACGCAAAAACCGCAGACGAACCACACGAACCTCCCTCCACTCACACCCGGGGGATCGGAAACGCTGTCAAAACAATGTATTGATCGTCCCTCTCGAGCGCGTCGCTCGGCAGATCAAGAGGAAAGTCTTGACACTTTGCAAAGCATCGAATCGCTCCGATCGATCGATCTCAATCACGCCGCCGCCACCGCCTCACTCGCGAGACAGGAGACAGGCAAAGCAGCTTTCTTCACGCATCCGTCCGTTGCGCGCGATCAGCTGCACCGCAAGCGATTGTTTCAACAACGCCAGGCGAAGCGAAGCGGAAAGAAGCCCCCTCTCATTCAAGTTCCGGAGGTTAGTTGCGCGCCTCACCTTAACCCTTGAAATCACGGCTGTGTGCTCGATGAGCCAAATCAGAGCTTAGCGCGTCAGATTGAGGTCGAACGACACGGCGAGACAAACTGACGCGCCGCCACCAGCAGGCACGAGCCACCGAGCGGCGAAAAAGAAAGGAACATTAAAAACAAAATAGAATATAACAACAAACAACTCAGCGTTCGAGGTGGCGGCGGCGGCGGCTGGATTTAAAACGGCAAATATTTTCAGCCTACTTCTTTGGATCGTTTCGCGCATTTCGCGTGAAGCAGCGTGAAGAGATTTTCGCTACGCGCGTGTCACGCGTCACGCCGCCATCAAATCAACCGGGCACTGTCAGCGCTATTGAAGACGATCGTCATCTGTGCGACGTTCCGTGGGTACACCTGAGCGCATTTAGAATGCATGTCAGCTTCAGCGCATTAAAGCGAGAGGGCGCGTCGGCTTTGAACACCGTCTGCCTGCCTTTCGACACACGCGCATCGAGATGTACGAGCGATACGGTCGTCCATGGTTCGTGTCCGGGGAAGACGCCATTTGTGCGCCCTTAGGAGGTGTTGTTTACTGCTCTTGAAATATTATTGCAAGAGGAGAGGTTCGGAATCAGAATGCACCATATGCACCCAAGGCGGTCGGATTCATTGTTTTTTTTTAAAGGGGTGCTTGAACTTAGGAACTCTGATGATTGGCTGGATTATATGCAAATATAGGTCCATCCTCTAGATTGTTGATGTTTGGAGCTCAGGTTTTCAAGAATTTGGGAGCAGTCTCTGCTGTGGAGTCTGGAAGTTCTTGTAGGATACACTCAGATTTGAAAGAATTGATTAATTTCATTCCTCCAGCCATGATTCTTCAACGTCTTGACGCCTTCAGCAGACTAATGGACCACTCATGCCAAACTAGCCATTTGTACCCTCTTGAGAGGCCTCTTTCTTGCTGTCCAGCCCAATAATAAAGCCCGTGCAGGAAACAATCTTTACATCACATTGCACGGGATGATCTCTTCATTCGCGATTCGACCGAAACTCAGAAACCCACAGGGCCATTATGTGATGATGTGCCCATTGTGGTCTCGCCGCTCGTCGGGATGATTATTTCCTCTGTACCGGGTGGTGGTGGTGTACGCTGTTGTCCACAAATGCGAAAAGTCACGTCAAGCGCTCAAAGTCACACACTAATGAGGTGGAAATTTCGCCCGAAAGCATAATCGATGGCACATCTCGCTGGAGAAGAGAAGCGTGGAGGGAGAAAAAAAACCTCAACCGCAAGTGTGCTACCGCTTCTCTGCTTCTCTGCCACACTGGGGTGGTTCACCATTTCGCGGCTTTCAAAACGACACCAGGCGCGTGAACGGCTCATCACGGCGAAAGAAAGCCTTCGATTCTTTCCACCACAACGCACCACACGCGGCCAGACGTCCGGAAGCCAGAAGAGGGAGCTGCCGTGATGGTCCCTGTTCCAAGTTGGACCATAACGGAATGGAACGCGGTTGTGGGCAAGAATAAATGCTGTGGCTGTGTATTCCGGCAGCGAGACGGAACGGATCCGCGCGCACAGGATACTCTCGATCGAAGCGCTTCCTGACCTTGGAGTGCCATACCACGTCAGCTACGTCAGCTACCCGCGTTGGAAAACTTTAATGAACCATTCCGTACCACAGTAACAATACACACAGCAACAACAAAACCCCCTGGAAGCAGATGCCCCGTTTCCCGAAGAACCGCAAACGAAAGCAAACCAAGAAGCTTAAGAGCGGAGGCGACCATAAAACTGGCAAATGGCTATTAGAAAAACAACGGTACACAATGGCTGCGAAATGCGAGATGCGAGTCAGGACCAATTCCTTGCGGGGTTTGGTTGGACTCAGCCTCCACAATAGTTCCACTAGCCGCAGACGAACAGTCAGACAGACACAGTAAGCGCTCGACATAATTGACTCCATTTATATAATCTCGCCATTATCTGCGCGCGGAAAATCGCCTGCGGGGAGTCGAACCGAGAGACAACACAACGAGGATGATAAGCGCAAAGGCAGCGCGCTCGTCACTCATGCACACAATCTGGCTCATAAAATGTTGAACTCAAGCACCACACACCACACGGACCTGATGACTGATGAATTTCAAATCCCCGAGCTCGGTTACGCCGAATATATCTGAGCGCGAGTTGTTCGCAAATGAGATAGCGATTTAACAACAGTTTTCTCATCCTCTTTCTCCCCCTGGTGGAAGGTTTATCGTCACCGTGTTTGAATAATACGATAAAACATCAGCTCGTGCCGTGCCAATTGCTTAATTCCGACCCCCCGAAACACCGGCCTGACCATAAACTGGTGTGCGGAAGTAGTAAATCGTTTCTTTTTCTTTTGGGCAAAAGCGCACCCAAACACGATCCTGTGCGATCGATAATAAAAGCGATAAAGTTTTACGACCCCGGAATGACATCATCATCTTCTTCCCCCCCAAAAAAGAATCACCATTTCGATTTCTTCCATATTTTAAAAAATCATTAAAATTGCTCCTCCAACAACGGCCTGGCTTTTGCGGAAGGCGTCTCGAAGATCTGCCCATCAGCTGTCGAACCGATTTCCGTTGCGTTCCACCGCCAAACGATATGCTGAAAGCGCGCGAAACGTGTGCGTGGGCCCAAACACTGAAAGCCAAACTTCCTCAGGCCGAATATGAATGAACAAAAACTTCACCGCTGTGGTCAGATCGTTTTTTTTTTCGCGTGAGGACGCGTCCTGTTCCCAGAAGAGGGAGGAGAATTTCGAACACGTTCTGGAGCGCAGGGAAGTTGAGAAATTCTTCGAAAAGCAACCAACCGAAGTCAATTAAACGGTGGAGAAACACCACGCCATTAGCGGTCCCGCCGAGCGCTGTTTGCCTTCCGCGTAAACGGATGGAAGGGCACGTTCCGGTAAATCTTTTTCGACACAATTTATCTGTCAATCTGCTGGTGGCGGAGCGTACGCGTACACGAAACAGGAAATGTCGAACATTACACGCAGCAGTGCTCTAATGCAAATCTCGGATCGCCACATGCACACACAATGCGTTGAAGACTTCATTAGTGACTCCTCGCCTGTGGGCCGAGGGAGTCCCGTGTCACGCACGGACCGGAAACCAAAGTCCATTTGCGAACAGTAACCGACACCGTGGGCAAGGAGTCACATTACAATGCGTGAGAAGACTCTGTTGCAAAACACACGGCACACAATCGATGCTCTACTTACGGCGCTACCCCGATTCATGACCTGAAATCGATCGCTCGGAGGAGCTACGGGTTTCGACTGGGACACGAAGTTTGACGCGCTAATAAATATCTCATAACTCACCTGGAAAGAGAAAGAAATAGGAAGTGGAGGTTAGTTGAAGCACGTGTCAAAAGCACACATTGTAAATGAAACGCCTGTCCCGCCTGTAACCGATCTCGCACGACAAAATGTCATCCACGCTTGTCACGACGAACTTACGAAACCGCAGCAAAAAGCGAGGATAGGAAGATGTCAATTTGTTCCATCATCAAGTGAACACTTTGTTGAGGTCTCTCCAGGGAAGTCAAGCCACCGTTATGGAGATGTCGGTGGAAGTGTCCCAATAGCCTCCCGTCACTTAAGCGCACGTTAAACGCGATCGTAATCGATGGAAGAAATTTCTTGTACATGTCTTTCGAACTGCTGATCGTCATCTCGCGTTTGCGCTGTTGCTGTTGATTACCCCGATCGTAAACACGCACTTGGCTACATTGTGCGAAACACGATGCAACACGCAACACCGCCACGATGGGAGATGATGATCGTTGAAGATCGCACTCTTCGCCTAGCACTAATCAGCTGATCTACTTGACGCATTAATAGCTCCCCATCCTCACGTGTTGCGTTCGATGTAGCACGGCGAGAGAGGAAAGCAGAACAGCTGATGATTAAAAATTTTTGATTGTTTTTATCGATGCTGTTTCATTCAGCGGTCTCTAGCCCGCTCGTCTCCTTTCTGACATAGTTATCGCGTTTGTTTTTCACGTCTTACGTATAGCAGCGAGATGCTCCAGACCGAAATTACGAGCAATCAGCCATTATTGTTCTGTTTATTGTTTTTGATTGCCTCTAATTAGCATTCAGCGTTTATTGAGCGTTCATTTCGTGCCAGCGCGATCTAACGGACTCCTCGTCAAACAAGCGGATGCAGCAGCGGCACACTGCGCAGCGTCGTGTGTGTGTGAGAGGTGTAGACGCCCCGCGGAGTCCGCGGAGGCGAAGTCATCTACGATACACATCTTTAATTACGTAATGTTAATCGTTAGCTTCCTCTCGGTGAGAAGCTTCCCATTCCGTTTGTTTTTCTTGGCTGCTTCTTGGACTGTCGGGTTTTTGGGATTGCGACTGCTCACGACTTCTGGTCGCAGAGCGAATCGGAAGTGGCGGTGGATGCAATTTGTGGCAACACCGTTTGTCGCATCGCATAAAGGAACGCCCACGCCCACGCAGCAAAACCGAAACCGGTGGGAAGTCACACAGCATCGTATCACCAGAAGCGGAAACACCGCCAACTGACAACACCGCGACCGGGAACTGATGACTTGCGAGCATGATTTGTTTGGCGAAAATGGGTCCCGGATCATCCACTCGTTCCCGGTTCGTTCGCGACGGTTTTGTTTCATTTGCCATATAGGGATGGAGGAGCCACAGGGTGGAATGAGTTCCCTCCCACGATCCCCGGAACCTATCCAGCCCATTTTCCCCAACGGCGCGGAAGAAAAGAGGAGCAAATGCGTAGGATTTTATGATGGATGGATTTCGAGTGATCCGTGGCCATCCGTACGTTCGTTGCATCGCGCACGGAATAATGACGCGTGGTGATGATGATAGTTGCAAACGTTAGAACAGGCCGGGCATTTCGGAGACGATAAATCGCAACCGTGACAGCTTCGTTTGACAGCGTCCATCAAGGGAGAAAGCGACAAAACCGAAACCGACGACCATTGTGACACGCGGCGGATCCGCGGTATGATGTATGGGGTACTAAGGGTTCGGTCCGTGCATTAAGGTTAATGACGTGACAGCCGGGTGTCCAAATTGGTGGCTCGGTAGCGACACAACAAAAACGCCATTAAAGGTTTGGAGAAGCACCGGTCTCCCCAGGGCAGACGTAAAAGTGCATTTAGTGTTTCATTTCTGACCCAGAAACACCTGGATTAGTCTGGCGGCTGGCGGTGGCTCTTATCGTGCGCTTAGTGTCTTCACCCAATCCACAATTCGAAACGCGACCCCTATAAATCCTTGCGGGCCGCTGCTATTGCGTGTGTCTCTGCAACTAAAACGTGAAGCAAGTTCCGTGACCGTGGCGTTTTGTTTGGACCGTCGACAAAATGGACCACAAACTGTCAACATAAATTATGTCGTCGTTTGCTACGCATTTCGCGCCTTATCTTCACCGTCCAGGCCGGGGGTTTTCAATAATCATCCTTGCACCGGGAGTCCGGAGCATTCGCTGCGATTTCGATGCACGCAAACGCGGCCCCCGGGTAGAGCGACGGCGGTGGTGCATTACTCCGGGACGCCAACGCTCGTTCGCGCAGGGAATTAAAGGTCCAAGGAGAACCTCCTGAGGTTGCGAGATCGCTAGACGAGATGACAACGAAGTGTCTATTCGCAAAAGGGGAGATACGATTCAGAGCAGCGGCCCTTGAGATCCACAAGAATTCCGATCCCATACGGAGCACCACCAATGTGCTCGGTCACGCGCGTAGGGAGCTACAGAACGCGCCATCATGACTCCATCGGAGGTTTTCGAAGAGGTGATGTCAACCGCTGGGTCTTGGGAGTATTGACCACAGCAGGGGGAAGGGGCGTATATCTCTCAACACGACGCGGCACGCTCTTAATGTCTGCGCAGCACAACGGACCAACGGGTGTCACCCGTTGATTGCGCTCCCAATGGCGAGGGGTCCTAGAAGTAACTGACCTCTCTCTCGCTGTGAACACCATACGCCTACCATTTCAACAGACAGGACCGGGTGTTTCAACTAGTAGAACGTTTCAACTAGCCTGACTTATTTGTATCGTAAAAGCAGAACGGCGTGAAGCAAAACACACACACTCCGTCGTGCTTACTGTCATCGATAACTTCTTGCGAAACTTCACGGGCAGGAAGATCGCAACACGATCGAGAACAAATAATCAAACGTATCGCCTCGACGTGCGAGAGTGGAAATAATTGCTCCTCTTTGCGCAGCTTCACTCCATTCGAGGCGATCGTGAAGTAAAGGCACAACCACTTCCTACGCAAAGCACTACTTATTGACCACATTACCACTTATTGCCTTCACCGCTGCGTCACGCTGCGTTTCACTCCCCGTTGGAAAGGTCCCACAGGCGAGAACTTGAATTTTGGACCATTGCAACCGAAAACCAGCTGACTTTGACCGGCGAGATTTGCCCGATCTCGATAATATGGCCCATTTGTTGATAATTAATTAAATATTGTGATACCGGGAGTCGCTCCAGTTCCAGTCCACGCCGGAGGTCCACAGGAACGTAAAACTGTCGAACACGACTCAAACGCTAATCACATCACTCCTTTCTGCCTCCTCGCTGCCGCCACCACGCTTCTGGTGCAGATATTCAGCCTTTGATTAGATAATTTCGGATAAGTGATGGGTGTTGGAGCCTGGTTGGAGCAACCTCCAGAGTGTGTAACCCTAATTAGCCAACGTCAACTTGAGCGTTAACACCATCCGAAAATAGATCTCGCACATGAGAAAGGTTAAAAACGTTGGATCTCACTTTTGGCGATCTCTGCGGTCGTGTACGTGTGCGTGTGCTTGCCATCTATGGGACCCCGCTTGAACGAGTTCGAGTTTTCCATAAATCGTCATCTTACGCTTATGCTACCGGACAGAGCGGCTACTGGGTGGTTGTTTGCTCCCCAAGCAGGCGTTAGGCTGCTAATGTCCACGCCGAATATGTTTTTCGGAGCTCCAATAACAAAACCTGACGGACGGTCAGCATTGGCGCTATTAATTATTTGGTCGTTAGTACGTCTGGATGGGCTTTGTGGACAGCGGACAACAACATTCCGGCCGCTTTTGCCGGTGTGGATTGCAAAATTTGGCTTCTCGTAAGCATATCCAAGTCGATCTCGCGACCACTTTCCAAACCATTTCGTGACCGTGAGGGCTTCCCTCCTGTCTTAAGTACCGAAACTTGTTGTCAGTTAGGTTACACCTTTTTTGTGCGCCAGTCGACTTGTCCGACCCAAGACTCGGTATGGCAAATTAGTTTCAATCGACTTCCCTTCGAGGGGCGGACCGAGAGTGTGTGTGTCAGCCCGCGCCAGTCTGAAGGCAGGCAAATTGGTAAGTTTTTTGCATCAACGTCGGATTTTCGGGCAGCTTATCGGTTGCTGGTCGATCTTTGCCGTGCTCCGACGAAGATAATTTGCGGTCGGAAAGTGGAAAAGGAAGTCCAAAAGACAAAGACACGAACAACGCTCCGTTCATAAAGGTCAGTTGTTGCTTTGCACCAAGAAACCGCAAGACGACCGCTGCAGCAGTCGAAGTGCATCGACTCCACACCGAAATGGAGGCGATCGAGCAAAAAACCAAATCCCAAAGAAACCGACTCCTTTCGGAAAGGATTATTTATTTCGAATCATTTTTATAAGCACGACCACCGACCGGCGATAAACATGGCCCCAAAATATGCACCATTATTGTGGGTTGTGTTGCTGGCAACAGTCACTAAGCCGAAGAACGAACGACACAAGAGGGAACAAAATCAGCAGCAGATGAATTACACGATAATTAATTCGATTATCATAATTTCTTAGCTCCTTGCGGAGAAAAACATCGCACCGCTAATCACCCCCGCTGATAGCGTCACTACCGTTTCGGAGGAGGTCACTTCTTCGGAGGCGACGTGTGGTGTGCTTTCTTTACCCGAAACAGATTATTGCATTTTTCGTTAATTAATCGTCGCCTTTCGGAAAGGTCAGCCACGGCTGGCCGCGTGGAGTTTGCTCTCCTTTGCATACAAAAAGAAAGCAAGGTGACTGGACACGAAAACAATGTCCAATTTAAGTAAAAAGCCATAATCAACGCCATCCGGAATAAAATAATTCCGGCCGTGCGAGCTAATTGGTTTTAGGAAATTTAGGTTTCGAAATTGCCTTCACCTCCGGGGTGTCAATTTATTCGATATAGAAAACTCGGGCATAAATTTGCATTTTACGATGTTTGTCCAAACGCAATAAAAATGCAAATAAAAGTCATCCACAGCTGCATGACTGCATTTGCTTGGCGCGTACCTTTACGCCTGGGAGAGCCTGTTTTACGATCGCGTCAGCCAGCCATCGATACACTACTTAACGATCTTTTCAGGGCATTAAGTGACACAAATCGTGGCACAGTGACCCAATCAATGGCATAATTGAGCGGCAGGATTTGTATTGACATTGAACCACGATCGGTTTACATGCTGTCACATGCGCACTCCACCGCCGACGCCGTCGTTTCGATCGTCGGGCGTCGGACGTTGTCTAATCGTGCCTAATCCACCAACGAGGTCATCCACGCACTGGTGTCAAACAAAACCGACAGCGAGGTTCGATTCGTACAGCGAACAACTAAATCAAGCCAACATCCGTCTTCACAGCGAGACGAAGCCCACCATTCTTCTAAATCGATTGTGTTTGTTGATGTTTACAACATTGTCCCTCCACGCCGTGTCCTACTCCTGCTACTCATGCCATTGCGGTCAACTATCTGGGGACAGCGCTTCCAATAAGTCCCTTGAGGGAACCTAAATAGATGCGTGCCTTCAACCAACGCACACACGACGACGATCACGATCGTAGCAGCGCATTAGGGACACGTGGGCCGGATCATCAGGGACGACGCAGAGAACGAGAGAACGACAGCAAGACAAAGGTTCGATTATGAAACCCGCTAAAAGAGCGCTTCTTCTACGTCGTCGCCTCGCACGCAGTGCCCTTATGCTTTATGCTTATTTTTAAGCCTTCTTATACCCTTCAATTGTCAAGGTTTTTGTTTCCCCTCACCGAAAGACGAAAAAAAATATTACCATTTCAAACCCCCATCGAACGCATGTAAAAATGCGGTGAAATAATAAACAAACCCTTTTGCTCGGTTACACCAGACCTTACAAGCCCCAGAGAGCATGATGATAAACGAGCAAAAGATCGAGCCTTTTTAGGATAAATAGAGACAACGGCCTGTTCTCTTACCCGTTGGAGGAGGGTGGCGCATTCGGACTGCAGGCAACCTTCGACCCAGTTGCTCAAAAAATAATCGCTCAATTAAGTGGAAACATTTCTCTCCTCATGGCGCCAGGCATGTGCTTTTAAGACCTCCTGGGGTGAATTCTTCCGAGGCGCTTTTGGCGCCGAATGCGCCAAACAGCCGCGCGCTTGTTGTTCACGCAAAACTGTCACCGTCACAGAGGTGCAGATGCAATTCGCACGATGACGAACTCTCGCGAAGGAGATACAGCACACAAAGAGCACCACAATAAAATCTCAGTTTCATGCAGCTCTGAAACAGTTCGTTTACCATGGAGGAGAAGAAAAAAAAGGCCCATGCAACCAGATGTTTTTACCTTCTTTCCAGACCTCCGGAGCATCTGGTTGTGGGACCTTGGTATGTTCCTATTCTCCTTTTTTTCTCTCTTGCCGCTTCACCTTCGCCCCCTGCACCCGCAGTAGGTCGTCTTTATGACAACCCGAAAACTGTTTCGAATTGTTCAGAAAAAAAAGAAATCCAGCCGTGGATCTACAAATCCCATGCTCCGGCCGGGTGTGCTAGAGTAAACACACACATAAACGCGTCGAAAAGCGATGGTTATGCATATGCATAGGTGGTGGCGGTCGGCCTGCCTACTGCTACCATATGGTTGCAGCACGGCGTCCACATAGAAAGCAGGCCATTGCACCGTAACGAAGCGCTACGCCGCGAATGTTACAGCTGTGTCTGGGTCGCGCATGGATCGTGTAAGCGCAATCAGGCGTGTCCGCGTACCAGCGCCAGTGCGCCATACGCTCCCGCTAGTGATGATCTACCCAGTGTGATGACGACAAACCGTTTCCTCGCCCATGCCGGCGTTTAGCTCTTTTACTGGACGAATTTTCGCACGGCCAACACACAGGAAGACAAAAAGGCGAAACCCCCACGATGCTGCCGTGCCGGTGGTTTAGCGTTTCCAACGCATCTTGATTGCATGATGTACTCAGCCCGAGATCGGATTATTTACTCAGCAATTTCTCCGGACAAGGAAATTCATCACACAACACGGCCGACACAGGAGACAATTTGCATGATAACACGTTGGGTGCGCAAGAAAGTTTTGTCGTTTCTTACTGTTGAAATTGTCTTTATAAGCTTTATAAGTTTATAAGTTTTTTTCAAATTTGTTACTGAGGAAACACATTTTGAAACTAGAATCTTAAGTCAAACTAACATGAAAGTCACAATGTTAGTCAAATGTACGTTCGCACTCACATGGTGACTCACATGGTAGGCACCACAAAATTATACTCTATAAAGCTAATTTTCCTTCCCAGACCCCCACCGGAGTTCTGTGGAATGTTCAGAGTACAAAAAAACTCCCAAGTGACATATGCAAATGTCGTCGCGCTAATGCTGCTGCTACCGTCACCGGGCGTACATTGGAGACACTGTTTTTTTAACACCGGCATAACTTGGACGGAAACGCTTGCTGACGCCACCGGGCGTGTAAGGGTGAGGCTGTAATAGACATGCCTGAGAGTATTACCTCACACACGAACACGAACGTACGCACACCACGCTGAGGCTGCGGCGGCGCGGCTAGAGATAAGTGGTCCTGGCGCGCGACTTTGGCGCGATCTCCTATTGCCGTACGCGTGAAATGCCAGCTATCTGGCTGGCTCTGGCTGGCGTGTTCGCAGCTAGTGCAAATTAATGTCCGCCAAGCAGGTCAAACAAGCGCACCATAGGAGGACCTCCGACGCGGGGTCTGGAGGTTAATGAATTCAATTAGGCAATAATTTGTACCTCTCACCGGGCCGCCGGCAAAAAAAAGAGTCTGATCGTACGGCGTTACTCACCTGACGTAAGATCAACACACTTATCCTTCACCGATCGCGTTCGATCGATCCTCGCGCCGAGTAGCGCGATCAATCAGGCGCGTAATAAGAGGCTACGTGATCGCGATCGCGATCTCACGCAATCGTAATGAGCAACTTATCTCTCTGGTGCGTGTAATTGTCGAAAATCGTTTCCAAGATCTCGCGTGAACTCCAACCGTTTGACATTAATTGCTCCCGCCTCACACATCATCCACATGGAGAGGTTATGGAGCGAAAGAAACGCCAGGTCACACACGCACCGTCACCATCTCTTTTAATGCGGCAGCAAGTTTCCACATAAAAAGACAACCATCGTTAAAAAAATTCAATAAGCACGAGCGGCATTAAATCCCTCATCGAGCTATTTCCGTTCTGCTGGGGTCGTCGGGGTTTGAACGCGAGAGATGTGAACCGATTACGGTGGAAAAAAGGGGTAACTGAACTTCCTTCGCCACACAGAACAAACAACACAGAGCGCTAAAACAACAAGTGGGAAAAGCGAAAAACTCCCCCAGCACACGAGCCGGGGAGAACGGAAACGTATCTCCAATTAAATTACATCCCAGCGCAGAACAAACTTCTCGAAACGCGACGAGAAAGCGCGCTCGCGCACTCACAACACAAAAAGCCACGAAAATTGATCCGACCCGAAACCGGAGGGGAAGAAAAACGCATAACATTTCGGATCATAAAACTTCACTCCACCTAGCGTGCGCGCGCGTAGCATTCGGGAGTTCTGATGGGATGTTGGTGCGAGAAAAATGACTCCGTGTGAACGGAAATGGAAGAATATGTGCGTTCGCTTCCTTCGCAAGGGACAATTGCGAAAGAAATTCTCGCTTGGCAGATGAACCAAGGTGGAAGATAAAGGTCGGAACTACTTTGGACTGCCGATGAGTGACGAGTTTCCGGCAGCTAATGAAGCTGTCGAGAACTCGATCTCCGTCCGATTGCGTAGTAAAAGGAATTTGAATAAGGTGCTCCAGACAACAGTTTCTATTTGTTTAACGATAAGAGCGATGCCAAATGGCATACCTCTCTTCTTGCGCGACACAAGTCGTCGAACGTCTCCCTCGAGGGTGTAGTCAACCCTGACGGAACTAGTTCGCACAGTCCGGGTGCCCCCAAAAGGTCCATTAGACGAATTGGATTGACCTGCACACTTAGCGCAATCGACCGCCACAGAGAGAGACAGAGAGAAAGATAAGAAAACGAGGAAAAATTCCTACACTCACACCACAGCCAGCAGTCGATTCGGCAGGCACCGAACTATCGAGGCGAACAAAGACCTGCATACCTTTTGGCCCCGTTACGGTGGGAGCCACGGAGGTGCGTCCAAGGCAGGAGGAGCACCCGTCACTGGTGTGACCTTATCTTTCGCTTACAGTCGCGGGTATCGCAATAGTGCAAAAGCTAATGGTTCGCCTTGTGTTTCTTCATTTTTCTAAGTTTTCCTTTCAACTAGCTCCACTAGTTTTGATAAAACCGCCTGCACAACCTTCGATCCGTCCGTTTCCGATACGTTGGCAGCGAAAATGGTTTCAAGTTCACCGACACACCGCAGAGTGTGCTGAAGAAAATGCTTCACTTGTAAAGCTGCGGTCTGGGAGAGATCGATAAGGCATGGCTCTACCTCTCCAGTGCAGTAAGAAACGGCCAAATTGGAGCAAACGACGACCGGGAATGTAATCAATTCCAAAGATGCCGAGCACGCGATAGAGGGCACTCACACACACGCGAGCCGAAATCTCAACAGTTTGCTTTTGGAAACTGATCCCTCGTGTAATTGGAGTGCAAAAGGTGCAGCTCTATGACCACAACTTCCACTTCCACTTCCTTTCTTCCTTTCATGTGCGCTCAAGTGTGCTGGTGATTTTAAATTTTAATTTAATTTGTTTTGAATTGAGCATATGCTAATTGCTGCAAGCAAGGTTTAGATTGCTTCTGAGAGTTGTTTCCCCGTCACAGTCGGGCCAGCAGCGTGCGCTACAGGCAGATTGGCATCAATTACATTTGCGAATTGCACTCGCACACCGCGCACCAACAACCCCACCGCGCCACTCATGTATTTACGTTTCACAGTTTTATTGCCCGAGTCGAGTTCTCTTAACCTTTCGTCAAGGGGCTCTACACGATCTCTCGCCGCCTCACCGTTCTTCCGCCTCGTTGGGACACCGAGAACAGGCGCATGTGCAGCGAAAATAAAATTAAACGCACGGCAGAACGACGGTGAATGGTGGGAAAAGGCAAACGGCTGGTGGGCAAGCTGCTCAACCGACCGTTTCGAATTTTTCGTCAGGATCGTGCCAACAACTTCACCTCCAACGGGTCTCTCTCTCGCAAACTCGAATGTATGAATATGCATTTCGTAGCACAACACCGTGTGTATGAGTGTGCTCCTGTTAAAGATGCGATCCAGGATGCTCGTCTTGCAGCCATTAAGTGTCCGACCCGGGAAGAAAGAGTACACGCGTTTTGCTCACTTCCGGATCTTCCGGACTCGCCAAAGTGGCTGCTGGACGCAGGCCAAAACCGATGTGGTAAAAGAGGAAACCGATTTCGAAACGGCAGGGAAATAAATTACTCCATGGGTCAAAGATTTTGATTTGAATTATTTATACCACCGTGGAGAAGAAAGTCTCGTACGCGAAACGGTTCTCTTCCGAGGCGACCTTCTCCCAGCACCAGGTACCAGATATGGACAGACCGATACGGCACCACCTTCCTTATACATCTTCGACTCCCTCACTCTCTCTCTCTCTCTCTCTCTCTGTCGATTTATCAGCAAGCTCTAGGCAGAAAATCTGCGATTGATGACTTTTCCCAAGCGACTAAAACACAGCTACGCCTACACACTCAGCGGCTCCCGCAAGCAAACACACCACATGGGGTTTGCCTGCACAGTGCAACACAACTTTTCCTTTCATTGTTTTGTGTTTTAGGTTGCCTACCAAAACCACGAGAAGGCATTCGTAGTATTTTGGCTATCGTTTCATCTCGAAACGCGCACTAACTACCACTGTTTCGTGTTTGGAAAACTCATTTGCATTATGCCCATTTCAGCGTGATGGTTTCAATGGGAAGCGATAGAGGAGATGAAAGCCATGATACACTCTCCGAGGGTCCTCTCGATTTGCCAGCCCCGCGTCCTGACCTAGAATGCCGGGAAAGGAATAAGCTCGTAATAATGGAGGATAAAAGCCTCCGGGCTGTACGTTTCGGGGGATAACAGTAAGTCGCAGAAGCAGCAGCAGCAGCAGCCGCTACTCGTGGATTAACTTGTCCTATTCCAAACAAAGCGAACCGATCATGTCAATAACACACCTCCTAAACACGTTTCCATTCGCGTTCTTAAGCCACCCAAAATTCGCCAGCCGACGCGAACCTTCCCCTGCAGAGAACTTACCTCCTTCATTGCGGGGCAGCTCTGGCGGTGGTCTTTCCGGATGGCCAGCTCGTACCACGGTATAACCGGTTTGCTCCGGAGCGTCGTCTGACAGCCGATCTTGTAGTTCAGCAGATCGTTGTCCACCTTCACCAGATCTTGATCGTTGAGCGATGACGTTGATTTGGCACCGGCACCGAACTCATCCTCGTCCACACCCACCCCGCCATCACTCCCCGGGCCCCCGTTCTGGCCGTACCGCAGATCTTTCCCCGGGTGGCCGAGCGTAGCGTACCGCCGGATGTACCCGTTCGGGCGGCCCACCAGCATGTGCGTACTTATGTCGGCAAAATTGAGCAGCTCCGCACTGGCGTTCTTGTGAATGTTGAGATAACAGTTGACACCTCCGTTGCCGCTACTGCTGCCACCGTCGTAGCTCGAGTCGGTATCACTCGACAGTCCGTTCCGCTGCAACGATTTCGGTTCCTCGTAGATGATGTCCGTCCGGGAGTTGGAGTGATTGAACGACTTGCGATACTGCAGCGAGTGCGGCGCCACGGCGACCACCGTTTTCGACGGGACGTCGTACAGAAAGCGAGCACCTGCACCCCCATTACCGTGATGCAACGGATGCGAGTAGGTGGACGAGTTGGACGACCCGTTGTCGAGACTTTCCGGCGTTGTCGAGCGGTAGCTCGATCGTAACTTCCCGTACGACGGTGGACTATCCGATCGGATGGTGGCGCTGTACGAAGGGGGAGCGGCAAAGAGCAGCGGCATCGGAGCCATCTGCTCTCCACCCTTGCCCGCTACCACCACGCCGTTGTTGGTGGACGACACATCCAGTGCCCGAGTGCGCATCATGTTCAGTTCGTTGATGTACTGGGGGCTTTTGAGCGGCGGTAGTGAGAAGTCGTACGCCAGACTCTCGATGTACTCGCTTGACTGTGCCAGGTTGAGGTAGTTGCTCGAGTCACCGACCTTCATCTCGAGGTTGGCGGCACTCTTCGTTAGTGGCTTGAACGTTTCGTACGTCAACGAGGAGGTGTAGTAGATATCGTCATCCTCACGGTACGGTCCCGTGGGTGGCGGTTGTTGTTGCTGCTGCTGCTGTCCCCCAGTTGGAAGTTGCCCCTCCTCGTCGAGCTCTCCTGCATCGCAGCAATCTACATCCCCGTCCTCGGGTGTTTCCACGCTACTACTGCGATCACTAACCGTCCGCTCGGACGACGTCCGCGGAGGCACTGGTGGTGGAGTGGCGATCGCCGTCGCGGAAGAACTCTTGTAGCGGAGCTGCTGCTGGTGGAGGTGATTGTGCTGCTGTTGCTGCGGATGCTCCGGCTGCTGGTGCTCGCTGTCCATCCCGTTCGGACACTCGAACAGTGGACCCGAGCCAGAAGGCTTCAGTTTCGCCACCATCACCGGCGGCACGACGCCTATCATCGTCGAGCGTCGTCCAGACATTTGATTGGCGGCGGGAGCGTTCGGTGCATACTGTTCGGCGCGGCTCTTGCTGCGCGTAAGGCCACGCGTGCGTATCGTCGCAAAGCCATCGGGAAGCTGCGACTTCACCATTGACATTTCCTCACGATACTCTACAGCTACAAGGCACTAAACACAGTCTTCGGGAAGTGACGGCAGTTGATGCACGCAGTTGCACACATTGATTAAGGCAGTTCATTGGACTACGGCAGCTGCAATCTTCGGCAAGCACACGCGATCGCATACACTCGAAACAATAGGACTCAACAAACAAACGCTACTGCAACTGGAGTGGAAAGAAGCACTATAAGAACACATGGAAGCCAACTTCATCATGCACCATCATCCTTAGCAGTCGGCATGATTGGTTTCAATTTGATTAATTAAAGCCAATGTTCGAAAATTATGTCGTGATACACTCCTTCCAGCGTCGGACACTCACATTCACATACATTCTCCTCTGTCGCACATGTTTATTGGGCCCCACCGAAAAAATCATCAATCAAGTAACGATTACTGTCAAATGTCCACTTTCAACCTTTTTCCCCTTTCCTGTGCCTCCGGAAAGGTGACAATGGGTCCTAAAGGAGGAGCTGTAACACAACGTTCAACGAGCAATCTAAGCGATGGATTGGAGAGGCCTCTAGTAGGTGATCGATTTTAAACACTACAACGTCGAGTGTGACCTTCTTCGTCTTCTTCGTGTCCTCGAACCATCCCACACACTCACAAACGCATGTAAAAGGCATCGTTATCGAATGATGGATTTATGATCGTCACTTTCCAAATCGAAGTGCCATGGAGCAGAGAGCAAAAGGAAGACATGCCCCATGCGATCTTCAATCAATCTTGCTTCCACGCAACCTCAACGCCTCGCACAGCACTCGCACTCGAAGCTGTGGCTCTTAAGTCCGTGTCATGTAAATTAATGATTTGAGCTACTTTGTGCACACAGACACATCCTGCAAAGCAGCGCGCACCGAAGAACAACAACTTACGAAGTGGCCCAGAAAAAGGAAATGCATCCGCGTGAAGGGATGCACGTTGGGCTAGGGAGCGGAACGAAAATGGGAACGGAAATGACTCGTATTTCGGCAGGAACTAGGACGAACGCGTCAGGAACTTGCCCGCTGCACTGTTGCCTTGCTCCGGTTTGTGGTACTGCGCACGATTTTGAGGTCGTTCCGTGTCCGTTTTTCCGACAGGGGTTTTGAAATTCACGAAACGAATTGAGCAGCAGACATACCAAACGATGTGTACTATGTAACGGCATGCTAACGACGAAGAGGCGGAGGTTCACACGAATCGGGACCAGCACAGGCACAGGCCGAACGCTATTTCCGGCAGTCTACGAACCCCGACCCGACCCGTCAACTGATTGATGTTGACACTTGTAAAACGTCATTCCCACACACCCAACGCGGCTGCTGCTGCAGATGTGTTTGTTGTTTCGGAACACGAAATGACGTTCCCATCGATGTCGACGCCTTGCAGAGTGTGTGTTCGATTCGTTACTGAGCTGCTTGTAAGCCATTTTTCAATCGCAGTCCTAGACGGGAAACAATCCATTTCCCGTGCTGCGGCTCTTTATCACATCCACTTGTGCGATTAATCCACACCAATGTGAGTCAACTATAATCATATTTCATATTGCAGTAATTTGTAGTCGTTTCAGATTTAGCCGCGAATCGATGCTGATGGCCCAGTGACCTTGCGCTATGGGCGACAGCGTTCGCAGCACAGCAGACGCAGATGTTCCGAATCGTTTCCTCTGCGATGTCGTTACGCCAGACGACAAATATAGAAATGACTACTTGAGCCGTTTCTTTCCCATGAAAACTGCTTCCATCCCATGCTTCAGACAGGAGTTCGCAACCGATCTCGCAGGTCTGGGTAAACAGAAACCCATGCCTGTTTGGTTCGGTTACGTAAGACGCGGGTGCGTTTTCGTGTGGATGGGGCTCCGCTCCCAAGGAGTCCAACGGTGTTTTTTCCACAACCCAACGTGGAGCGGGGACTGATAGTGAAGTAGTCGCTTGTACGCACCACAACACACACGGCGTCGTATTTACGCAGCTGTCATTTATACGCCTGTTATCAGCGAGCCTCCACCGTCGAATGACCTCTATTTAATCGTACTTCTGGTTTCTTGCCATCCACACGCACGTTATCTCATTCGAGGTTGATAAAGAACGAGCCAAGCTGCCCTTTATGGTGGAGTACCGTAGTTTATTAGCCAGGAGGCATCGAACAGAACGCATCCCAAAACGAGTCACCTGCCCGACCCGATCGGTCACAACGACAAACGAACACCGAACGAGTATCAGGTGCCAACACTCTTCCACAGTGCGGTGAAGCGCTTATCGAATCAGGTCCAAAGACATCGAGACTCCAGCTTTTTTCTCTCTCCCCAATCGCCATGACCGTGGCCCTGTGTCTCCCAGCAGGCATGCTCAGAATGAACAAACCACCCGAGACCCACCAGAGTCTGTGCTTTCTGCCGTATCATCACCTCCGCGTGCGGCGTCGCCGTCGTCGTGCATACAAAGTAACGCTTCTCTCTCCCACCGGCGAAAATAGCGCCTAAAGAAATGGTGGAAAAAAGGCTTTTACTCTATGCGCGGCGTCGTCCGTCGCCAGCCGTCCTTATCGCGATGACCGGCACCACCGGCACACAGACACACACCCGGAGAACTACTTTGGAGGGCTCTATCTTCATGCATAATTAATTACATCCGACGGGACATAGGAGCCAGGTCACGAAGCAGCGGTTTTGACGTTTATTGAATTGCGAAAGGTACGCCCTTCTCCATTTTTGTGAGTTGTGGAGTGACGCTCACTCCACTCCTCCACTTAACGAGCCGGGATTAAGAGGTCCAAACTCTGGTGTCAAACACCTAGGAACATTGCGAATGAGAGGTGTTTCGCCCTGGACGCTTTTAATCAGCTGTCTCTCCCAAAGCATGCCGAAGACACACGCCGGTGCGGTCCCCCTCTAGCGGTCTAAAGCTTTCGACACGCTTTCTATTTAATCATATCCACTTATGTTGCGCTTTGCTTGTTCGCACGATTATTCCTTCCCTTCCAGAAAGGGGTGGTGTTGGAAGGTTGGAACCACCGTCGTACGTGAGGTCTAACAGTTCGATTTCTTCCCCCCTATGGGCGAGTCTAGAAGACACAACACAGCACGGTTGAGAAGATTTCCAGGAACACGACTCTATAACCTCCAAAAAAAAACAGGCAAAAGGCCGCCGACTCTTCTCTTCTGGCCGGTCGGCACATATGCATAAAACAAACAAAGTAATTAATTACGGATCACCCCACGACAGGTTCCCTCCTCTGAGAGTGCGACGATGGCGGTGAATCGCGCTTGATCCAATCCGTGCGATTGCTTCTTGCCCCACAATGCTTAGGCAGGCACCTTAATCATTATGCGCTCCGTTCGACGAAGAAGCCGATGGGGTTCGGTGTGCGCAAAACCCATCAAGAAAATGACCACTAATGGTCGTCCCCGCACTCTCTGTCTCTCTCTGGGTCTATCTCTACCAGAGCGACGTTTCGTTCGAAAAGCCACACGCAAAACCCTCATATTGGCTTCTACTTCGCCGCTGTTCTTCGCGGGCCCCATCGAGCACAACAGGTTGATAAGGTACGTGCATGAGGATGGCCGTGCGAACTGCACGAAGGATCCAGCAAGGGGCCTACTCGAACGAATAAGAATTGACAGCTCTCAGAATGATGTCAGCAAACGGTGACTTCCGGCAGAGCGCGCATCGTCGTCGTCGTCGTCGTCGTGATCGTCGTTGTCGTGTGCACTTATCAGGGAGAGCATAACCGGTTTTTCGGACTTGAACAAGACGCTCAATCAAAACCAGTCTCCATCGTCGTTGGCACGCTTAAAATCCGAATGCAAGTTGCTAACTTGTTTCACATACAAACTGGCCCACCGGCAAGGTCGTCCACGGCAGCAGCAGCACCAACGACACCAACGGCAAAGGTAACAACAAACACACAGAATTACAATTTCGTCACACGGTTTTCTTGCGAACGTCGGCGAATAGTTTCGGTGTTCGGCCACAATGTGAATCATGTAAATTCCCGGGCTCTTTCTGCGCTGTGCGGTTCCATCAGATGACTCATGCGCGGCGGTCAAGAAACTGCAGCAGGCAGCAGGAACCGTGAGCCAATACTTGCCTTTCCACTATCAAGAATGGACTCGGACTTCGGAAGATGAATCCCAAAGCGAAGCAAACGAGAGGAAGTTGGAAAGATTCTTCAGCTTCAGAGCGAATCAAATGAGAGAGTCAAGATATGGTGGCAGACTTTCTAGAAGTTCTCAGCACTCAGAACAAGTTACAAGGTTCAATATCAATTATTCATCAAGTTATTAAATCACAGCCCGAAAAACACACATAAGCTTATTATTTGAAACCCATTCCTCGCCAGACAGCGGCCTTTAAGGGGTTTCTATTTTCGTAGAACTTTACGATCGGAACGCCGCCGTCGTACGTGACTTGTACTAGCCATACTAGAAGCTCGACATCGGAATCGCCTTCCCGCACGCCATAGACACACCGCCATCTTACTTGAAGAGAGCAAATGAAATAAAATTAGTATATTTACACTTCCACGAAACCGACAGCGAACGGGGCGCGTGAGAAGGGCTTGGCAAATGTAAAGTGAGTTACAAAAACCAACCCTTACATCGGTTGCTGCAAGGGCAACACACACACACACACGTTAGGGGTGAGGCAAACAAAAGGGACTAGAGCCCGCAACTTCCATTGAGACTGTTTGCGCTTTTTTCGGTCTGTGTACGGTGTTGGTAACCTTCACGAGGCCACCGGCTGAGCGGTCCGTTCCCACATGTTCTGAGCTTTTCTGTGCTATCATGGAGTCGTCGTTGCGCAATGCTTCCGTTCCGGCCCGCAAAAAAAACTGTGTTTTCCGCCGTTTCCGTCACGTACTTGTGGCGCGCGGCAAAGTACGCAACACACTAATGAGAAAACGTCAGAAATCGGAAAAGTGAGAAGAAAAATTCGGAAGCAAAGGAAGCGAAGGGCCTAATGAACGGAGCCCGGCATGTTCGGGCAAGGCGCCAACAGTGTGAGAGAGATTTTTCGGCAGCGTCTGGTGCCGGCAAGTCGCGAGAACTCGCACAGATGATGATGATGGTTTTTTTCCCTTCCCAAGCAGAATAATATTCCACTTATTTCTTGCTCTCGTGTGCCGGCCCGGATAGCCTTCCGGAAGCTGAATCAGCATGCCGTGGGGGAAAAAACATTCTTTAATTACATTAGCGTCGAGATATTGACTCCGGCCCCACTCTCCGTCGATGGACGTGGATCGCTTATTAATTAATCCGTCAGCGGACAGAAATAACAAACATCGTGATCGACAGGCAGCGCGCAGGCAGTAGCAGCTGGCTGATGCAGATCCGAAAGCACGAAAACCAGTCACGGAGCACAAACTGGACACACGATGACTTCTCGTAGGACGCACATGAACGACACACCTCTCTGGGTTAACTCTCGCTTTCAGGCAAACGGACACCACCAGAATCGAATTCGGTTCTTCGATCGAGACCGATCGAAACCTCTCATTTTCGATCCGGCTGAATAATTTGTTTGCATTAATGCTGCCGTTGCGTCGATACCTGTCAAACCTCGCGTTCGGACCATGGACAAACCAGCCCTCCGGACCATATAGTGTCTCCTCCTCGGGTGGCTGAGAAGCCAAAAACAAATCTCGGCATAATTGACTTGTCGAAAACTGTGTGTCTCACTAACGCCGTGAGTACGGCGTATTTGGAGAGCGTTTGGTGTGCCCATCGAAATGGAACGAGCATTCTCGCGACCCTGAGGGGCGGCTGGGACATGTAAATCTATTTCAGCTCCTCCAACGCTGATCGATACGATCAGTACGCCTCGATCTCACCTTTAAGACAAATAGCGCACAACGGTCCGTGGACTTTATTCCAACAAAATGTAAATAGGACGACACCTCTTCGTTCGTTCGTTCGTTCGTTCGTTTACGCTTGCGAAGACGAAACCCCTGCTGTGCGCGAAGGTGTCGCCACGCGAATTCAATTTCCATTTTCTTCCCGCGAGTCTGTTTGGCGACCCGCGCACACATAGGCTGTTTGGTATTCTGAAAGGAGTGTCCTCAGTTTACCACAACATTCAGCCCGCTCGGTCTCAACCTAACTCCATGTGGTCGTCGTTTGGTTTAAATTCTCGTTTGTACCTCTTCTAAATGTCTTCGATGGACATATAAGGCAAACCGAACCGAGCGCCCTTTGCTTCCCGGAATAAAAACAACCTCCACAACGACGACAACACTCTAATCGAAGAACGATTTTGTTTTCGAGGTCTGCCTCCAAACAAATAATAATGGGCCTTAATTACGGATGCTCTTATCACCTCGCTCGCAACGGCGACGCATGAGAGCAATGGAAACAATTACACACGCAATCAAGAAGCCGCATTGACTGCAGGCTGTTCACGCAATCGTGCCCTATCTCGCTTATGGCATGGAGACGAAAAATTCCCCAAAAAAACACACACAAACAACTAAGTCCCTCTATTGGAACTAAGCGAAGCAGAAAAAAATATGAGTGATTTCCGACAGGAAGAAAAACGTTCATTTTCGTCACATTCCTTCCCGAACGAAATTAAATTGGCCCCATTTTCCTCGGGTCCTCTTCCATCTCACGCACGTGGAATTTTTCATTAAAATGTTTTCATAACGCAGAGTCGCTAAAAGCATCTCCAGCCCGTGGTGCCATGTCACGCTGATCGATAACTCGTTTCGGCTTTTCGTATTCCTCGCTTCTAATCTAGCGAAAATCCGAAAGCTTTTCTGCGAACTCAACAGCAGCCAGTCAGTCAGTCACCCGCGGCTTGATCCGGCGTAATTTGAATAATCATTTTAATATGCACGTTGACAGAGGTTTTTTTCTTCTTTTGGAGAAAACTCATCATCTTCTCAATTTTGACTATTCCCAAACACTCAGCCGTGCAGGTGTTCGAAGGAGGAAGCCGATAAATAAGCAGATTAAGATGGTTCTGAAGCAAAGCCGGTGGCGTGTGCTTTTCCAGCTGGAACTCATCATCTCCAAGGAGACCATGGGTGAGATGATTATGCAGCAGAGTCGTCGGTGTATGTTTGTATAAACTAACGAACACCCTTTCTCCACTGAGACCCCAGACCCAGACTCGGGCCCAATGTGAGGTCAGTAGAGTGAGCAATCACAACATACGCGCGTTCTCTGCTCTGCCAACCGAAGTTCAACGACCGAATCCACTCGGACGAGTCGAGCGTTAAGGTACCTACGGTCGTCGTGCAAGCCGTGTAAACCAACGGGCGCATCAGCGAACCGCAACCTAACGACGACCGACTGACGAACGGGTTATAAATCATAAAAATCACCCCCGTTTGAACGAAGAAAAGTGCACTACTCCGTTACACACGGATTCCGGTACTGCATGGGCAGCATTGGGAGCAACCGCCGGGAAGATGCAGCAAAAGTTTGCAATTATACAGACCGCCCTCCAACGCCGTAACTTCAACTCCGAGTGGAAAGAAAGAAAACCGCATTAGAAACGAGCAGAAAGGAAATGACACAGCAGCTCTGCTGCGCGATATGCTTTGCTGCTTCGACTGTGGTGGTAACTGCCGATTTATTCCATCTGTGTTGTGTTGGGCGTAATGACGATTTGTTGTGGAGATGTTTCTTTGTGACCCAAAAATCGAGTTATAAATTTTGTTGTATTAAGTGTTCCTAGTGCTGCTCGATAAACACCCCGACGAATGAAGACACCTCCCAGCTGTTAGCGATGCAATATGAATAATAATTATAGGAGCGCCTCCGACCGAAAAAAAGGATCTCCATTGAAAACCCTCTAATGGAACACATATATTCCAAATGATTATAAATTGCCGATTTCGGGTTTCTCTTCTTTCCCGAGGAAAAAAAGCCACACAAACGGCTGACCCTTATCAACACTTGATCAAAAAAGGTCAACTGAAAAGGGAACCAAACGACCTTTTCATCGATATGTGTGTCTGCGTGCGTGCAATATGGATCTCGGGCAACATGTTTCGAATCTGGGGATGTTCAAAAAATGGGGTCTAAAATGAACTGTCGTGCTTCTTGTTGATTGCACCGAGGTGCCCCCGAGCAGAAAAAAAACCCCACACAACATTATGATAATCCGAGATGTTCTCAATGTTTGTCGTACTATACACCACACTTCCGGCGATTTCCTTTCGAAAATCTTTCGCACAAAATGAAGTGGAAAAAGGTCGCCCCAAAACGGATAATTTGCATACTGCGGATATGATACACATCTTGCTACTTTTGGGTTTCCTTTCCAACCCGATTGGGAAGTTCATCGATACCGGAGGCGAGGGGCAGGAATCGTTGCCAACAGGAACACACCCCACGGAGTCGGCCGGATGCGGTCCACATTACGAATTGAAACGTCTTCTTTCAATGCGGGGAGATCCGAGAGTCTGGACATCATTCGTCCGTCGGCGATGGTCAACCATCTTCGGATTCAATTAGCCCTCGTTTCGCTTGCATGCACGAGCTTCATCCATCTGGACCGGGCCGGGTTTTGGAGTGTTATTAGCTGCTGTTCTTTAGCTGCCATCCCACTTCTCCATCAGAGATCGATCAATACAGATAAATCCGATCAGCAGGATGCGACCTTCCATTCGCTACTTTTCGCGTCCTTCACAAGAAAGGCATTCAACAGCGGTGGTTTAAAAATACACAGAAAATTCGACCAGCAGTTGGTGTTTATGCTTGTAATTGGAATTGTTGCGTTACGGAACCCTCGCGCACTCGGGGTGTGTACGGGCACATATGGTCCCATTCCCCGATCCTGACGTGCCTTCCGTGCCCGTGATGTTGATGGGTGGAATGAGAAATGAAAATAAATAAACACGCGACGGTCGTGGCGACGATCCTGCCCCCGTAGTCGCTCGTTGGAACCGGGGGTTTATGCTTCGAGCGAGCATAATAGGGACGCGAGCTGCGGTTTGTACGAGTGCCCGCAAGATATGTCTGTCTGTGTTTAATTCTTTCCTCTTCCCGGTCTTCCTATTCTTCCTGGCCCTGTACACCCTCAACTAACGAAGCTTGTGCCGGCCGGTTGCAGTACCGGGTGGTGCTTCATCATACATCGTTTATTTATCCTGCGTCTCCGTGAGCCCTTCGCTGCCACAGTTCACCAAAATATTGCCCACAGCGCGCGTCGACAGTATTTTTAATTTCATCCACATCCAACCCCGCGATATGGCTGCATTCACTCCTGGGGCCTGCAGTGCCTCTCATATCTGGGTCAAACGGTCTCCTCGAAACGCCCGGAAGCCCGGAGTTTTCCTCATAACTCCCGTCCCGGAAGTTTTGGTCAATATTTCGTGGCGTTCGATCGTTTGGCTGCCCACCCGCCGCCTGAGTTGCTCCGGATGTAAGGCGGCATTAGATCCGAAATTGCATCCTCTCCAGCAGGAATCGAGATCTTCAAAAGGTGGCGTCTCCGGCGCATTCCCCTGCAGGCAGAAGGTTAGAAAAGAACACGAATCCCGCGCATGAGTCAGAGGAAGCGTCCATAAATATGGACCAACTCTTTACCCAAACCGCACACAGCACCACACAGCGGTAGGTTGACTTCTATTTTCAACAGCAGCATTACAAATCAAAACATTCGCCCAACGTCGTCGTCGTCGGTTGTCTGGAAGAAGGGAAATGAGCTGCACACAGCTGGACGGCTGGCGTTCGGCGTCGTCCAATTGCAATTTGTGCAGCCCTGGCAGAACGCGGACGATCCGAGGCCTACCGAAAAGTCGTAAAATAAGATCTCACACAGCGCGCATCGAGCGTTTCGGGTTCGTACCGAATGCAGCTTTACCTGAGCAGAGGCATAAATCATCGACTCCGGACGGGGAAAAGAACATGCGACTAATAATTGCGCTGAACCTTGAACAGAGAGAGAGGAGGTTTATGGTGCCGAAGGATCGTTATGGTCCATGCTGTTGCTCTCGACCTTTCCTGAAGGGTTTTTTTTCCAAACAAAAGCTGAGTAAGACCATCGATAAGAAGAGTCCATGTCTGTGTCCATGGAAAAACACATTCGGTTCTAAACCAGCGATGGACCCATGACCAGTTTTGGAAGTGTAAATTTAAGAAATGAGAATCGAATCGCCTCTCTTCTCTGTGTGTGTGTGCATCTCTCCTATCATCGACTGCACCCGAGCACACATGTGTGATCGAGCGATTCCTTACGAAGAAAAGATCAATCAAATACTCATAAATTTAATCGCTCGTTTTTTCTCCTTCCAAATCGCACCGTTTACCAGAGGCACGCTGCTCACACGGTAGACCCTCGACTCGTCCTATCAGATCGAACGATCGTACCAGCTTAGAAGTTCTGGACCCCTGCACCATACAGACCAGAGACAAGAGCATGATCAATCAGACTCGAGGAGGTTCCCCTCAAAGCAAACACCGGAGGAGCAAGCGGGCAAAGTTTATTGTGTAGATAAATAAATAAAACATTACGGCCGGGCCTCGGGAAATCGTTTGTTCGGGAGCAAATCTCGATTCCGAAATCTGATGCTCGTTGTTGTGTTCCGACCGAGCGTTGGAGCACGAGAATTGTGCACGAAAATCAATTTGAAGCATTTTTTTTTGTTCGGTAGTAGCCTGGAGATGCTGAAGATATGCTTCGAATAGACGAAACATCCTGTACATGGGGCAAATCACCTTGCCCATGTGGTCCATGTGGTCGAGCAACGACCTCCATCAAGAACGACCCGTAGCATAGCTCGGGTGTGAATTTACCATAAACGACGCGTTACGAATCGATCGTGCCTCGGAAAACCGGTTCTTCGGGCGTTTGTGGACTATTTGGACTTGGAGCAGACCAAAATCAAAACATTATACTCCCCGTTCTGCTTTGCTCTCTGCCGGGACACCGTGCCGGCTTCTTGAGGGAGTACCTGTTCCCTTGCCGGAGTGACACACCAACTTGCCGAGGTGCAGAAGAGGGCCGTCGTATTCTAATCCCTTGAAGCCCAGCGTACAAACGCGGATGGAGAGACGGAGTAAAGACGGAGGTCAATTTCCTGCTCCCGAGGCTTCCCTCTTGAGGCTCGAAAACATGCTGTCTAATCCACTTGAATCATTGACCGAACCTAACCGACCCGCAGGAACGAAGGAGGATCACGTATCACAACATAATTTCCATTGGCCTTTTTACGTGCGAAGGAGAAAACGCCGAAGACATTTAGGACGGATGGCACATTAATTAGATGAAATAGTCCCAGTGAAAGGATCTCCGAGTACTCGCTAGACGCGATCTTTGGATCGATGAAGTTGGCTTCCATTTTGTAGTTGTTTTTTTAGTTTAAATCGAGTGTGTTGACGGTTCGTTCTTCATCCGCTGCTGTCAGTCGCGCTGTATCACTGTAGAACACACCAACACACGCGCGCACACAACTACTCCATTTCTACGCTTGCTTCGGTTGAACGATTATGATCTTCCCGCGTATATACGCTTTTTTTCCTCCTCGTTGTGCGTTTATGTTTCTCCACCGACGACAGCAATAAAAGCGAACAACATCGTCGAGAACACGACGCCCGATCGACAACAGCATAATCTTCTTTATCATTCTTCTTCCACTCTCTCTCTTTCTCTCTCTCGCTGGTCTTGTGATCTTCGTCATGAATTAATCAACAGAAAAAGGGGGGGTTGTTTACGCACACTACATCACACACACACACGCAGAACAATCGACTACACAGTAGGAATTGTCGTCAATTATTGATGAAATTAACACAACCTAATACACCGGATGGGTGGCTATATTTCTTTGTTTTTTCTGCACCATCATCATCACGATCGTGTGGCCTTCACGATCAACGAACGATCATCATCACAGCACGCGCAAAATGCGCGCGCCTAGAACGTGGCTGCTTCTCATTCCGGTTTCGCTGGAGACAAATCAATTTCAAGGTAGCTTTAGCACGCTTACACGATCACGATTTTAGGCTATCAACACACACGCAAACGGGCACATCTCCACTGCAAAAACGCAACACGCGATCGAAATGGCTAAGAACTAGAGCTCATTTCTTTCCTTTCCGATCGCTTTCCTTCAAAGCACACGCACACAGAGGCCTCGGCAAGCAGCGAAACAAAACATTCCGAGACAAAACAGCGCAGTAAACAAGCCGCTTGCTTGCTGTTTTTGGGGTAAAACAACGATCGAACCTAAACACACCTTGAAAATGCGCCTGCTTTCGCAAAGATTCAACACATCGCTTCACAAAACTGCACACACTCCGTTGTTTTGCTTTGTTTGTGTGCATGTGTAAGCAAAACCCGATGCCGAAACACACCTCACGCCAGGGCTCGTTTCTAGCGCTATAACTTACGATAAAACATAGTTTAGAACCTAGCCACTGTTAGCTTCAAAAGTATACGCGAACACGACGCCGTTATACGCGAGCAGCAACATGCGCACAACCTTCTTCGAGCAGCATCACTTTGAAATTGTATGCTGGTGTTGGTGATGCTGCTATGCTCGCCAGCGATGGCGTTCCGTCCAAGAGCGACGGTTTTCCATCTACAATAAGACACGTTCCGCTTTTTCGACATCACGATTTTAGGCGTATTTGTGAGTAAAATGCAATTAACGGGTATACCTCAATATAAACCCTCAGATACCTTCTAACCATTTTTTAGACAATCATTCATAAAATGTTTACTTCTGTTAATTTGTTCTGGAACCTTCTTTTTTATTCACCCTTCTTGTGTAGTAAGAACTCTTCTCGTATGTATCTGGCTCGCTTTCCGGAATCGCACTTATCACTCGTTCCAACGTAGCCAACATCTTTCTTTCTTTTCTCACTTTCATAACGTAAAATTAAAACACGGCGCAATCTTACCATTGAAAAAATCGCGGAATATGTAATTGTATATGTAATATGTAATTGTATGGGCAAACAGACAATTACAAGTTCTATTCATCACGGAAATACGCAATTGAATAAAAATATTAAAATATTATAGGCAAAATTTAATGCAAAACTAAAAGAAAAATGTACCAATACATCTGTTAAATAAACGATGTTTTAAGTTTTAACATGAAGAAAAACTATGATCGTGTAAAAAAGAGCGTTCAACAATACATTCACTTTAAATATTCAAAACCATATTCAAATCGTATAGAATGATTTAAAAAGAGTGATTAACATGACAAATCAATGATATACAGTGACGCCATCGATAGAAAAAGGTTGAAAAACTCAAATTGTAACATTTTTAACAATAACAAGTACAATCCATTACATAAAACAGAGTAAATAAAAAAAAACTGATTTTTATCCCGGCATTTGTACGGCGGGTGCCCACTGTGCAATGGTGTTCCGTCGAAGTGCAATTCTTTTTTCCGATTTACAATATGAAACGTTCCGTTTGTTCCGGTGAAATAAATTATGAAATATAAACAAATGTGTCGACCTCTGTTGGCGCGATTTACTATACCGCATGGGATTGCACAAAACAAGGAAGGAATGCTTCAGGAGCGGAACGTTTCTTTTTGTAGATGAGATTTTGAGTTTTTGTTTCTAAAAAACACAAAAAAATCCATTCATGTTTTACGTTTTTACGCACAGAGCGCTGTGCCGTTTTTGCAAACTATGGAAAAACAGTAGTAAAAATTATGTTCGAATATATTTCGTAATTTGTTTCTGCATGAAATTAACTTATAAAAAGTGCATGCTTCATATATGATAGAATTATGATTAAACGCTACCCAAAACACAATTCTAAGCTACATTCACCTTTAAACGCTATTTCCATAATTCTAATTCGCCATCCCGTCCGGGCCATCCTTACTTCGAATTTTGTTCGCTTGGTCATGGTGCACCAGACATTACTCGTTCGGTGCCGTTTTCTTCGCTTTCCCACAGCTGCACCGCCGTCTAGACGTCCGTTGTCAAAGGAAAAACTGAATACGAAACGAATCCTTCCCCGTCCTATTGTGCATTCCCGAGCAGCCCGAACAATACCGGCACGGTAGCAGAAAGGAAGCAAAAATTAAAAGCCATCCTTTGTCGTTTTGCGAAAAAAGGCGTGGGTTCGCGGGGGTTGGGAAAAACCACCGCTGGAAGAATGTACAGCCGAGACATGGTTGCAGATTTTCCTGATTCCTGGCCGGGACAACGAAAAAAAGTTCACCAATTTATGCAACACGTCCACAGTACACGCGGGTGGCTTTCGAACGTTCGCTGTTCCGTTTTGCTGTGTGCTAGTGTCAACGACTTTTGAAACGAGCTGCAGCTAGGTGCATTTGGGTGGCGTGGGGGGAAGGGAAAATCCGGTGCGGTGCTGCATTGGATAAGTTTATTAGCGGTAGGAACTAATTTGCATAATCTCTGTGCCAATTGCGCGAAAGGGTTCTAACCCCGGCCCGCAAAGGGAATCGATACGATTTCCGTGCAGTGAGTTCGCAACTCCGAACAGGTGAAGAGTTATTAAATCTCCCGTACCTGCCGTTAGACACACACTCCTAAGGAGTTGGGTTTTCGCAGATTTTCCGTATGAAAAATCAATCTCTGCGGTTCTTTCGCTCGTTTTATGGCCGTACCACCCTTGACGCTGGAGTTGAGAGAAGAATACAAAGCGACATGATTTCTACTTTCTTCGCGATGGGTGGGATGGGAGGAAAGGGAATGAAGCTATTAAAGGGGGGTTCGTTCGTGTTATCTTTCTCGTCCAGCGCACATGTGCAGCGTTTCGAGATTGCGAGCACGAAATGAGCAAAGACGGCACTATGGGCGAGATTTCACAAGATTCGTCACAAACTTCACTATTATGATTTATGCGATAGGGTATACCTGTTTTATAATCTGGTCAAACGTTTCGAAATAAATCAAGAATCTTCTCCAAAAAAACAAAATAAAAACAAAATATTTCCCAGAATGTCTCATAGTTCCACCGTCAGCAATGTTCTTTGTGTAAGTGCTAGTATCAGACCGCCGTTAGATAGGACAGATCTTTGTCCGCCACGTATCTCTCGCCCGTGGAAAGGGGCAACCCGTTTCCCCCATTTCCACCACCACCGACCCGCGAGTGTTCCGCTATCAGCCAAAGATCGCGCACGGCGGCCCGCAGCATCGTACGTGAGCGGCAGTGGCGATGCTGGAACTATGTTTTTATGTTTATACCCTTCCCCCATCCGCGCCACCCACTCGCCGGCCGGCTGGGGTGCAACATATTCTACAATTGCTACTTCTGCAGGCGCACGAGAGCCTGTGTCGGAGCATATTTTCCAGCGCTGCCCTCGATGCGGCGAATACGGTAGCGAACAAGAAGCCCGGGCCTGGCCTGCGGGTTCCTGTTCGCCCTCGTGACACACACACACACACATGCACGTGAGGGTCTTTCCCAGCTGGCGGGGCAATTTTGTTATGCTGGCAGATTGTTATGCTCGTTTCTATGCCATCGGGCGAGGAGCGTAGAATGCACAAAACGCACAGTTTGCCGCAACACACACGCCAGAGAAAGTGCCGGTGTGTTGTTGTGTGTTGCAAAATGGGAATAGTGTGTCTAAAAATGGGTATCGGTTAACGGTAAGTGGGATGTTAATAGACACACATTTCAACGCAACTCACAACGGAAGAATGATTTATAGAGATCGAGCAGAATCAATCAATAAATTTGGCTGCGGGAGAGTTTAAACACAATTGCATTACGGCCCCTTAATCGGGTGGAGATTTCCAACAAGCACAACAGGACAGTAGGAGCACAGCATACATCCATTCATGCGTGTCAAATAATTACACGTCCATAGCTCAGCCGAGCAGTCGAATAAAATGCATAAAACATGTCTCGAAACGATCGATCGAGAAAGACGGTTGATTCGCTCCACGCCATAACTTACCA
The DNA here is from genome assembly GCA_000349145.1 of Anopheles dirus. NCBI lineage: Eukaryota > Metazoa > Arthropoda > Insecta > Diptera > Culicidae > Anopheles > Anopheles dirus. The sequence goes on from KB673423.1 coordinate 3,169,754, forward strand.
CCATGGCGCGCAGAGTTCGTGTTCCACGTGACAAGACGCTTCTCGAAGTGCGGGAGGATACGTTTAATCTACTGTAACCAGGGCAAATACTCACCTGCAAGAGAGAAGAAGAAGAAGAAGGGTAAAATCATTAGATTACATTTCATATATTTAATTAGGCTTAGGCTGAGCGGATGAAGGTTGGAACAGTTCCCACTCGGTCAGTTAACTTTCTAGTGTCGTTTTTCCCTCCGCGTGATGATCGTGCGGAGAGCCTCCAGCACCGTAACACGATCGCCAACGGCCACCGCTGCGATCGTTAATGGAGTTAATTTAGTATCGAAAGCTTACCCACACAGCCCTGGTCGGTGGTGGATGTTAATTTGAAATCCAAACTCATCGGGGCCCAGCCTGAAGAGGGTTGGCAGCGATAACGCGCACGCGGTGTGCTAACGACGTTGACGACACATCGACACATCGGGGAGCGGTTATCGAAGCGGTTTTCGGCTCAAAGTCTAGCTACAGATTTAAATAAACTATCGGCGAAGTCGATACGTCGAGGTTCTTCTTTTCGCAAAACAAAAAAGCCCTCGAATGTTCCAAATTGTACGAAAAACGAATTTGACACACCGTTGACAGCTCCGGAGTCGATCAATCATGCAGACCAGAAGTGACAACGAAGTTAGCCTACTGTGTCGGCGCCCGTCGCTTCAGATCTCGACCCCACCGGGAATGTCTTAACGCTCCAGCGACCTTGAGAGGCAGCCGTTGGACGTGCTCTTGGGCGGCCTGATCGTTGCAGCCCGCACACAGGATGCAGTAATTCGATAAACGATTTTATAGAGCGCGCGCTGGTCGAGTTCTGTCAGCGGCGCGCAGATATGATCACCGAATTGAACAGTGGCGAACTTTTTTTTCTTTCTTCTGGAACAGCATTCATCCACACTAGATCGTGCGATCGTTGCGCAACGCCGTTTCGGGCATACACAAACCAAAGCGCGAATCGAGTTTTATGATGGAAGTGTAAACACGGAACTCTGGCGGAGAAACGAACTCATTGTGCGTTTGTGCGCAAACACTTATCACACAAAGCGTGGAGCGAATGGCGACGGCGGCGCCGGCCGTTGCGGAAGTTTGGTGCTCCGAAATGTGTTTTTTGGGTACCACCGCCGCTTAACGATGTTTGGAATGCTCGAGCACGCACCGTCACTGATTTAGCCGAACGAATCGCTCTCGAATCAGGCTCGCTTGGCGCGCCTCGAGCGATCGGTGCTCTTTCGCGCTTTTTGTCACCTGCTTTTGCCGTTCCACTGCTGGGAGGATTTGCCGGTAATTGTGTCCAATTCGGAATTATTTACAGCCGCGGTCAATATTATGATACGATCCATGTTTGGTGGTGGCGAAGTTGTGGTGAAGATTGCGAGCCGGCCGGCCCGAAAAGGCGTTAAATGTAATAAATGCTATATGTACACGAGCGCGAGGACCACAGCTCGCGGACCCCGAAATGGGTCGTCAACGGCGTATGGGCAATTTTTTTCTGGACGACAGAAATGTTGCCGAAAAAAACGACAACTTTTCAGCACACAACACTATTTACACATTTTCACCCGTAAATGTGACGATATTTGCGGTTGATTGTGAATCAATTTCACTCGAGCGACGAAGTTCTTCATTGATTCTTCAGAGTTCGACCGTGCAAAACTTCAATGTCCCGCGTGCCGTCCTAATAACGAAAACTTCACCAACAAAAGCACTGTCTCGTTTAATGAACCGACGATAATGAAGTCATTCCGAAAGGCCCTCTCCCCAAGATCCCGGACGAGACCGCAATTTACAAATAATCCCCAATTTGGGGCAGTTTTCTAGCCCGCTCCATCGCGCGAAGTTTTCGCGTGGCGCTAAAGCGTGACTTCGGACGCGCGCGCGCCCGTATCGTATCGTAGCCCTGTTCACCTGGCCACCAGGGCCGACCAAACAAAAGCACCAGAGGTCGAAATAAATGCAAATTGACTCCGGCGCGGGCGCGTGGTTTTTATTTCGAAACTCCGGACATCCACCTTTCACCGACCTTTGGCGAGCGAGTTCGAAGCGGTGTCCGGCGCGATAGCGGGTTTGGTCGGGTTTCTTCCGGGCGCACGACTCCCGGCTTTTGGGGAGCTATGATCGATAGCCCAGCCTCTCGCTCGTACGCATAATTTGCCGTCCGCGATCGTGACCGGCGGCTTTCCATTTCGTTGACCAGGTCGGGTCATCCGTTCCAGAGTTTCTGGTCCGAGAATATCCGCGACCGGTGGGGTTGGCATTTCAGTCCGTGGCTCTCGGGGTGCGCTTTATCTCGCTTCTAATACCTCCTGTAACCCCGTGGAGAGAACGTGGTAGACAATTTTCCGCGAGTTTGTCATGAAATATGCATGCTGGCTGTAACATGCCCGGACCCACCAGCATCGGCGGTTCGTGCCTGCCGCAAGACACCAGTTTCAAGAACAAGACTTGTAAGTCACGGTCTGTTACAAGCAAGCTAACCACGCGACAAAGTCACACTTTTGCCCGGTGCTTCGCGCGCGAGAGCACGTTTCGTGGAACGGTGGAGAAGTGTGAAGATGACATCGTATGAAAATTGTCGACATTCGCCCAACACCGCGTCCCGGCGACGTTTGGAGCAGGCACCTCGGCAAGATGTTGTGTGTCGCGCACGACATGTCCTCTCTTCCGTATCATAATCTCACTACACTGGCTGGCGCGTGTGTTTCACACTTTTTGCTCGCGGTACCAGCCCCGCTTGTACGGAGAATGTAGGACCACTTTTACAGTCTTCTTTTATCTCCACTTGGATGGTGCACACAAACACACGCGATGTGTGATTTGTGATTAAGAACAACAATCGTATCGCCTGCGGTCTAACGGCCATAAAACACACCGTAGGTCCCTGGCGATGGCGGTCCTGACCTTCAGAGGCTCCATTGTGGAGTCATCCACGGTCACCCGCGTTTGCAACTGCTGCTAGCGCGATGCATAATTAATGCGAACGATCTAAGGGTCTAGCCGTCATCATCATCATCACGGTCGTGAGAGAGATTTCGCAACACCATTAGTCGTGCACACTCACCCGCGGGTGTGGGCCTTTGATCACTGCACATCGCCCCTGCACCGTGGTAGATTGATCGATTGTTTGCTCTCCGGGGTTCAGCGGAGGTGAGCCGATCCAAATCCTATGACCTCATCGCATCCTACCTACATCGAAGGGTTTTCATTAATCTCGACACACTGCCTTGGAATGCCCGTTGCCGTAATGAGAGTTACAGAAATTGAAAGGGGAGAGCCCAAAAATAGCTCCGCGCGAAAGAGTCGCTAAGGTCGGGTAAGACCGCCGGTTGGCATTTGTCATCCCGCTCGATCCCAATGTGTGCCAAAATTAGCATTTCATATGCTCCGTACGGCGTTCGTACGGCGTTTTCACACCCAAAGCGTAAACTATCCGCTCAAGCCGGTGTCCCATAATAAGAGGTCTCCTTTCTCCGCGGGAACGTTTCGTGATTTCATTCAAATTCCAACATAAAGACCAGCGTGTACGGGCAACTCCTGTACTCCGGCGTACCCGTCCGTCGTTTGCGCTTTAAACTCTGGGCTTAAGATCTCGCAGCAGCGGCAGAAGAAGAAGGTGACGAAACTCGTACCGTACGAGCGGGTATGTCTTCATAAGCGACACAGCGAATCCTATCACGTTACATTAGGAAACAGGTGCATCCCGCTGGGTCTCCGCCAGGAATACCCGGGGAGATGTAATCTACGCGCATCTTCTGCTTCTCCCAATCTTCTCGGAACCTCCTGCAGTTAGCGCAGCGAAATGAATTTGTTTCCGAGCTGACGACGGGATTTGATCGGATCCGTTCGATTACCGGGAGCATATTGATTGAGTTTTGCCGTGAACGGAGGAGAAAGCGATGGATTAGATTAGATTTTGATTAATTTTGGAGCGCGATAGCGTGATCGGTCCACATCGCGGGGATTATATTTAATATTTTTTGTTAATACCGCGCCTCATGCTTGAATATGATGAGAAATTTGGTTCGTCTATTACTGATGATCACACACTAAAAATAATAAATTAAAACCTACGCTTCTTCATGCTCGTAGCTCTGATGGCCAGATTCGCTTAACAGACATGCACGTAACAATAAAAACCCACCCATTACATCTGCGATTGCAGTTCCAACATGCAACAGGCAATCGTGTCGGTGCATGGGACATAAAAATCATCCAACGAGAGTCTGCTCAAGTCCAACTCAACCGGGAAAGCCATCGCGGCGAGAGAAACGAATCTAGGTCAAACTGTATCTGCCCCTTCGTTGGTACGTGTTGTACTTCCCGTTGGAATGGAATTCGAGCAATGATGAGTAAAACAAAGGCTACGTTTTTCCACCCAACTGCACTCGAGGGCCGCTCGCTGCGCTGCGCTGGAAATAAAAGTCTGCAAAAGCAATCACCGCCGAGACGTCGGAACGCATCGCCCACTGCAGTAGCAGCAGCTGTAGCCGGAGCGCCACCACGAGCAACAGCTCAACGGCAATCTCAGCACAGATTTTACAGCGTACTGTAATGGGTGTAATGCACAATATGGGAAGCTAATGTTTAAACCATAACCCGGGAGCGGTAGACACTAAACGGTCGAACGTATAGAACCATCGGATGCGGGAGAACAATATCGGACTTTGATTTGAATCTCGTGCGACGGGTGATCATCGTCGTCATCATCGTCGTCCTCTTCGCGAAAGCGTGATGACACGACCCATCATCAAGATCAGAATGACGATATTCGTTTCTCGCACCGTGAGACAACCGTGAACTTTAGCGCGATGAACAGATATTAGCAGGGAAGCGGGTTTGTTTCGCTGGCGAGTCTCAATGACTATTGAATGCATCCCTTTAGTTATGTCACTTTTCGCCATGCACAACGGTGCACCATTCATAAACGATCGATCCCTCAACACACCGACGACAACGCCAATTTTCGCCTCATTTGTCAAAACGGAAGTCAGCGACCGGTTCCAAAGGGAGGAGTCCCTGTAACCGAACGCGACATTTCCGCCCCCAACCGTCGCTTCCCGGACTTGAAAAGCCTGTTGAAGGATTATCGGAACCTGTCTGGTGCGGGCTTATGTAACGATTATCTGTCACATCAGACCCGATAAGCAACTCATGTGTGTGTGTGAGGTTGTCTTCGTGTCAGAAAAACGACGCGACAAACAGGGTTTTTGGCACCGTTCCAGAATGTCTACGGGACGTTCCGCGCGGAGGACGACACTGGCCAATGTCGAAAAGGCCAATACTTGAAATAAACGAGACGTGTACATGTCTGGTTCCGACACTGCCATTCATGTCGTGGCCGCCTTGGAAGTGGTGGAGCGTAGCGTAGCGTAGCGTTTTTCCCACACTCTGCGCACTCTTCAGCTACTTCCCCATCGGGAACCGGGCAACAGGTCATCGGTTCAATAATGGACACATCAGGCGATTATTTATAAAAATGAAACTCATCATTACTTCCCTCTCCCTCTCGCAACCCGCTTTTGGGCACAGTGAAGTTTAAGGAACTGGAAGGCTTCACCCTTATCGATAGAAGGCGATAGATGGGCCAATCCATTGGCGGACTGGCGCTCCATCCGCCGCCGTAATGGGCAAATCGTCGACATCCGACGATTACCTGCTGCAAGGGAAACTGCACATATGCACCACCACCTTCCCTTTCCAAGGGGGAAAGCTTTTGACGTGAAAGTGTTGGGCGATGACTTCCAGGTTCGTGCCGGGTTCCGAGACGTACTTAATTGACGCCCGATGTCCATTCGGTTCGGGAGGATGCCGCCACCTTTTTGATGCCTTGTTTTGATACGCTCCGTGGTTGACTTCGATTGAAAAATGAGACATCCCCGGTTGGTGCCACGGTGCAGACAATTTAGGTCCCATCCAACGTACCATAATCAACGGCCGAACGTGATCGGCCGCAAGCGGAGAGGGCCGCGCTCCAAGTTGCCGATTAAGTGGTGCATTTATCATGTGGAGTCGACCGTGTGCGGAGGCACTCCAACTCAACCGCAGTGTTGCAATCGAGCGTGCTAATGCACACACGTGTGTAGGGTAAGCATTAAAACCCTTTTACAGAGGATAATCCACGGTTCCATTCGCGGGCCTACTTCCGGAAAGTAGGTCGTTGGAAATCTTAAAGAACCTCCGCCGGTCTTTAATTCCATCCAGCGCCTGTGACTATCTCGTTCTCGTGTAGCAGGTTTTCGCTCGGAGGGGCAACACTACCACCGGTAGAGCACGGAATGACAAATGGGATTCGAAACCCGCGAAAACTCGGAATTCCAATCACAAAGGTTTGCCGGTGGTCCGTATCAAGTCAGGTGGTCGGCACCCTATGTTGCCCGTGCTAATTGAACTGTTTGTGAGCGGGACTGTATAAATGTTGGAGAATATTTGCTCCACCGGTAGAAAGAAAACCTGATGTGTGAATTGAATCCATTCAGATTGGGTGACCGCTCCATGTAAGGGTGCCCTATGGCGATGTTGCCATGTTGCGAATGCCGAACGCGTTGGGTTGGGTGTTTCGGGTGGAGCGAAAAATATTTACCAACCCACAGCAGCAGCAGCAGCAACGTGCTTCATTTTCGTAACAGGTGAGCAAGCAATTGCAATCGATTAGCACTCGGGAGTGAATTATTTGAATTGCTGATCCCTATCTCGTTCGCAACTTCGCGCCCTAGAGGCGTAGAGGCCTTGAATTATCAATTCCGACATAGGATCATTAAACGCACAGAACAGGTCGGCTCATTGTTTGTGATCTGAGGGCTATGGCAACAGCTCGCATAATAGCTACTTATACTTGATGACTATTTTTAACTCGCGATAATGAAATCTCATTTGCTTAACACAATATCTTGCATTCATGCGTTCTTGTTCCCAACGGGAAAGGATTTGATTCTCATCCGTAACTTCAATGGACGTAGTAGAGGCACGTTTTGCACTATCATTCAGTTCTCGAGTCGGCCCGGTCGGAGATGTCCTCGATTCCGGGCCTGCCCAGAAATGGAAGAAAACAGGAAGAGCTTCTGCGCTTCTTTCTGGTTCCTCTCTCACCAGACAGCATAAACCATCCGATAGCGATCGCGATATTGACTCTCCACTCAACTCGTTTTGTGTCCTTCAAGCGCGGAAGCAAACAGCGCTGAAACATGAACTCCCGCGTAGTCCATCGTGGAAGAATAGCGTCACAAACGCACCGTTATAGTGACATTATCAGTGTCGCTGTGTAGCTGTTCACACAACGTCCCGTTCGATAGATACCAAGAGGAGCCCGTTTTCGGGAAGACACGTTTCCGCCAGGCTGTTGCACACATCGCATCACAATGCACTTCACGGCACAAGAATGCAGCCGCGGTGTCGTGTGCAGCAAACCGTTTATGGACAAACGTCTAACGTGCCGGTTAAATGACCATCAACGGGGAGGGTGAACGAGTGAGCAAAAAAAAAAATGCCTGCGAGAGCACAGCCAGCCTGCTGTATGATGCGAATCGATCAATGACATTTATGGCCGGATACCGACCGATTCGATTCGATTAATGCGCATTTTTGCTCGGTGTGCATTATGCGAAGCTGCAACCCATTTTCTCGAGGTTGCGTGAGACGAAGTCCTCCAGAGCGTTGTTGCGATAAAAGTTGTCTCCAAGGAGAAGGTGATCACGACTTGAATGGGGCGAGGGAATCGATGTGCTGGGAAATGATAATTAAGAAGACCTTCAGAGTGCTATCACTGGCTAGGCTTGAACTGAGATGACACGAGCTCGAATAATGAGTCCGATTCAGGGCTTCGTATCTTCCAACACGACAGCAGCAATGTCGCTGAATGAAGATTTTTGGGTCATTAGTACAGGCTTATGTAAATTCCTATTCCAATTCTTGTCGGATTCAGCACACCAGCACCATATGCGTGCATGTTCCAGCATCAAGTGATGAAACATGCTGGAACATCCCACCGTTCTCTTCACAGACATAACGACATAATGATAAGCCCCTTCGGACGATTTACGACCAAATTGGGCCAAAACTCCAATCCTGCTAGCATACTAGGTTGATTTTTCTTCTTCTAAAAATATCCATAAAACCCCTCTGCTACAAGTGGACGCATGCCGATAGTAATTCAGAGGAATAACGAAAAGAAAGCATCTGCTCCAGTTTGGACTCTAGACTAGCCGTTGGAGGTGGGGATGAAGTGGAATTCCAATTCTGCAATCGGGCCCGGCATTCAGAGTGCTAAATTAAGCGTTCGATGAAATCAAAGACCTGGGCACTCGAAGCTAAAATCTAGTTCCTCCACTCGAGACGGGGGAGCGAGGGCCGATAGCTGCACGAGATGAAATGATAGATGGAATTGATTTCATAACGTTTCGGCGTGGGCGGTTCCACCGATCGGCGGGCATATTGCTAGCGGCCGATCTAGGCGGGGGCATGGTTGTTTGTTATGCTCTTTTATTTGCTGAATGCAACCCTCTGCACTGTGGCGGCCAGGGCGCTTCCGGGTGGTATTATTTAGAATAGAGGCGGCTTTTGAATTTCCTGGAATGGACGGGTTTTTGGTTGTGATATTCAATCTTACTATTATGAATACATGCGTTGAACTATTGCATTTGATACTTCGCCTTTCGCCATTCGAATTATGCTGAACAGTTTAACGGTTTCACTGCTCAACATTCTTTTATATAAGTTGATCCAATATGTAGTAGTTCAAGAGTTTACCTCAACCAAATGGAAAACAATGTCCCAAATTAATCACCACATGGCGAAAAAACGGAACGTGTGCAACAACTTTATGCGAAAACATAAATCAATCATCATCCCTGGTAGTGCGGTGCGTAGCACAATCATGGCAAAACTCTCGACGAATCCTTCAACGTTACTTCAATCGGATCGATCCGGCCACTCATCGGAATGAGATCAAAAGCGTATGTGCTACACAAGAGCCACAGCACCACCGCTTGTAACTATTTATTGACAGTTGTTGAATAAATTAATCATCATAATGCTTTCTTGTTATCGATAGCACGCACAGCCTCGGCAATCTACGGATGCGAAGCAATAACGTATGCATATGCGAGAAGGCAAACTAATGCCAGCCTTCCACACCGATACAATGTAGTTCAAACCGGAGGAGAATCACCCGGTTTGATCGGTGGCTCTCGTTTATTGTCGGCAGTAAAAATGTTGCCTCTTCCTCTGGAGTGAAAATCGATGTTTTGGCGAATTCGTGATGCATTGGGTAGGAGAGATCGCGCGAGATTGTAGAACAGCAGCAGTAATAGCACCATCTCTCGAGCTTTTCTTCTGCGTTGACCGGCAGAAAATGTTGCACCGTCATGGCGGGTAATGCTAACGTGACGATGTCGATTCGTCGCTTTATTATTGTGACATAAACTATGACACCCTCACAACGGTCCCTCGGCCGGACGCGCGGAGCCTGTGGATTATCTTTATAACCTTGCCGCAAATTGCAATGCGAAGCCGTCCGATCGGCTTTCTAGTTTGGAGCGGTGGCGTTTTTGAGCGCGACACTTGAAGGTGACATGAGACTTTCGTGTTTCAGTTTTTACGTTCTCAAGCGTTTCCCTGCTAGGTATTTGAACCAATTTGATCTCCACCATCTAAGTTGATTGATTGAAATTTCAAATTAGACCACGCGCGCAGGGCTCTCATTGCGATCACGATCGTGCGCCAATACGGCTGCAGTTCGGTGGCGATCGCTTTGAAGTACAGTTTGCTTTCGAGACGTCGTTGATTATGGTATTGAACGTTGGCTATAGAGAGAGGGAAACTGCAACTGCCACAATCTTTGCAGAACGAATTTCGAGCCCGTTGGTCTGGTTTGACCTTCAGGCGCATTTTTGCCAAAATGCTAAGTATGCAGAGGCTGTCTTGACGTTTAATTCAATCTGGAGGGTGTAATTTTCATGGGAATTCAAGTACCGAGGGTGGGAAGTGAAGGTTTTTTGGTACATGATTTTGGAAATTCTTGTTGATAATTGAAGGCATTGCTTGAGGCTGATAGAAACGAGACGGCAAAAGCCATGAACCTTGTTGTCAGTTGTCAGAAGTTGAGTGATCGTAGCTTGATATGATCTAAACAGAGGCTACTCCGATTTTTTGGGTTTTTCAATTGTATACGAAACAAATCGATTCCCTATCAAAGAATACCAATGACTCATGGAAAGTGCATGTTTGGAAAGGAGCAGACGTCTTCACGCAGATAGATGACATATTGTTCGTTCTCCCATGTATCTCCTTCGGCTACAGTCAGCTGGATCACTCTAATTGAGAGACAATTCACCTGTCCTATAAACAAGAAACTCATTCGAAAAAACAATTGCCATCGATCAATAAGACCCATCTGCTCTTGCTCCAAACAAGACTGTGCCGCCAAAATTTGCATTACATCCTCCCTTTATAGGTTTCTTTAAAAAAAAAATCCCAAAAAGGTCCAAACACAACAACACTAATTGCGTAGACCGACCGCATCATGCCCATTCCCGGCGCAACGGTGAGCACCTGCATCGGCACACCGGACGGACTTCAACGCGACGGACGCGTCGCCCCGGGAACCAGAAAACCACCAAGGTCAATGTGACGGTTTTTACCTTGCCTTGCTCAGTCATTAACGGTCCCCGGTGGAACGCGTCCCCTCGGGGGCCCCATAGTTCCTACCACAAGCACCACGCAAAACGATATAAAGTGAGATAAATAAAGCGTCCAATTGAACCACATCCGCGGGTGTTGGGATAAGAGTGGCAGGGGGAGGGCCAAACGGGGAAACGATGAAAGAACGGCGCGAAATATTTGCGATCGCAAGCGGCGGTTATGACAACGGTGAGGTAAGATGGTCACCCCAAAACTGCTTATAAGAGCGATTTATGTGACATTCCTCTTGTGTGCGGCTGGTTTTCATGCGGCCAAAACGTGAACCGGTTTGTGGAGATGTTTATTCAAGCTTTTTTGTCTTATACCGTCCGTGTTGCGTGTTGTCCCAAACTGTGCCCACCACAAAGGAAGGATGTTGGAGTGATTGTCGGTCAAAATTTTGAGGCATTCAATTGAACATTCGATTGAGAAAGAAGCTATCTGCTAATGGCATTTAAATTATTATCGCCTTCTCACCCCTCGATCCCGCGAGGGTTGTTTCATTTCTTTATAGCAGCTCATTAAAGATGCGAAAACAGCTTAAGTCTGTCAAAACCTGGTGAAATACTAGCGAATGCTGTACGGTGGGACCTGCTGGAGCCGGATGCACCCACAATAAAGATGCACACGCGACTAGCCGACCGTCGTAAAATCATAAAATGAAGATATTGTTAATTTCGTCGTAATTTAAGTGCAATTTAATTTCGCAATCAACCAACACGGTGTCTCCCGCTGTCCTGCAGCGCGCGTTGGGGTGCACCACACAAACGAAACCCACAAAAAAGTGGATGCGTCGGGCTGGAGGGTTTCTTTTCTTTTTTTGTCTGTGTGCAAAAGCCAGTCCGCATCCACTCATTACAGGATCCCTGTGCAGGGCAAAAATTGTGCACAGAAAAGACCTTAATGCAATCCGGCATTTTTTTTCGATTTCGCAGCATTAATAATGCTTATGGCACCTCGTGTCCTGGGGTGCTTTTCTCGCCTTCTTGCTCGGCCACTCGGATGAAACAATGCATCTGTCCCTTCAACTCCGTTTTCAAAAAGTCACGGAAATTAAAAATTCCTGAAACAAGGACGCGAAGGGTCATTCCTTTCCCGTGCCCGAGTTCGAGGCAAGGAATGTTTTAAAAGGAAACCCCGACCACAACCTGACACGCGAGTTTGATTTGGAGCGCTATCGTTTCGTGCAGATATCCCGTCTTCCGCTGCATCGATGCGAGCACGATCGATTGTCCGTTATTGCGGCTTTTGCAGCGCACGCACGGATGCCGCATGCCGTTGCCGTTTCGAAACGGCAAACAGGTTCCCGATAGGAAGATTGTCATCTTTTATCAGCGTGAGGAAATGAGGACACCGGAGGTCAGTTTCGTTTGGAAGAGCCAGCCCGTCATTAGGTGCAGGTCCAAGTGGGTCGAATTAATTTGTTACGAAGCGGAAAGGAGCGGCTTCTATGGCGTGTATGTGGCGTTAACGAGCGTGGATGGAAATTGACCCCCGTCCGAGCCCGAACTAGCCAATCAATCAATCGTCATCCACTGTGGCCCTTACGCTACGGCATGGTAAGGGCCAACTTCAAACGCTGGCGCTATGGGCGATTTAATGGATCAGTGGTATGGAGATGGGAGGCAAAAAAAGCCACCCTTTTGGAGCTGAATGGCTCCAAGGGTCAGCATGCTAAGGGTTGCATACAGCAAGTGCATCGAGGGTGTGCATCAACACTAGTGGGAGTGACTTTACATTGGAATATGCATATGTCACGATAAAATAACTTTGAGGAGTTTTCCAGCCGATTCCCATGTACAAAAGCAGTAGAGTCCGTCTATATCTTTTCATAATGATAGAAAATAAGAAAGGGTCCATCGACACCTCGTGCGCCTTCTAGTGTCACAAGTCCATACTGCAAAGTAGGAGTAGAAATTGATGGTTTCCTTGTAACAAGGGTCAACTAGTAACCAATGATGTTTTTCCAACATACTTTGACCTACTTGCTTTTGCACCCCCTAATGACCTAACGTGCTGAGCAGTTAATGTGTGTTGAAATAAGAAATTAGGAAAAGCGCTTAAAGTCCTCCCGAAGATGCGCAGGAAAAAAAAACACCACCTAGAGAACCAATGTTGTTTTAACTTTGTAGCCTAGCCAAGCCTCGAAAAAAAACCCTCCCAAGCAGTCCAACTTTTGCAACCGGAATCGCAAGTTCGCATGTTGTGTGTTGCCGCCCGAAAGGCAAACGATAAATCTTCGTTACCGCAAAACCCCAGTTTTTTTTTTGTCAGGGTGAACCCCATTTTTATGGGGGTGAAAAGCATGGAAAACCTCCGCTTTCGATTAGCACCGCGCTGATGGTGGCCATCGTGAGCAGGAGAAAATTAATATTTATTTTCGTTTCAGCGTTTTAGGATTTATTTCCACGTGGGCTTTTTGTTTGTCTTTCTCGAACGAGACCGGTGCGATTTCTTTGTGTTCCAGTTTAGCGTGAGTGAGTTTCCTTGACAGGAAATTAGAGCAAAGGTTGGACATTGTGACATCTGTCATTCTTGCCTCTCTGGTCGGTGTTTAATGGGAATTATCTCCTTGATTTGCTGCTGTTGAAAGCGGAAGTAAAACTTCAGAAATAAAACTCCTCAACAAAGCCGTCCAAGACGCCTCCAGCCGTGCGAATACACCGTGAAAGTTTTCAAACTAGGTCGTACAATATCCGCAACCTGGTGCCGGCTAATGTCCCTTTGGGAAAACAAATTCTACGTGACCTGGAAAACTAACTTTGAAATCTTTTTTTCCTCTTCTCTTGGGTGCTTAAAACTTTACGCGAAAACTGTTTCCGGTGCTCACTCAGCCTACATGCACGAAAAGGGATTTTACTCACGTTTGTTGACAGCTGGCTGGAGAGACTCATGACCTGGTCCCGGGCGTCGGTGAGTTCGCGCTTGAGGCGGCGTACTTCCCCTGCCTGTCGCTCCTCGGTTGATCCGTACAGGGACGATCCTCCTGATAGCAGGGACGCTTGACTACCGTGCACTGTTCCGGGATGATAGAAGGCGATGACAACAGGAAATTAGGGTATGTTCACAGTACCGACATGATTCGTTGGAAGCCGCCTTACCTTCATCGTTCTTTTTCGGGTAGGTCAACCGACTGCCGGGGTTACCGGCAGCGGTGTGCGTCGGTGAGAGAAGTCCTGCGAAACCGCGTGTCGGTGGTGTTGGTGAGGTCGGTTGACTCCACGGAACCATCCCACCGTTGCCCGCGTGGACAACCGTCCCCACCGGGAGACAGTAGTACGGCTCAATCTCCACGTCCGGGCCACGACTCAACATCGAGGGATACATTTTCTCCGATTTAGTCGATCTAAGTGTCGATGAACACGAGAACACGGTACGGTATTAGTTAAGAGGAAGGTCGATCGGTGTGAAGAGTTAAAGAGTTAAAGAGAGCCGATTACTTCGCTGAGATGATGCTACATGATCTAGAAGGGAACATACGCAGTCAGTATGGAGATAGGGATAGAGCCTCCTTAATAGCCTGAGAAATGAGTGTTCATAGGGCCCCTTCACGGGCGGACGGACGGACAGATGGACAGATGTGGCATGTTTTTTTATGCGGAATGTATGTAGGAATCATGCAAACATGCACCGAAAGAGCAGTGGGAGCCGTTAAAAGGAGCTGGCATGCGAATAAATATTTAAATCGCAAACAGAGTTATTCAGATTTTGAACTTCCACGCTCGTCCACACGGGACCAGAAGCCAGAAGCACCGGTGGCACACCGCAACCGCCAAAAGTCTATAAATGGTCAGAACGCAATGGTCGAAGGAGCACCCTGGGAGTCAGTCAAATCATGTCGTACCGCTTGGGTCACTTCGTTTGGGGTCCGTCGCTGTCCAGTGGGCAGGCGCAGGCAAGCAAACGCGTCGTCGGCTCGTCGTTCGCATTTATGATGTGGCAACGAAATGCAAACGCGACCGAAAGCACTGTGCCTTCGGGTTTGAAGCTTATGCTTATGATGCGCGCCTTCGCCTGCGGTGTCCGTAAATACGAGCGCGGGCATCAAAGCGGGCGAATAAATATTAAAGTGACGCGACATTAGGTGACGTTTCGACGAGCTTGGACGGCTCGACTGCAGAAAAGGGTCAATATATGCAAACCCCTACGCCGGCGATTGCTCCTGTGAGAGTCTGTTGACTAACGCTTAGTGCTGGCTCCGTGCTTCGAGGCTAGATTTTATTAATGAGAAAGTTTATCGTCTCCCGTAGGCGCCCGATATGGTGCGCCAGGCTCGGTGCCGTACGGTGCTGGTGGCCAGTGTAAAATAGACACCGGCCAATCGATACGCGAACGACGCCGGCCTAACAGCTTCATTAAAAGTGACCACATACTACCGGTCTGCCGGGATAGAACGCCCAGAATGTGCTACTTAATACGAGTTTTATGACACGATGAGTTTTTACGAGTGGCTCCACACTTCCTCCGTGGGAGTTATTTTGCGGGACCATTCCATTGTTCATGTAAAAATTTCTCGTTGTGCATAGCATAGCGCCATCACAACATTGTTGAATGCGTGACGAGCGCACCAGAATGGCATGAAAACCTGTAGACAAACTCTGAGATTCCAAACCCTCCACTGCCGATCTGGTTCAGTGGCTGATACTGCTGGAAGCGTACTGGAAAGCGAGAGAACGAGCAGAAGAAAAAACTTCCCAAAGAAGAATAATATTATCAGACTCAAAACCCAACACCCGGACGGAGCTCGGTTGGACAGTGGATGGAAAAGTGGAAAATTTAATTCCTCTCCATTGTCTATCGCATACCCCGTGGCGGCCGCTGGCACGGTGTCCGACAGCCCATGCGCCTATCGGTACGAGACAATGGTTGTTCAAAATGCAATAAAACAAAGTAAATTTAATTAAAAACTTTTTAATCTTATCACACCAGCGCAGCAGATGCTCTGATTTGGCCTGGAGTCATCAAGTTCGGGAAGGATGAGCTGCGTTGCATTGCGCTTCTTTTCGATCGGAAGGGGCTTCGGATCGATTCGATGTCGAACGTCACCTGATACTACGCACCAACCAAACCTCTCGGCATATCGATTGAGTTCCACACCAGGATATCATTATCCTTGCGAAAAACGGTGCATAATTCATGGCCCAATAACACGTACAGAATGGGGTTATCGGAAGAAGGTATCGAGCAGGCAAAAATGCAATGTTTCATAGGGGTGAGGTTGACTGAAGTTACGCATGCATGGCAGGTGTAATGGAGGAGAAGAAGTGGTCGAAAAAAACCCCGTCGAAGCGACGAAGGCATTCCAAACACGAAGGAAATGCCACGTCGCGCTGCAGGGGAAATAAATTTTCACCATTTTTTTTTCTCTCGTGGCTTGCGAGGAGCATGCTATGAATGTGTTATGGACTCGGATCGATTTCAGGTCGTGTGAGTCTCGTGATGAGTTGATATGAGAGTTGTTTTCTGTTGTGCGATAGTACGTTTAATAACAATATCTACCTGGGGTAGGTCCTTTCTTTGAGATAGCTAATCCACGGGACGCATAGAAATGAGAAAATGTGTGAGTAGAAATGTGTGTGTACATTGATTAGTCCCAAGGGAGGACATGTTTTTTCTTGGTGCTAGATACTAACATCACACAAGCACATATAGGCGCGCAAAAAGAAAGGATCGAAAGAAGCTGGCAAATGATATTCCACATCCGAGACACGGAGGACAAGGACGGCTTCAGATAGGCAAGCGAACCGAAAAAAGAATGAACATAACACCGTAATATCCGGTGGAACGTAAACTTTTAGTACTTTCCGATAACACTGAAACTGAAACTGAGAGATATCAGCGAAGAAGCAAAGCCGAAAGCAAAGCGTAATAAACATCCATGAACTCCGCCCTCAGTCATCCCCTGGAGCTCGGCAAAGGCGCACACATACGCACACACGCACACCCGTGGGCTCCATAATTACCTGATGCTGTTACTTCGATTAAGACGCGGACTGTTCGTGGTGGACTGCTGATGCAGATGGGGTTGCTGGGTTTCGCCACGCGTGTGATGCAGGAGTTTGTGGGGTCTGGTGACCGACCCGGGCGATCCGGTCACGGCAGCGACGGCGGCCGCCGGTGAGGTACCGAGCGAAATCGCGTCCAGCGTGTCACCCTCCGACAGCCGGCTGCTGGCCGTGTTGGAGTGCTTCAGCCACATGGCGTACGAGCCGTAGTCGGGCTTCACCTCCGCGTACGTCTGCGTGTCGGACAGACTGCCGTCGGTGAGCTTGGCCGAGGCGCGATTGGACATTCTTTACCGACAGAGATCCCGGTTAGTACAGGACAGGACGGGGTGTGGCGTGCGGAAGTCACACCGGGACGTTAGACAGGCAGGGAAGAAAAAGGTGAGAAGATACGAAATGAGATCAGTGTGTTAGATCCGAAATGCGGTTAGTCTCTTGTCGTGAAGTGAAAGAATTTTATGGTAGTAGTAGTAGTAGTAGTAGTTAGTAGCAGCAACACAAACCTATGCTGGAAGACATGCATATCTAAACCGGGCTTAGGTAAACTGTGCGTTCCGGAGCCAAACCTTTCTTTCACCGACTGGCTGAGCTGGGCCGCACCTGGTCCCGTCAACGAGAAGCTCCTGTACTGCGGGTGTTGTTGCACTTCTAAAATGGAAAACCAGAGAAGCGTATTAGATCAGAGGTCAGTTTATAACGCTGAGGATGTCGATGAAACTCACTGGCTTGGAAGTCGGCCGTGGTGGTTTGCGTACCTCCCGACACCTTCAACTTGCTCGATCTCGGCACGGCCGAGACGTGTGCCGTACGGCCCCCGGTAAGCAGATTTTGTCCCTGTTGCTGCTGCTGTTGCTGTTGCTGCTGCAGATGGGGATCTACTCCCGGCATGCTGGAGCCACCGCCGTTCGTTCGTTTAATATAGCCGAAGCTCTGCGGGACACCGGCCGCCTTGGAGCGACTCGAACCACCCTTGGACGATGGCGTACTGCGCCGCGACTGACTCGGGCTCGATCCGGTCTTATCCTTGCGGGACGAGGTGGGACTCGGTGGCTGGGAGCTGTGTTGGCTGCTGGTGCCACCGTTGCTGCCACCATGCCCGCCAATCGGTTCCGGCAGCTTGCCCCAGTACTCGCGCCCGTTCGGACCGCTGACCGAACTTCCGCTGCTGTGACGTGCGCTGCTGCTGCTCTTGCCGTTGACATGTGAGTGCTCCATTGCAGGTGGGTTCGTTCCCACACTGTCCAGATGATCGCCCCGGCTGCTACGACATCTATGAAGCGAGTGAAAGAAAGAAAGCAAAAAATCGGATTAATTATATGCACACTCCGGGGCGCGTTATAAACGATATCTGCAGAAAGTGAATTATCCTTGTGAAATAATTAAACAGCCAGGAAGCGGCCGTTCGTCTTCCCGCGTCCGGTGTTTCGGTAGTTTGGGCATATGCGACTGTTTTGCATATCAACACCACTCGAACGCGCCGCGCCGGGCCAGCAAGTTTCTGTTTGCAACATGTCCGGCTATTTATTGCCACCGGGCCTAGTGCGCGCGACGTTCCGTTTTGATAAATCCTGCCATTCGCGGCAACTCCTCCGGCAAACGCCACGCTAGCTGGGTGGGGTTTTCGGTCGGTGGCAAATTTATGTCATCCATTTCGGACGGAGCCGCTAAGAGCATCGGAACCAACAACCCGAGGGCCGTTGTTGCTGCTGTTGCTGCTGCTGCGATAAAGCTTAATTTAATTTTCCCACCGGACCACCGTGCACCGGCGAGAACATCGTGTTCAGATGTTTGCATGCCGATACAAACCCCTTTTCCGTGTCAAGACCTTCCAACGATGGTTCCCATGCGATGGCTGACGTCGGAACGGCATGCTCGGATCGTTAGATTTCATATTTAATGGGCTTAGGCGAGAAGGATGTGCCAACAGTGGTTGGAACAATGTGAAAGCAAGTGTCGGCTTCCACAATGTTTGTATAATAGTTCCGAAAAGCGATCTGAAAAGTTTTCTGCTTTAACGAGCCGTGATATAATTAATTTAATCGAATGGAAAATCAAGAAGAATTTCGACGAAAACCGTCTGGCAGCCCTTCTTATGTATACGCCTAAAGGTATGCAATCGGTAATGCAAGCACACTACGGGGTGAACAGTGATCATGGAATTGTACCGTAAAGATATTAAAAATATTCGTTTTTAATGCCTAACTTCGTGCGAAATGTGAAAAGGACATTAGAAGAAACTGACGGTAGTGATTAAATCGCTCGGGAACATCCGTTCTCGTTCATTATCGCGTCTTCTAATGGCTTCGCGATCGTAACGAACTCCGTCCGCACAACGACGCGGTGTAAAGTGTTAAGTTTATTCCTCACAGAACACCATAAAAGCTGATGTACCCGAAGAAAGGTGCAAAAAGAGTGTGGAGATAATATAAACATCACAACCACACGCTAATGAAAGAAGAACTGGGCTGGCAACTTCAATCGCACCACCTAAAGGATGCCCCACCGAGATAGGTAAGCTTGAAGGCGAGCTCCCTGTGGTCGATAAAAGCTGTGGGGCCATGTTGTTCTCCTCCCGTGCGATGAATATTTAAAAGCGCGGGTTGAGCCGCTGCCGATCATTTGCCGAGCAGGGAGAAGGCATGTTTGTGTGTTTTATTCAACCAGCTTTTTGAAGAAACCTCTTCACGCCTCCTCCTGACGGACGGCTCGGTCTGTGTGTGTGTGTGTGATGTGACAATCGTGAATCGTGGTAGAATATTAATCAGCGCGATTTACATTTGTAAACAAGGAATCAGTGAAAAGCGGATCGTTTTGCAAATGAGAAATCGGAAAGTGACGCGCTCTCGTGTGTCGTTCTGTTCCGGAAGGGTTTCGCAGAAGGATGCGGACTATTTGCATGTGTTATGAGGTGGGAAAGCGAAGGATTCGCATACGGCATGGCAAACCCCTAACTTGACTTGCAAAGCTTTGGTGGATCGTTTACGTTTGCAGGGTGTTGGGAGAGCAATGAGCTTAGTAATTGTTGTTTGGAAGCACATTTTAAGAGGGGTTTTGTTTACATTGTTTATTCAAGACTGAGGATTCGAAACACTAGCGAAAAAATAGTTTAATTAAATATATTAGGCCGTTGACATATCTTATTCTACTTATTTAGTCTGCCCGGTATTGTGAATGTTATTGTTAAGCACGAATTTTTCATAACGAAAGACCATATTCAGCATTTAAAATTATTCACTTAGTTGAAGTCCAACAAAATGAAGCATCCAGTTTCTATTTTCTCAAATACACAGTTTTTACAGCTCAAAACAAGCTCCCTCAGTTACCCTAGGTCAGGAACGGAGTGCCAAACTCGGTCAAACTCACTAACTCACCCACTCGAACCCGGCGGCAGGGCAGAAGGTACAAAAAAGGCCGACAGCACACACGGGTCTGGTGGTTCGGCTGAATTTATATCCAACCGCAACACAACGTTCTCGCTCACGTGAACGATGAGGTCGCGCTCTGAAGGATGGCGCGTTCGTTCCCGAGCCCCGAGGAAAGAATTTATTAATGCGGATAATCCTTCAACACGGGTGGCTTCTTCGGCGGGCTAGACTAACAAAGACAAAAACAGCGCCTTTGGCGAGACGCGAGGATTAAAGTGCCTAGTTACGCGAAGTAAATATTGACCTGCACAACGAAGCAGGCCGGGGCTTCGCGGGCAATTCGCTCAATTAGTCATGGCCGCGTGACAAGCGACTCGCGGGCAGATGCACACTCACACACACGATGTCTTAATTGAAATTAATGGAGACGCATGGTACGTGGTCGCGACCGTGCGCTCTTTCTAACTATTCGACTTTCCTCTTATCGCGGCTATCGGAATTCCGTGAATCGTGTTGAGGAGTTTTTTTCCCTTCCCTTTACCGACTCCACAGTCCTCAATGGAATTGTCAGTCCCAAATGGAATTGGTTCCAATTAGGTTGGAAATAATTTAGATTACACGCCGCGCGCTTCACTCCTTCTGTGTGCCTCCGTCGCACAAAAGCCGAAGCGGATTCGATCGAAGTGTTTCTTGAGATCTCTAGAGTGCACGGCGGCACAAGTGGTGGCCAACGTGGTCGATAAAGTGCACAAAGTGCAGTCGGAAGTGCAGCGCAGTCGGTCCAGCACCGGTTGGCCCCGGCACGTTCAAAAACTGTTTCCAACGCGGACGTGGCAGATTGCTTTCGATTACGTCCCGGGGAGACGAGCCGCGTGGCCGTGTTTCCACATTTCGCTCGCAATTTCTGGCGTCTGGCTATTTTCTCTCCTCCGCTTCGTGCATTATTTGCACGATAGCGCCGAAGCGAAGGTCACAGCCAGAAGCGGAGAGGCGAGGCCCGCCGGGGGAGGTGATTCTTTGATTCGACCAATTTATTTCGCTCATCACGCAACACTTAAGAGCCTGTGCGGTAGTCGTGTGGCAAAGAATGGCACCCGGTGCCCCTCCCGGCAGTGGTTTGGCTGTGGGTTGAAGTGGTTTTGAATGTGAAAAGTGTCTTTTCTTTTTGTTTTCTCTCCCGGAGAAACAAGTGCGCGAGCTGGCACTCGGCAGGGAATGTAATTTGCCGGGCGAAGCGATTTTTTGGGTTTTGCGTTTCAGGCTGGATACAATTCTAATGCTCAAATGGTCGGAAATGAGGACAGAACGACAGAAACATGTGGGTTCTATTAGGTGAAGAGCAAAAGTTTGGGGAAAAGTTTTCCAAGATGTACTCAAATACTCTTAATGAGCGAAGTTCCGTTGCTGTCTGCTGTTTCCTATTTTTATCATCTGCTTTTTGGATGCATGAACTCAACAAACTCGAAGAAAAGTATTAGTTTTTCCCTCACAATATTCCAGAAAACCAAATAAAGTTTGGTGGTGGGATTATTTTTAAATAATTGGCTATAAGTGCAAAAAATTGCATACATTTGGGCGTAAATACGAACAGGCTGTCCTGATCTTTCATGGAAAGTCATAATATTCTCTAACAAGACATTTTCATACCCCTCGAAAACTTATTCTCATACCCAATGTTCGCATTCGACCACTTATAAAAACAACCCAAAAAGAAACGTGAAGGCCAATCCAATGAGCGCCCTGCGTCCAAAAATAAAAGGATCTGTGATTTGATTGCGAATCACTTGAGATGATACTGTTTGGTAAATTTTCTCTCTTCGCCGCATACACACACAAACAAAAACGTTTTAAAACAGAAGCTCCAGCAACCGGGAGCGCGCTTCATGGTCTATCACGCCGATCGGAACACGGACACATCCTGGGGACACTGATTGGTTCGGTGTTACGCTTTTACGATCCCAACCAGCATCAGCGGCGACTGCTGTGGTGGAATGCGAGCTGTCGTCGAAATGCTATTAAGTCCCAAAAACCACCACCATCGTCCGGGTGTACTAAAATAGAAGTGGTTTAGCCCTTTTTTAATGGCAGCAAACACACGAAACGAAAACGTGTATCTTAAAAGGGAAGCCTCATCGTAAAAACTCATCATCATCATCATCGGCCGGGTGGGTTGAGAGGAAAATCGATGCGAGTCGTATTATGAAACGATGATCCCCGTCCTCACTGGAACCAGCTGGGTCGGAGTGTGTGCAAAATTAAATCGATACAGTTCATCACTTTTCACGTGCGTTTTACGTTTTTCGAAACGGTCAAAACCAAGGGCTCGAAAAAGCAACCCCCAATGCAATAATATCGCTTTATCGATAACGAGGCTTTTGGGGGAAGGACTGACTGTGGGTGTGTGCATGTATTGGTGATCATTTGAAATGCAAATGAGATGCACACATTGGAGCAGGAGAACCCAAAATGATCCTTTTTTCTCGGTCAACCGAACGCGCCGGACCAGAATAAGTGACATGAAAACAAAACTGGACACTGACAGATGAGGAACACGATCGGTTGTTTGTCAACCGTGGGGACAAGTGACACACACACACGGAGGATGGCGAATGCGATGTGAGAATGTGAATGTGAGAGAGAGAGACAAAACGAGTTAAATCCAATTAACGACAACACTCTAGCGCAAAAGAGGTGCCGGCGTCATAAATCATATGCATTCCGGGACAAACACACACCCACACCCACACACACACCCACATTAACACACCGAGCAGGATAATCATGCCACCACAAACGCCATCCCACCGTTCTGGAGAGACACAGAGAACCGGGATAATTCAATAATCCGTTCACGCGTTTCATAAATCATAAAGGACTAGGAAGGATTTTCCACTGCGGCAGCCGTCCTGGCCACCGGCGCCATCTCCGGCCGAATGAAATTTGCCGTAATTAATCGAACCTGGGCTCACACTGTTATTAAATGTTGACGCGATTCACTTCTGCACTTTGCTGCGCTGCATGGGCGGAGTAATCTCCTCGCGGCGGAAGGAAGCAGAAAAGGAGGCAGCATAAATCATCTGCTTTTTGCAATGCAAATCACAAACACATACAAACACACGCATTGCCGGTGTCCTACCGAAGGATACGGAGCAAATTGCATGCAAATTAATCAAGGAATCGATCAGGTTCATCTGTTTGGTTTATCAGTTTCGCCAAAGGATGGTGATAAGGAGCCAACTCCTTACCTGTGTGTACGGCAGATACATTTTCAATTTATTTTCCACAAGATTAGATCCGGCAGCCACTCCACATGTGCGAAGCAAACGCAACAGGAATTAAATTGGAGCTCACGGAAGCTAAGGAGCCTGATTCTGCGGGGGAGAGAAGAAGTTCACGGGCCCATAAAATCCTTGGAGTGGTGTGGTTGGTTCGGCTAAAAATAGAGCCGACCCAGACCAATCTGCTACGCCGCAAGGATATGAGGTGGAAATGTTTACCTTTTTTCCGAACGGGGGAGCTTCTTCTGATGCCATTGATGTCTCCCATTGGTACTGGCACGATTGGTAAGCCGAAAAAAGGGTATCGACCCAGTGGAATAAACAGGGGCTCTCCCGACGGTACCGGGTGCTCCATAATCGGAGTGAATAATTTGACTTTTATGAGCCCGTGAGGTGGAGCGGCCGAAATTAAGATCCGGATGCGGGTTAACCCGAAGGGTCAGAGAGTAGGGTGTGTGTGAGTTAGAACGGTTTACGACCTCAACGGTGGTTGATTCGGGTGCGATTTTTGCAGTGCTTGTGGGAGAATCTGTATTAGCTTCGAGGAAGTCCATGAGTAGAAGGAGCTTCTGGAGTTGTGTGAAACTTACTAAGTGAAAAAATTGACATGATTCCAAACTCTCTCACTCTTTACGCCAATATCTTGCTTTGAAGTTTAAAGGACAATCCCAAGATTCAAGATTCAATTACGAGCCATCTCTCAAGTCACAAAAGAAAGCACAGGAGAGCTTTCCACGGGCGGAAACGTAACGAGCGATATCTTCAATGCACTGAGGTTCCTTTCAACTTCCGATCGTTACAGCCACCAGCTAAAGACTTCGTGCCAAGTCAGGGAAAGATAAAAGCGCACCGGATCTACATTCGGCGCCATTGGCAGCCGCTTTGAAGCCAGAAACGGCACGGATAGATTTACGATGCCAACGCGCGCCCAATATTTCTCGCCCGTGGTAGACATTATTATGAAGCTGCAATTATGAAGAAATATAGCCCGAGTAAAAGCACGGCACGGTACATAAACTCGTGCGCCCCCTCCAAACGGGAAGCGAAAGGATCGTGAAAGCTTTAAATTTGATTCGATTGCTACCGGCCAGACCCGCCAGTTGGCCCCGCGGCATAGCCCGCTTCGCCACGAATTTGTTCGCACCTTTGTCGGGTGGTTTTATATTCCAAGAATTTAAATAAATTTACTTCCACCGTTCGCACCGACCTCAACCGCGCGGAGACTTCACTTCCTTCCGGACATTCCGGGCGCACCTTGTTGTGCATTCCTTTCAACACAAGCACACAGCTGGTTCGGGGTTGAAATATACTACACCAATCTTATTTACATACCATAATTTACTCCGCGCTGAGTCACGCTTCTCCTTTACAACACCCACCAAGGCAAAACGGGACAAAAACGAGAGTAGTAGTAAAAGGAAAACGCGCTGAGCGAAAAAACACGGCACGATCTGGTGTGGTTTACTCAACGTGAAATTCCACCTTCTTGGGCCAAAACAAAAGGGCAGCAGCATGAAAAACGGCCCATGTTTTGTCCACCGCGCACCGCGCGAATGCAGCGTAGATGGATGCAATTAAAATTGGAACAACAAACACCTGGCCAACAACAGCACCGACAAAAAACAGAGGATTCGTTTTTCTTTCGCGTGCTAAGTGGAGTGCGCATTACAGTAAACGGTGCAAGGGTTAGGTGAAATCATTTCATCCTGCTACTTAACGCAACGGGTAACTGCAACTGCTTCTCCGCTCATTAGTGGCGAGAGAAGTTTAATTACGAGTCGTGCGCCCGTTTAAAATTCTAAACCAACACCTTCTTTGGTAGGAATTTGCAGCAAAAACACCTGTTCCAATTCTCGTTGTGAGCAATATAAGAAGGTCGTTTTTCATCGTCGGGATCGATTTTCGACTGGAAAGAAGTTCACGTTGCTCCCTTTCGAGTGGCCTGCTTTTCGCGCTTCCTAGTATTTGATTTCTTGATGTTATAGGAACCGTTTCCAAAGCTTTCCAGGATGCTGTCTGACTCTTTCTCTCTCACTTCCTTGTTGTATCACACACACACTCACAGACTTGGCAGATGTTCAGCATCTTCTATCCGTCGTGTCCGTGTTACAGTGAGTGCCATAAAATTGTTCAGTTCCGGGAAATCTCCTTCCAGAACCATTAATGAGATTAAAAAACATCCCTTGTCAAAAAAAGCGATTAAATAAACGTAAAGGAAGCGTTAGTAAAACATGTATTGAATAGCTTACTTCTCGCAGCACTCACTGTATCTCATAGCTCAGAATTATCTTTAAATTTTACCCCCAAACCACCGGCGGGATCGGAATCGTGATATTGAAACCGAATCGTCGCGAAACTGACTGAGCTGAGCGCCGCTCGAAGAGAGTCCAAAAATTTGTTGTGGTGTGGGAGGTAGGATACATTTCATTTCCGGTAGCAAGAGAACAGCCGAAGCGAGGGAGCAGTTTGCTTTACGAGCAACAAAACAAAGCTATAATTCAATTCCGGCGCCCGAAAACGTCACGCGCTCGAGACCATTTTCTTTCCGTTTTCTTTTCCAATTTGCGCGAACGGTGGCCTTGTTCTTGTTCCGGTCGATTTGTTGTTGCTGCTGGTTTTTATCCTTTGCTTTGGTGGTTTCGGGAAGGACCTACCCTTCGGGCTAGGGTTCGTCTTCGTGCCGGCTGGAGCTATCGCACTTTAATCCGACAGTTGCAGCAGCAGCAGCAGCCAACTTTCCGTAATTTTGGGGCGTGTTTTATGGGAGTACGGGAGCTTTTGCGCTCTGGAAGTGGTCCCTTGGGGTGGGGTGGTTTAAGGCATGATACTACGATGTACACTGTGCGATGTGAAATATTCCTCTTCACCACATGCAAACCGATGGCTTGTGCTATTTTTCACGATCAATATTGATTCTGAAACAAAACACACTCTTCAAAAATTGCACTAACTTCACTCCACGCTCGAACATTCGTTAATTAAAAATATGAAAATAAAGCAAAAAATCAAGCGGAAGCACTTCCTAGCCGGACAGCTCAGGGCACGTCAGTTGTATGGAAAAAAAACAAATGCTGAGGGGAAGGTCCTTCAGGCGCACGGAACCACAACAGCCCTCACACTCCACGCGCAGTTGAGTTGATTTTGCCATTGTAGCATTTCCTTTTGTCGGTCAAATTGCACTTTCCCCATCCTGTTCGCCGTGCACTTTTCACCATGTCCCCGCGTCTGCACTTCTACCGCCCCCCCAATCTCTTCAAAGTGAGCGATTTTCACCACTCCGTATCGTGGTCACGAGCGGCGTTTTTGAACGAGGGGTTATTTTTTCAGCGAATTATTTCTTGCTCTAATTGTTTCGGTGGTTGCAGGCAAAATGCCGGATGCATAGATGCTGACTCTCTGAGCCCGTAGTAGTACTACTGCTGCACACGTACACACGCTCACATGAGTGCAGTGCCACAAACACACACACACACACACACACACACACACAAGCACGTTCGCACTCACACTAGCAGGTTGGGGCGGACAGGGATGAAGCGATACTAGCGAGCCTCGAAGCAACCACAACCGGTGGTTGTTGGCAGGTGGCCAGCAAACGTTTTTGACAAAAGAATCCCAGCTCCGACGGGCAAGGGAACAAAAGAAAACGCCTCGGACGAGCGTCTCCTGCTCTCGATTTCCGCTTTTCCGCACGACAAATCACACGAAACGAAAGGTGAAGCAACGGCACAAACCACCTCGCCGGTTCGCAGGCTGCCCGCTGCACGATAACACAGGTCGGGCGGCTTTTCGCTCGCCGCAGGATCAAACTGCTGCCACCTTCAGCAGGCCGACTGCCAGACACTGACTGGTGGGTCCCGCACTCACGAACACAGGTCCTGCCGGACGAGTGACCGCGTGCGCGCCCGATGTACGGTGGGAAAAGGCGCACCCCTCCCTCGCGCGGAAAAACCTTTCCCTGAACTCTGCCCGAACACGAACGGCACGAATGGTAATGGAGTATTGATCGTTGCGCTGGTAACTCGCCGTCGCTCAGTCGGCGGAGTTTTGGGTTGTTGGAAAAGTTATCAATCGGTTGTTGGAGTTTAAAAAATGCTATCAGGATTTTAGTTGCATCGATTCGTGTAAAATACTGATTTTTTGCGTGTTTTCCATGTTGTATTTGTTTGTTTAGTATTTATAAAATAGTTACTTAAATTTGACAAATATTGTTCATCCTTCACACATTAGAATGAATGGAGCATCGAGGGTATCTAGCTACCTGTGAGCTGTCTTTTATTATATTTTTAGCTATTTTCAAGATAAATTTGTATTGCACATTGCATACATTCGGGCTGTTTTAGCAAATATGCACCAGAGTACTGTGTACCAGCGCTTTATTACTTCTTCAACATTATTACTGCGTGGACATTCAACAGGAAGATACAACACACAAGAACTCCTCCAACAACCCAACGTGGGGTAATGTTCTCGCTCGCTCTCTCACGAAACACCAAGGAGAGCACGTTCTCGCAGAGCTCACTCTCAATCAGGGTGTGTTGCTGCGTGTCTGCAAAACAGATGATGTGCCTTTGCACAAGGGGAACTGCCCTTTTTGGGAAGAAAGTTTCGAACAGCGGCAGAGGGGCGAAACGGGCGGCCGGAAACTTCCGATTCCCGTGCCGCCCAGCGTATGCGAGACATATCCTTTTTCCCCCTTCGGGTTCGAGCATCGGAGCCAACCGATTTCTTCCGCTGTGCGGTACACGTTCGGTACACACGGTACACACTGCGTGAGATAGATGTTATGACTCATCGCCACTGCACGACACGTCCGATTGCGAACCGAACGGTTGGCACGGGCAACAGAAAGGAACAACTTCAACAACCCGCCCGACAGCGAGGAACTGATAAAGAAACGAAGCGACGTGTCGCCAATTCCGGGTGAGAAACTACCCTGGCTGCAAGACAGGGCAGACTCGCTCTCGCGCGCGTACGGAAAGTGTCGTCGTAAAATATGGGAGCTGGAAACGTTGATTCTGCAAAACGACGTCGGTGACAACGATAAGGAACCGGGACACGAGGACAATGCGGACAGGGCGCTCCCGATTCCCGAGTGGGACCCATTGAACCAGACAGACTGGCGTTTGTCATCGCGCTGGCGTCCTGTGATCGGAACCTCTTCCCCGGTGTCGGGCTGGACTATCGGAAATGGCAGTCGATGATGGTGAACCGTTGTCTGGGAAACTTTTTGACCAATCAGAGCACCAGAGCTGGTTCGTTCCTGCTGGGTTGGCTGAGGACTTGGCAAGCAGGAGACAATTTAATTAATTGAATTTGATTTGATTGCCCGTCGTGTGCGGAGCTCTCAACGCGGGTGTAACAGTTACTTCCTGTTTGCGGTGTGTCTCGTGTGGAAGGATTGCAATTATGGTCGAGATTTTTCGCGGTCGAGACTAATAAAGAGAAGATGGAGCACGGAGAACTTAACGAGTGATTGTTATGGGTAGCGATTCACGATACTGTACTGTGGTTGGAGATGCAATCGAATTGGATTAATACACCCGACAGCATAGCATTGCTTTATTTATGAAAAATGGACGCTCTTATGAGACACGGAAATGCAATCAAGATAAAATGTGCTCGAGCAGGCGATAAGAGACAGCTTGGAAGCAATTACTGACACTCCATGTTGAACACTCCGTGGCATACTAATGCCCACTGGGTTGGTGTCATAAACATCCCTTCTGCGGTGAGAGGATCCCACAAAGCTGCTGTCTTACATGGCCGCTTACAACGATCCGGTTGGCTGTTAGGCAGAAATATCAGTTCCACCGTCGTAACTTACAATTTCTTCTAGACCATTTCAGCAGCACCAAGACCAAAACCCTAGCAGCCTACCGTCATCCACGATTACTCGCCTTCTTTCAATCACCCAAGGGTAAGGTTAAGTTTCACCCTCGCAAAGGTCGGCGAAGGAAAAAAAAACACATCACTTCCCTCCATCCTATCTCTTATCTCTCGCTGCGGAAGGATGTTGTGCTGCCGAAAAACGGACATCAAACGCCAGCTGCCGGTCCGGTGTTTTGATAAAATATTTACCACCCTCTGGGCATTACACGGGGTTCACCCGCCGAGTTCAAGACAGCGGGCAAGACACACGTCCCATTGATGGTGATGTGGTGTGATGTTCCACCGCAAAACCAGATGTTTCAATTTCCCGACGCACGCCAACGGATAAAACCACAACATCGTCGTCGTCGCCGTCGCCCCCCATGTGGAAAGCAGGAAATTACTGCACGCCGAACTTTCGGGAGCACGTTGCACACGACGATAAGCTGCAAGGACGAGTCGGTGGAATTGCTAGTTGGCCAGGCATTTACATAAATCTCGTGTCGAACACGATGGCTCAAAATTGAATTTTAATTTATTGCCTTCCTTGAAACCTCCTTTGGACTGTTTGTGTTTTTTCTAGCTTCTGCATGCGAAAGCGAACGATCGTAGTTATTCTTGGGTGGAGGATAAATTTGCAGCCCACGCACACTCCCTCCAGGTGTCGGGAACTAATTTAGGCCGGGCCAAATGAATTATAAATGAAGGTCGCTCGCCCGTTTGCTTTGGTGTGATAAATTGCCTTTGATAAATTACGGAACCGCTAATGGGATTGGGACACTTTTCCTTTCGGGTCGGTAGTTGAGCTTGCAAGTCTTACTATCGTATTCTTAAGGTAATATTTACGATAAATATGGTAGCAAAAATAAATGGTTAGGTTGTCCTATTTGTTGGGGATAGTTTAATATTTAACATATATCGTAGTTGAACAAATATCTTCCATTTCCAAATAATAATAAAACTGATAGTGCAAAATGCTGTTCAACAAATGGCGCTCAATGCGCGTCATCTAGTGTCTGGAGCGGGAAGCTTGTTAGTTTCACGATACGCCGCCAGGCGATGAATACGTCGCTCAGCTTTATCTACTGCAATGTAGGTGGCGCTAGTATCGTAATAACGCTTGTGACGCCTGTAACGCTAGCAGAGCTGTATTTTAAATTTTATCATGGAAATATAATCTCATTTGAGAACTATGACAGTAAGTAACATTTTATGCAAAACCTAAATATTCTGAAGAATGTTTTTATAGCCGGAGTGTAAATCAAACGTAAAATAACCAATACATCAGTATTCTTAGGTATAATTTCTTCAACGAGTTCCGCATTACCGTTCATAATTCCATAAGCCCCAGGAGAATAAACTACCTTATCTCTTAAACCAGCGGTATTCGGTCGTTACGGATAATGGCACCGTTAAAGGAAGGTTACTAATGGATCCTGCCCCAGACCAGTCCCTTATGAATGGGCAGTGCGCGCGCGAGACACAAATCGGAAAATGATTTACAACCATATCCA
This sequence comes from Anopheles dirus, assembly GCA_000349145.1. Taxonomy (NCBI): domain Eukaryota; kingdom Metazoa; phylum Arthropoda; class Insecta; order Diptera; family Culicidae; genus Anopheles; species Anopheles dirus. Next base: position 3,200,485 of record KB673423.1, read on the forward strand.
ATCCCTCCTGAGAATTGAAACAAATTCAATCCCATATGAAGTGATTGCAAATATTGTTCCATGCACGCACACTAGCTTCCGCCGTAAGGCCTAGTTAAACCGCTGAGCGTAAATTTGTCCCCGGACGTACGGAGGACCGAGGCGGTTTGAAGTTCTCCCGTGCGTCCTTTTAAATGAGGCGTCCTGCGGCACTCCCTTGTGCGAATTTTGGGTGCCCGAGTATTAAAAGATTCGGTAGCAAACAATGCCGACAATGCGCTAATGTCCCACGGTGATGAGCTGGACCTGCATAGCACAAAAATAACGGAGAGACTTCCTCACGCACAGGGGTCACACTCCCAGAGGCACCATGGGAGGCTTGCCTTTACGCACGTGCGATGACAAAATAGATTTCTTCACGCCAAGTTTATCCCGAAATGGAAACGCGTACGGTTAAAGTACAATAACGGCCACATGGCGCAGGGGTTGGCTTGAATAGAGAGTCACCGCAGCAAAATGTCAGCGCTAAATGCGCTCTTTAGCGCAGCTTCTCTTTTGCGTAGTTTACGCAACGAGGTACTTTTTCCCGGCGAAGCAGTAGCACGGCTTCATGGAGAGAAGGGACCTTTTCTGTCTGGAGCGGCCGTCACATTGCAACGAAAACCCATCAAACTTCCCAGACAGATTCCTTCGATACATCGATTGGTTTTTGAAATATTTTGTGGTTTCATTTTAATAACTTACTTCACGGAACAAGCACCTATTCAATGAATAATATTATAACTTTAAGCTGCTTCGAAACAACCCTTCAGCTGTACTTTTCGTGCAGTTTATGATCCACCGAGCGTGCCATAAATTCTGCTGCATTTTTTCCACTCATACCGAGCATCTCTAGAAACGGAACAAAATATCACGAATGCATTCTTTGTTCAGCATGACGGGAGGGACGATTCACGATGAATTTTTCTCATCGTTTACACTTCCTGCTTCGATAAAACAGAGGACTCGCAGGACACGCCACTCTACGTTTCCTCCCGAAAGACATGCGACATTGCAAGCCATTCTGTTATTCTGTCCTCTTCCCTGTGCAGACGACCGAAAATTGGTGTTCGGCATGTCGTGAGCAGAGTGCGAATAATGCACCACCCCCACCCGACCCGGTTGCGACGAGAAGAAAGTTTTTCAATCGCTTTGATAAACTATCGCCTCGTGCCGTGCAACGCCCACCGAAGGAAGTGGCGATAACAGCAGCAGCAGCAGCAGCAGCAGCAGAATAAAAAGGAAAACTTTGTCTCGCGTATCGTAATTTCCGGATCCGGATCCGTTGTAGCGTCGTGTGACGACGGGTCGTCCGTCCGAAACGATACGCGCGTATCTGATGGCGCGCTACACGATAGACAGACAGTGGCGACACAAAGACCACCTGTTGGGTGAGCGTGTGTTTTATCGCAGCAGGAAAGGATGCGCCGGTCTTGGATGCGGGTGTGTGCAGATAAAAACACGCGCAGACGGGAGGCTGTGTTATTGCAGAGGAAAAGTTCAAGCTGATGGTCGATCGTTTGCAGCTTGCAGTAGCATTATAGCCACTCGGAAAGACTCCAAAAATATCTACGTTAATGGACGGAAAATAATTTCAATTAATTTGACTCAAAGCTGCTGGTTCTTGGAAAATGGATCTGGATGGGAAAAGCAGTGTTTGCCGGGGGCTATTAATAATAATTTTGCCAGCAGCAACTGCTATCGCTTTGAGTAGTGTCGAAACGTTTGAGATGCTGATGAGAGTATAATTAGATGTTTAAACCAGTTAAACGTGCTAAATACTTCAAGCTTCAGAAAGTGGTTCACTCAAAACGACGCCTATTTTGTTTGCCATTATACCACAGTGCAAGCGTTCGGCACCAATACACCGAATACTACGTGTTCGAATCCCGATTGAAGTGAATAGAGAAAACTCATTTAAAATCGATTTTATGTAGTGACTTAGTAGCAAGAATAACACCCCTGTACACATTCTCTCTCAGTACAAACTAGGAACCAATTTCGAAAAGGATAAAGTGTGTCGAATCAAAGATGAATCAAATATTGTGTAAAAAGTATCACACACACTCCTTTCACATGATGCCTCCGAGTAAAAATACCGCACAGGACGGGATACCATTCAAATTGACAGCTGTCAACTGGTCGGTTTGTGTGTGTTCGTTTGATTCCTTATTAGCTGTTTGGGTGTTAGGATTCCCGATGGAATGTAATTCCGTCGAACGGGGGGAGAAACAAAGAAAAAACAAATCCCGGAAGAAAACCCAAACACGAGCTCCTCCACAACAAGCTGTCAGAGGAGGGCGATGGCCTAAAAATCCAATAAACATCCTGTGTTGCAGGAGTCAGTACTGCCAAACGGCAGTGACTCCCCTTACAGGCTTTTTCTCCTCCAGGATCCTGTTTCTGTTGTGTTTTTTTTGTTATCCATATAATGTCTCCCTGCGACTAGTCGCCATTATTAAATTTCCTTTTCGGCAAACGGCGTTCGACACCGCATTATTTATCAGTGTAACCTTTTATTTCACCCCTTTTTACGGCCAAGCGGACAGGCTTTCTTCGTTGCAACCGTACGGAGCCGACAGGATGCTCTTCCGCAGGATGCATCGGGGTCAGGAGACGGTATTTATATCGCCCCGTTCCGAACGTGTGTGATGGAAATGACCGCAACAGGATGCTTGGAAAATTAGGGAACAAACAGTATTGTAGGTCAGCATCACATCCTTAGTTGTTAGCTAAAAATATTGCTTATATTTAGTACGACGCTCGAGACACGAGCTTCGTTCAGCACGAAAAGAAGTGCAACAATATTACATCATTAAAGGAGAGTAATTTAATTTCCATCCCGCATCCAACTGATGTCCCCATTTTCGGGTAAAGCGAGTCGGAAGGATGCATGATTCGGTTCGATTGTGGTCCGCTCGTAACAATGAATACGACGCCCTGCTACGATGGAGGACTACCATACTATCCACAGGATGCTCCCGGGGTAAACTTCCCTACTAACCGTCTATTTCGTCGCTTTATGGATTTGCCTTCACCAGCGCTTTAGCGTTGAATGGAAAGCGTAATTATGAGTTATGCTAGACGAGACGAGAGTCTGCGTATGGTGTAGTGTTGGGAATTAAATAAAACATAAAAGGGAGTTCGGTCGGTCGGGCGACGGCCGTCGTTTCGTGGGTGACCCCAAAAAAGCGGCTAGCACGTAACCCTCTTCCACCCGAGACGAGCACTCTAAACCGGAAGAAACAGTCCTTTCTCATCGGTTTTTCCCCCGGCATTCGATCGATAAACGCGCGCACACTTACACACGCATCACTACAGTTGTTTCGTCTTTCATACGCACGGGGGCATGGAGAACCTTGCCACGGTGGGATTCAATGTGCAAGTAAATTAATTACTCGGCAAGGCTCCTCGACCCCGAAAAACTCGGTCTTTTAATTACCCACTAAAAACGAGCGTTACAGTGCACGATGAGCAAATTGAAGGACTAGCGTGAACCACATTAAAACACGAGCACACACACCAAGATAAATCCTCGTGCGTATCCACTTGTCAAGCGGGGATCACATTACGAAGCGGTAACGTTGTTCAATTATTTCCGGATTTACTCCGGCTTGAGATGGCCGATAGTAGTAAGGGTCCTGGATGTTAAATTCTCTCATATCTTGCTACGTGTGATTAGGACGTCCACCAGAATAGCACAGCAACACTCATAACCACAAAACGAAACGAACCGAGCTGTCAGCGGCGTGTCGCCGGGGATAAAGTTCCAACAAACTCCGAACCCCCCTCCGAAACAACCTAATCCGACAACTTTATGCACCGGCATGATCTTCGGGCGTTACTCACCGTTCCTCGATGGTCGTCGGAAGCTGGGTACGGGCGCGCAGCGAACTCATGTAGGATGCGTGCTGCTGACGGCCTGCACTTGTCAGCATGCTGGCACCGCCGCCTCCGCCACCCTCGGACAGGTATCCATTGTCGATGTTGTCCGAGTAGCGGGCCGGGATCTTACGCAGTGCGTCACCATCACTACAGTAGCCACCACCCTGCCCGCTGAAGTCTTCACAGTAGTCGGCCGCCATCAGCTGATGATGGTGAACGTGCGGATGGTGCGGATGATGGCCGCGGGTGCCACGCGTTGGAAGCGTCACGTGACTGTTGTACCCACGCAGCAGCGGTCTCATCGGAAGCACCGTGATCTGTTTCTCCTCCTGCTCGTAGATCGTCGTGTGGTTCGGTCCGGTCTGGACCGGGCTGCCCGTGTTGAGGATCTTCGTCGGGACGGTGTGGAACTTGCTGAGGTTGTTGTTGTTGTTGGCGGTGTTGGTGATGTTGTGGTTGTTGTTGCTATGGTGGAGGTTCCCATTGCCGTTGTGGAAGACATGGCCAGCCGCCACCCCGGGGCTACTACTGCTGTTGCTACTGTTCAGATTCACATCCGGCTGTCCGCCGTACACCAGCGGACCGGCTGGTGGCAGTAGCTTCTGGGGCGATTGGAGCAGCTGTTCCGAGCCCGACTCGGAGCTTGGACGGTACGCGACCACACTGGACGTTTCACTCGAGTTGGTTGAATGCTGACCCATCGAGGCACCTTGCGTGGAGTTCGAGTGCATACTGTCGGACATACCGTTCCCGGCGCCATTCGTGACCAACTGCTGTTGTTGCTGTTGCTGCAGCAGCTGTCCCATGACGGTGTTGTTGTTGTTTGGCACCTGCGGCTTGCACACAGTCAGCTCCTCCTTGCCAACACCACCACAACCGGCGGTCGGTGTGAGCGGCTGCGACGGTTTGCTCGTTCCCTTGATTGCGGCCATCGGTTTCGGAATACCGGTGCCAACTGCTGGCTGTTGCATCTGTTGCTGCTGCTGCTGCTGCTGCTGGTGGACCTGCTGTTGCGGAGGCACCATCGTTTTCGGCACCACCATCTGGGGCTGGAGTAAACTAGTTTTACTTTCGGATTTGGCGTCCAGTTTTCGACCGGCGCTGGTGCTGCTGCCCACGGAGGCAAGTTTGGCCTGTGCCTTCGATGCCATCGCCGACGCAACGGCGGACGTCGCCAGCGAGGTCGTCGTCACGGTTGTCGCCATCGGAATTTTCTGCACCTTCTGCGGGGCAAGTGGAATGTGCGTCTGCGGGACCGTGTCCGGTCCAGGGTCCTTGTTGCGCAGCTTTTCGGCCGCCGCCTTTGCCTTCGACGACTCCTTCGAGCTGGATTTGGATGATATGAGCTTGGAGGAGGATTTGCTGAGCGCAGGCGATGGTGATGACGTTTTGGTGCTGGCCGAGTCAAGCTTCTTCAAGCCGGACTCTTTGATCTTTGCGCCGGGTATGGCGGACGTTGGAGGCAGCGTCGGTTGAAGACTTCCCTGGTGGTGTCCATTGTCGAGACTGAGGCTAGAATCGCTCCGTTCGCTGCGGGCCGAAGAGAAGCCACTGCTGGAGCTGGTACGTTTGGAGATTTGTGACTTCTGGGCGGACCGGTCCTGCTTCTCCTTGCTGTTGAACAGTTTGAACTTGTCCAGCATGGAGTGCTTCTGGTGCTGCTGCTGCTGCTGAGCTGGGTTGGTGGGAATGTTCGTCACGTTGCCATTCGGTATCAGCGTGATGGTGTTGTTGTTATTGTTGTGGTGATTGTTGTGCTGCAGCGTGTTGGACGCCGAGTACGGGCTGGCAGGAATCTTGCAGTTGGTTGCTTGTGGCATACGTAGGCTGTGGGAGAGAGACAAGACATGAGTCATCAGATCCTTGGATTATAGTCGTAAATATATAAACGGGCGTCTCCAAACGCTTTCGCAACAAAACGCAACGAGGTGAGAACACAAACTCCACAAACGCCAAACACGTCTCCAACGCCACCCTCGACGACGTTTGCATGCGCAAAGAAAGCATTCCTAAGAGGGAGATTCCAAACTCTGTGGAGAACAATTGCTTCCAGAGAGCTCACCTCCTGGTGCGCACCCGTTGCGGGCAATTGACAGCATTCGGTGTCCCTGAGAGCAGCACTTTCACGCACGTCCTTCGAATTTGACTTTTGATTTATTTGCACACGCCAGCACAACGCAACGAACAAAAATAAAAACGACGACGACGCTCGATATTCCCGAAGTTTTGGATCGAATGTTTGGAAAAAAGCGTGCCAACTACGTGGGTTTTGCGAGGAGGAATTTTGATTTACGGCCCAAGTAAGTGTTAATTCTTGTTCATGTCCGGATGGCCGTATCCCGCTGGGCGTTCCGATTTCGGCACCGGATGCCCATATTTGGTGCGTGTGTATGTGGGGGAAGTACGGGAATAAATAAACCGAAATAAATTTGTGCGTGTCAATTGGAAGTTTTTTTCTTTGCCGATGATATTCCACCGTTTAAATACTACATAATGCAATTTGTTTCGAGATCGATTACGAGATTCCGAGGGAGTCTTTGTGTGATACCGGGAGATAAGCGGGTTTTCAGAACGCTAATAAAATTAAAGAATTATATCATTGACAGCACTGTATTTCTTAAGGAGGGCAAGTAACACGATCGTAAAACCGCGTGAGAGGTGAGCGTAAAGGGGATTCATAATTAAAACCACACCGTCCGCATCAACTACCGAGACAAATCCCCTTAAGTGTGATTAGGAGGGTAATGCACTTTAGTGAATGGTGAGCCTGCCGCAACTCATCGTACGTGGCTGCAGGATAGCTGCAGTGCACTATCCCTTATGAAAAGATCCTCGCAATGGAAACTGCTTTCTTTGTGTCTGAAAACTAGTTGGCTAAGCCTTTTTCCTGTGCAAAACTTTCCGCGAAGTCTGTGCGCGACCATCCGCGGCAAATGGCCGAAAACAAAGCCGTGACAAGTCGGTGGAGTGCTGGTTCCACCATTGACAAAAACAGAGTGTTCTCCATCATTTCATCCACTATCATCGTTTTTTTTCAACATCCGCCTCCGCCAAGTTGTTGCAGCATGGCATGGCATCGCTTGTCCTGCGATGGTTTTGTTGTTGCTTACCTATTGTTTCCCTTCGGGATTTGTGTGATTATCGCGGTGCCGTTGTGCTGCGGGCTCCCAGGGCAGCTATTGCCGTCGGAGGGCGTACTGTTGGAGATACCACCGCCGAGCGTATGTTTCTGCAAGCCACCATGTAAACCTGCGCGGGGAGAATGAAAAAGAGAGCAATGGAAGATAAAATGAATTTTTAATTCCGAAAGAGCGGTGCCATTTTCGTCCTGCTGTCGCGCGCACTGACTCTAGGCTAGGCGCTTATCGGTATGGTAATGTGACACCGACGGCCGATGGGTGGAGGGCATGAATTTAAAATCTACAAATAATGAGAAATGGTTCTCACACCTCCAAGCCACGCGCTAGTGAGCGAAACGTTTCACAGGACGAGTGTTTCGATTTCGTTACTATGAGTCCCGCAGGAGCACTGAAACACGCTCCGAGGGAGAGTGAGCACCATGATTTGGAGCACGCTGACTCCACCTAATTCCCGAAACTGGAGCTAAGCACCGAGCAAAGGGTCGAACGCTCGAGTGCTTCTGTGTTTGATAATTTATTATTTAGCTTAATGCTTGGAAGCTGTGATACTGCAGGCGTTGGTCAGCCCAGTACACCGAGATACGAGCCAAACAGTCTGACAGAGTGTCCAGCAGCAGCAGCAGCAGCAGCAGCAGCAGCAGTAGTAGCTGGGATAAAGTTTATCTTGCACTAAAACCCCTACCGAACCCTAAAGTGCATCAAGTTTCGACCTTTCGGACCAAGACCCCACGGCTGCAGGAGCTCGCCAGCAGCATTCGCTGGTACGAGGAACTTGTTTATAATTAATTTATAGGAGATTAAACATGCTGTATGTGCGACGCTCGGTCGTACCGGAGCAGCGTTCTAATTGGACTTTGGTGAGACTTTTATTTCCGAAACACACACTCACACAGCCAACGGGGCTGCCGGGAACGCACAGATAAACGATGAATTTTAATCGAATTTCATTTTAATTGCCGTTTACGGAAATGCGTTCCCTGGTCCGACGTTGGCTGCTTTGTATGGATCTGATTCGGTCCCCCTATTGCAGATGGATTTCAAACAGAGCTGGCTCATAACGAGCGCAGCTCAAAAACGCAGGGAATGAGATTTGGAATGTAAACAGCACCTGTATGTAAATTTCAAAGTCCAATCAGCAAGCCGTAATGGGATCGAAATGCAATTAAGCATTACAGTTATGAGGATAGGCTTTGCCTACAAGCGAGCTCTCAAGAGAGTGGTTCCTCCTGGAAGGAAGATATCAAATCCCAGACCAGAAAGGATTCCTCCAAAAAGGAACTTCCAGGTTCCTTAATTATTCCATCAATTTCAATACGACTTGGTCCTTTAATTATAGTTCTGATTTACAGTTGAAGAAGAGATAAACGAAAAGGATTAGTTTGGCGTGTGCTCACTCATTGTTTCCAAAAATATCTTCCCGAACGACTTTGGGACGACTCGCGCCCAAATGAAAAGAACATTTTACTCCGAGTGTCTCAAAAGATCGTTTGAGTTTAAAGTTTTATCGTTGGCCTCGTTATTCCGGGGCACGGGTCAGAGTTTTCGGGCCAGGACGCTAGGTGGAAAACTAATTAACAACAAGACCATTCTCGCATTCTCTTTGATAGTGCCGGTCTGCTTCCGCTTCTGATAGTCGGCACCGTCGTTAGTGCCTGATGCGGTGCTGGAACTTACCCGTCTGCTGGTTCGGCGTCGGTGGCAGTGGACGCACTTTGTCCGGTGGACATCGCCTCGTGACCAGCACGGTCGCTGGCAGTGGTATCGCCGTGCCGCCATTTACGTTCGCCTTCGCGTACGGAACCGGAAGTTGTCTGCAAAGAAAACGGATGAGAGGAGATGTAAGGTGTTAAAACTTGAGACGAGAGATGTCCAGAAAAGTCAATCATTTCGTTGAACGGAGGCGCGCGAGAAGGGACGGAAAAAGCCAAGTGAAAGTGGGCCCTTCAGCACAAATTGATATCGAATGGAAATGGACGGTAGAGTTTATGCAAATGCGTCCGATTATGGTCCGGAGGCGCTCGGAGCGCTTATCGCTCCGGCTGCGGTGTGGCCTTTCCGGAGCGGAGCGGAGTAGGAGTTTAAAACAAACGGATGACCCGAACGCGGCGCCTACGCAAAGCGCCCTGTCATTAGCCTCATCGTCGCGATCATCGACGTGCCTGTGACATTTGCATAATTAAATTAGATTCTCTCCTCCAGATTAGACCACCTCGGCCCCGTCAAAGCTCCAGGTAGTCGGTGTCGTGCCAGCGAGCGCAAAACGCATTCCGATGATGAAGAAGCGTGCTAGCGAGGGCGCTTAATCTGTTCAGGTCTGGAGTCTGGAAGCCCAGGTGTGGAAGCAGAAAGGTGTGATAAATTTGACCCATTAACGGGATCTAAATAAGGTTGGCTTCTTGGCGTAACGCGTACGCGTCATGTTTTGCTACCGGGGTTTGGCTCGGGTTTTTGTTCGTGCTGCCGAGATTGCTAATTCTGCAGCCCCGAAGTTGGTCCAATTCCAGATGCACTTGCGGTGGAGCGCTGCAACGCCGTGTGGTGGTGTGTAGAATATCAAATGAGTGTTGCTTGCTGTTCCAGCGCGGCAAACGGGAACGCTGAACGGGTTTTTCGACGATGGTTGGTGGGCGTTTTGTGGTAGACCTAGCCACTGCCACCGGATCATCTCGCAGCGTGAGGAGCGGCTTCTGGTGTTGGCCAGCTGTTGCATATGCCTCCCCGCTGTTATGCAGCCAGCAACATGTACCTTCTGTCATCTGCTTACCCATTCCAGCGGAGTCCAGCGCACGTATCTTTCCAAGAACTCGCTGATGGTCCCGCACTTAATCTGACCACCGGAGATAGAGCATGGCGCAAACAGTTAACATGCACACATACAAAAAAGCAAAGTTCATCCGCACAGGTTCACGCCCCAGAAGTTCATTGACAGTGGGCACAAGCACCGTTCTACGGCGAACCGAAGCGAATCGGGCGAACCGGTGGCAATTAGTGAGCCGAACGGAACGATCAGCCCGCTAGTTCCATAAATTATTTATGAGCCACACAAACTCATCGCGCTTTAACGCAGTTTCGCGCCCGTTCGGACCCGGTCCACGGCGTCCGCATGGGAGGTGCCTTATTTATGTCGCACCGACTGACGGAAATGGCATCATTATTGATAACCGGAACCGCGCGCCCCGTCCCGATCTCCGGATGCTCGACAGAACGCAGTCGCGAGCGTTTTTGTTCTCTGGAAATAGCACATGCAAATGGCACATCGCCGGACAGCGTCGATTATAAAGCCAACAAACAACTGGAAAGCAAACAACTTTCACTGACCGCTGTGGGGGGTAGTAAGATTATCAGGTGGCTTAGAGACCTCCGCTCTCTTTCTCCGCAGCGCTTGCGGTTGACACAAAGCGACAGCAAACGATGACAGTTTGGCTATCTCTGAAGGGTCTCTGGAGTTTTATTTTCTGTTATTTTGCATCTCCCCCGTGTGGTTCTTTCTGCTTCCAATTTGTCCAACTGAACGTCCCCAACAGTGGAGTTCGTTGGACGTACCATCGTCCACCGTGTCGTGCAATAAAAAGCGTGCCCAGTGGAGCTCGAGGTGAGACGGAATTACGATCAACATGCTAGTTCAACAAGCTCGGGCACGAGATGTAATAGAAGTCAGGTTGCAGCGCGAAACCTAGAGAGCAAAAACCAAAAAAAGGAAAGGAGGAAAACTAGAAAACACACTTTTACGGACTCCAGGGTTTGTGGTTACAGGGTAGTACGATCGACGAAGATCACCAGCTCGTACCAGGGAGCGCAGCAAACCTGTGTCCCTGTGTGCAGTGCCCCGCTTCGAATTCGATATTTTATGCCTTTATTTTTAGGTTGCATCATCTTACGGGTGCATTCGGATCACCAGAATGGGAGTGGAAGCAGAAAGGGCAAACCGACCGCAAGAAGCTCACAAGTGGGATCGATTTCTTCGGGATGGCGTTCTGCACGCTCGGCAACAGGAAGTCTACGCCAATTTTTCTTCTCTGTGTGCCATGCTGCGCACATCGCTGCTCACTTGCTCTAGACGACGTTGACGATTCTCGGTGTGCAGTCCACCTCAGAGTGAAGTGCGCGCGGAGTTAAGAGATGATGTATTTAATTACGCTTCCGCTTGCGAGGTGTGAGAAATTGCTGGGCAAAACCGGCGAGCAAACAGGAACGGCGTAAAAAAAACCCCAACGGTCACGGTGCAGAGCATGAGGAGCGTGAATGATTTCGAACTGGACGCGATTGTACGTACTTTGCCTCCGGGGGAAGCAGATATGTGGAGCGGACATCGTTTGTCATAAGAGTGTGGATAAAGCGAGGAGAAAGCTTACAAAACAGCTGTCCAGAGTTGTGAGATCCAGAGATTATGGGGAACGAATCGTCATCTCAGCCGCTGAGGTGTTGTCATATCACTATTTAAACATTTGTAGATGAAGCGGTCTTGTAGTTCATGTAGAGAGTCTTCCTGAACAAAGTTCCCCCAAAGAGCGAAATCTGTTCAAATTTTAACATCTGCCCGCTCCCAACAAACCAGATCCAGATCAACGTTCAACAAACGTCCGCGCGACACAAGCTGCAGACTGTGTAAACAAACCGTGCAGAGAGGAGACAGCATCAGCTTAAAATAAAACTTTGTTGTGAGTTGAGCCCATTCTGTCCACGCCCAACACACAAGACTGGTGCCACATTTCCTGACGCGGATGCCCGAGATGTGTCGGAGAGATCGATCGTGCCCCGATCGCCGTCCGCGAGTGGGAGTAACGTAATTAGATCGATCGGGGCTCGATGGAAGAAGAAAAACTGTCACGTCTTTTAAAAATCAATCGATCCGTTTGACAGCGAAACGATCAGCTTAGCGTGCGCTGCAGATCGATGGGGTCGGGCTTCGGATGGATTTAATTAAACGCCCGCCGAACGGAGGTGGAGAGGGCGTGGTGATTAGTGGTCGGTGCGCTAATTGGGTCAACGGAGCGGCGAAACGCATCGAAAAGCTGTATTTTGAGTAAAACAGATCGATGTGTTCGGCAGAGCAGGTTGAGAGGATCGCTTGTATTTACCGAAATGAAGAGGGGCTGAGAAGAAGACCCTGCGCTGAATGGTCATAATTGATGCTAATTCTTGCTTTGCCTGGTATGGTCTGCAGGCCGATCGGAATGGAAGGAATGTTTCGTGTCACGATTTGTAGTTCAGTAAGAATGTTGACCCACATCTATTGAGTGATGATGGCGACACTTGTTGGAGTCTAATTTGAAACAAAAAATGGCTGAAATTCCATCTGAAGGTTTCCATTGTCAGATACTTCTAAGGTACGTCGTGCAAAGACTGAAACAAATGCATATCACCAAAGACCATCACTGGACAACGATAAACTTAATGTTCCAACACGAAAATGGAATCGAACCTCTTATCGGGTAACAAATAAACGAACTAATGGAATTTGTAATGCAGTTCCAGACCTCGCCGCTCGATTTAGAACACATTTTTACATTCCCTTTCAGGTACCACGATGTTTGGCTGATTCAAACCATGTTTTGCATACAAAAGAACGTGACGCACATCGCACCGGGACGCTCCGAGTTCTTAACGTTTTCGCGTAGGCCTTCGGGACATAAAATGGTTTATTGTGTGTTTATCTGCACGTTTCCAGTTTCCTTTTGCTGCATCTTTTATCAACACAGGTTACAGTGCCATGCAAATGGAAGCATAAGAGCCAGACGCTTACGTACAAAAGCCTCCGTCTGTAGCCCCGCGATCGCCGGTCACTGTTTCAGCGAATCATTTACGACCGCAGGCGGTGGCACCGACCACCGCGTCGGGCCAGTGCAAAAGTGGAAATTACCTATTTAGGAATCATCGACGCGGTGCATCGACGCCGCCGGCTCTGGAAAACCGGTCCGAAAACCACTTTGCAAAAAGGAGGTTAAAGTTGAGCATTTCTCCAACCGGCTCGGTGTGGTGTGCCTTTTATTTTATTTTTATGAGAACACTTTTCTCTCCTCCCATCGCACACGCATAGAAGACTCGCACGGACGCGTGTTTGACAATTTATGCATTCGTTTGAGCGCGTTGCATAATTTATACGACAACGATGCTCTGGATACCTCTCCCTGCATCGAAATGCGCTGAAAGGTTCGAGATTGATGCGGCTGTGGCGTGTCAAACGTAGACTTACAGAAAAAAGAGAGAGAGAGCGAGACGTGCGTTACTGTTTGATTTGTGTAGCTCGTAAAAACGGCTCCCCCTCCTTTTTAAATCCTAATGCACAAGTATCGTCAAATTTGTGGAGCTGACGGCGCATTCATCTGGCCCTAAAAAGGGCGTTAATTATCATAAAACCAGCGTGCCATACCGTCTGCGATCTGTCGATTGCGGTATGGCAGTTTGTTTGTCTCCATCGCGCACGCTCTTTCTCCATTTCGAATGATGTACGACCGGTACGACATCGGAACATCAGCACGAGCCTAACACGCCCCGTTTGCACTCGTACTCGGGGACAACCGAAAACTATGTCCCCTACACACTGGTTAGAACACCAATTCGTTCCGATCCAGTTATCGCAACAATCTCACAAAACTGGCGTTGCTCAAAACTTGTTTCGAGCGAACAAATCATAAACGAGATCCGGGTGGACATAAATCTTCCAAACTTAGCGTCAGCATGTGGACGTGGACGGCTAAACCAAAACACATAACCCAAAATGCATCACTTTGTGAAGCTGAAGAGACACATTGGAGCATTATGATCTTGTCTTATTAGGGTTTGCAAAACGATCACCGACGTCCCGGACACTTATTAAGGACCGAAAGAGCCGTGCCTTACCCGAATTAAAGTCTGTAGCAGCTTTCGCGGCTTAGCCCACAACACTTTAATCCGGACTGAAACTCCACGTACAAAAAAAACCATTCCTCCCGGCTGGAAATGGCCCGTTAATGCATTGTCATTAATAACCCTGGGATGGGATCGCCTACGCGATCTCGTGCGATCGTCTCCAGGTTCATCGTTCCAGTTGACGGTGGAGTCTCATCAGTTCCCGAGCGCTTTTGTGCGTGTAGTGTAGTGTCCCGTGAGCCACCGCAGCCAATGCTACCGGCAGCGATCTTGGCCTGCGCGGTGAAGCACTGTTATCCCTCTCGGCTTGATTGATCGAACCTTCCCAAACGCCTTCGCTTCCAAAAGGGAATGGAACTAGCCAATCACAAGCTCACGTTCGTGCAGTGCCACCGCATACGGAGACGGCATACGGGATGATTCTTGTCTTCGGGGATGTATCGCGGCCCACTTGAACTGAAGCCACGGGAGTGCTGCGAAGCCCGAGATGCAACATCCAGACATACACAGACCTCATTAAAGGTACGGCGTGCAGCGGAGCAACACCTACGCAAAGACGTCGCGGCACGGTTCGACGACGGGGGTACGCCGGGGCTTATTAATGCTCCTTTATGAGTATCGTGCAGTTTTTCCAATATTTATTGCGCCGCTCGGCTGTTCCTCACGTTTCCGCGAGCTCAGACCAGACCAGACCAGGGCGGCTTGTGATGATTTCTTGGCGAATTGCGTGGTTGGGTCGTATGCAGACTGCAGACCTGGCAGCTTGCGTATGGAGTATGGAGTTAATTGCAACCAAAAGGTACGGCGACGACGATGACGATGATTATGTGTGACTGAGTCGTGTGGGTATTTGGAATCCATGCTCAGACGGCGCGTGACACTCCTCTGATGATGCTTTTGATGACTTGATCAACCTTTCTGCTAGGCGTGGACTGACAGGACTAATCATATGCCAACACTTATAAAGGAGAAGAAAACAACTTTGTAATCTTTTCCTCCCAATTTTGTGCTAACACATTGACAAAAGTTTCCAATATTAAAATGCGATGTCGATTCTCAAGATGCTGCCGAAACAAAAACGATATCTCGTCCAAAGAGCAAACGCAGATCTTCGCCTCCGGTTGCCTCTCGAAATGGTCCACTCAACGCGTTCCACTCGAGCACAAGCCGTCCGAAGTTCGAAGATCACATGAAAAATTGGCAGCACACAAATCCAAAACTTGTGCGTCGCTGCTATCGATGGCGTTCAAAACTTTCGACTCGACTTTTGAGTTTTTTGGGAAACGCACACAGCATCTGTTTTCAATTGATTTGATTCGAGCGCTGGGGCGCGCAGCGAAGCGAATTGTGATTCAAAATATCCGGATGGATTTGATGCTGTTCCTTTGGTTTTTTTTTTATTTGCGTGGGAAATCATTTCCACAACGCAGCCCGGGTGGAAATAAATTTTCTTTTCCTCTTCACCGGCATCGTCGACACCTTTTGGGTCGAACTCGTTCCGGATCGTAAAGTTTTGCTAACTTTCTATTCTGCAATTATTACGGGCGCGAGCGCGCGCTGGTCTCCTCCCGCCGAGGGAAACAGATGGACCGACCAGAACATTTGGGAATCGATCAACGCCCGGAGGCATCGGCGTGTTCGCTGCCCAGCGAGCGTGGACTTTCCGCAGCACTTTTGACCCAATGCCTCGGGCCGCAGTCGGGAGCGGTGCTTACCAAGCGTCAGATATGGGTTAGGTGGCGGTCGTCGGGCGAATCGTACAGGGAATTACTTTTACGGCTTTTCGGTGGAATTGCCGGCAGCGATCCGGGGCCGTGCGGACCAACGGAACCGGTCGTTGGGCCCGGCGTTGTTTTGGAGTGGCGGTGAGTGTACACATCGCCAAAACGAAACACATGGAAACAACATCCTCGACAACGGTCGTAAATCGATGATGGGCGACGAGGGCGACGATGATGACGATGCCGATCGCGGCGTGGAGCGCATCGTTTGCCTATTTCTATTTCTGATGACAGTTGCGAGTGGATGTGCACGGGAGGATTCGGTAGCAGTAGAAGCAATAAAAGACACGGACGACGACCATGGAGGCGATGGTGGAAGTATGGTTAATAGTGTTTCGTCATAGCGCATTCGATTGGAAACCGGCTCGCTTGGTGGAGCTCCCGAAGCTCATAAACCGATGGTTATGATTTATTTTGGAGAGGTTTCTGGGATCCTCAGGAATGTTTAAATGCTTTGGAGGAGATAATGCGATTTCGTTACAATAGATGCCAAGAGAACATAAACCGCGACAATAATTCATGCAATAAAGATCTCGGTCTCAAGTAGTCCATATCCGACTAAATTTAGACTTTATGTGCAAGATAATGTGAACGTTTCCCGAGAATAGCTTCGAAGCACAATCGCGTTCTAATGAAGCATGATTGGGAGAATAACATCATCCATCATTCCAGTTCGTCCTGGATCCACCAGGCCTCGGGACGTGAACTCACGATCAACAAAAATGTGTCAATTTTCCAGCTGATTCATCCCGGTTTGCAAAATGCAACGGTTGACACACGTGAAATATACGAGCAGAGACAGTACACGGCGCATGATTCAGCACGAAAAGATGCAACCTCGCCGGCAACCAACTGCACAAAGAAAGATATTATTATTCAATCGCATCCCAACCGCACAAATACACATTCGTGCGCGTGGCGCTTTGCGGCTAATTTTAGAGCGACATGGATGTACGAGAAGTCAGCTGGTCGTGACTCGCAGGAAGGTGTAGGGCTTTCTTGCAGTGGAAAACTACTTTGCCTAGGGAAAAGGGCAACACACTAAATTGTAGCTGGCAGCTCCGGGCAGCAAAAAGGAAAGGCAACCAACAACCACGATAGATCATTAATAATGGTAATGAGTGAATTGAATTTTAATGGATGACAAATAGGAATAGTACCGCTGGAGAGCACCATCATGCGTCTTCAGTAATTGACTAATCGGATGGGAGTCGAATCGGGAATGGAAGTTGGAGATCATACTGGAGTTTCGGCAACTGCATCATTAATTGCTTGCCATACCCGTATTTTGTCCAAAAACACACTCCTACACACCATATTTCGTACTTTCGACGTAGGCGCATCCAGCTCCAAAATCAGGCACAACCCAGGAAATTCGACACCTCTCACGGTGGCGCCCACCTTTTCGCATCTGATTTGGGGTCGTCGGCTCCAACATAAGCCCGCGTGTGCTGCTGTGTGCGGTACATAAAAAAGCAGCTCCAAAAAACGAAACTTCCAAACGAACCACACCGTAGGTGGCGTGAAATAGTGCCATATTTTGGTGGGCCGGTGGTCCGTAGGCAGGTGCCAAAACTCGCGACAATTTACCGTCGTTGGTCGCGGGCGAAACGGACGCCCGTCGCGGGTCAATAAAATCTCCGGTGGTACCTGATTACCGCTCGACCACTCGACTATAACGCGGGCTAATTTATTGACATCGTCCGAACGATCGGGCACTTCTCACGGAATACTTTCTGCAGCGATCCAACAACGACAACGTCCCGAAGCCACATCACACGCTCCTGATGCTCCCGACCCGAGGAGGGCCTCAGAACAATGCAATCATTAGCTGATGTGCCGGGTTTCGGGGAAAGGGCACGGAGATGCCCTTTAGCTGTGGTAATTCTTGTTGTGCTGGAGCATGATTTGATTTGCGAGCGTAGGCGACACCGACACCGGCGCTCATTACCTTCCACGGACCATTATCGTCGTCAAGCGTTGTTTTCTGTTGTCTGCTGAAATTAGCGTTCGTAATTGCGCTCCATCTCGGTCCATCGGCTGGGTCATTGCGCTCGGTCGGCTCGGTGTTGGATGGCGAGGCACTAGGAATGCGTGCAGCGATCCCTCACGAGCCCGAAACGCACCTGAAGGGCAACTCAATCGTCAGCGGGCGGGATACAGTTTCAGTTCCGATGGAAATCGATGGCAGGCGTCAATTGTTGTACGTGGGGCGATGTCCGCAAACCGTAAACTGGCTAGTGTGAAAACGTTTGAAGTCGTTGGGATGCACTGGACCGTGGTGTTAATGTGGTGATTTGAGCCTCGCAGGGAGAGAGCGAGAAAGTGCTCTCCGAGGGTCGTATGCGTGCAGTGTTTAGATTGGAACGTGAGACAATACCCTCGAGAACGGCTCGAGTGGCGCACTGGCGCACGGAAAATGTGGTATTTATAAGGAAGCGCACGTCCCGACGGAGGAGCGTAGTATAAGCGTATCACATCACATTTCACAAAACCCGAACCGCATCTGGAGACTGCGTCTTCGAGCGAGCGGAAAAGAATATTCATAAACGTGCACCGAACGCGATATTGCACCGAGACGACGGAAGCGATGTATGCAAATTATTAAAATTTATTTTCTTCCAAGGCGCGGCGAGTGCACTCTGAATAATGTACCGCCACCTAACCCCACGCGCGGCATCCATCTTGCTGCCGTTCAACTTTCTTTGTCTGGGAACATTCTCCACATTAGCGTGATAAGCAACGATGCTATTCCATCGAGTACTTCGGGAACATTATGCTATGCATGTCAATCATTTTGTGTTTCTGAAACAAAAACCACACACACCACATCCTCGTCTGTGGAAGAAACAATGAATTTACCTTCGAACATCCGGCGAATTTGGTAAGCTGCGACACTTGCGTCCTTTCTCATTGCGCGACGAGGACGACGACGACGACGAGTTTCCCATCGCGTTTCTCTTGTAAGAACACACCAACGCGACTTCAGAGCACTTGTACGGACATTATGGCGTGTTGTGTTGTCAGGCACGTGAAGGGATTTGCGTTTGACGTGAAGGGATTTGCGCGCATCGATTCTCTTCACACGTGTTTCACGGAAAACAGCACTGCTGCGGTACGAAACATCACACGGTTCACGGTTTGCTGGGAGCACCAGTTGAGCGTTAACGGCGTGTTATTGATTCACACGATTGAAACTTTTCTTTTTTTGCGTTCACCGAAAAAAAAACATCACGTTCAAAATTACTTTTTATGTAAATAAAATAGGAGGAACCAAAAAATAAAACGCTACCAACTTTGTTGCAACTTTGCACCGTGCTCGCGTGCTGAACAGGCCCCGATCCATCTTTGTAGCCTCATCGGGGAACAGAAATCTGGTGCAAGATTAATACCCCCACCGGAGGGAGGGCTTGTCGCTCTTATCGCTGGGCTTAATTAATTTCAAGGCAGCGCCATTGCACTCCAGACGGGCGGGAGCTTTACACGACGCAGGATGGGCCTGCCTGCAGTGGAGACGCGAACGGCAGTGACGACGGAGATCGAGGCGTTAATTAATATCGCCGTTTAATGGTTTCGACGGGCTGGGCTCCACGACCCCGGCGAGCCACCCCCTAGACGGCATGTCTCAAGACGTGCGCTCCCGTCTAGCCTGGAAGCCCAGCCCAGAGAGCCGATAATTGTAGCCACGGAGGATAGCTAAGAGGATTAACATTTATCAATTTACGCGTGCCGCCGGATGGAAATTACATACAATCGCTACACGCCCCACATGCCACGGGCTTCATTAAACCAATAACTTATTTCAGTTCTTTCAAATCGATTTTCAGGCAGCGCTAGCCTTCGGGAGCTGGCTATAAATTGTGTCCTCCACGCGACCACCGTAGCGCCACAGTGGTCAGTAGGCAAGATCGTGCATGTTTTCCGTTTCTTGACTTCTAAGCCGCCCAAAGGCTCTCAGCCTGATTCACGATCCTCGCCGACAGTTAATAATGAGCCTGGATCCCGCGTGAGACTTACAAATCAATCGCCCACGTTGGTCGAGAGAACATCGACTTGGCCCCTCCAAAAAACAGATCACACAAGAAATGATTGTTTACGATTTCGTGTTTCAAAACGAAAGGCCTTAACCTAAATATGGCTGGGGGCACGTGAATTTGGTTGTCACTAGCGGTCCCGGGTTATCAGTAGGAGACGATCTACACGATGAAGTCAAGATAGCTTCAAGCAGTGTCCGACCGTATCGGGCTGGGCAGCAGATAATTTGCCAAATCTGATAATTGACCGTTTAGCTTCGAAAATAGAGACCCCACAGACATCCTCTGACGCGCTTTTTTTTTTGGAGGCGCGTTTTCTGGTCCATAAAAAAACGAGTCCTTGTCCTGCCCAAAAATGGATGGCATCCTCACGAAAAAAAACTCGCCCCTAGCTCGGCTTCACGCTGCGACTGACGGAGGTTTGGCGCTCGGTTTGTCAAATGTTTGGACGTGATAATTTTATAGTTTCAACAGGCTGCGAGGCGGGTCGCCTCCAAACTATGGATCCCGTGTCAAAGAAGTGAGTAAATTTGGACAACTTCAAGGTTGGCCCGATGGAGAGAAGTTCGCAGCAAACACAAAACAAGCGGGATGGCTTCTCCCTGGGCTCACTCAAGCAAACAAACAACAAAAAGCCACAAAGAAAGCTACAACACGCGGACTTGTTAACTCGATGTCTCGTTACCACACCGGAGCCGATAAGATCGGTCCAATTAATTCCGACCCTCTGCGCAAAAAAAAACGAGCTCCCCTCCAAAAGAAACGATCAATCTTCTGCGCGCAGCACGGTTGCAGTAGGCCTCCTGCTCCCGGGAGTCCGGTGGCTTATCAGTCGGCCGCTCATGAAATCATGACCCAACCGAATCGCTGGAGCTACGCGAGCCTGACACCTAACGCCCGAGCGGTTGTACCTCTCCTCGTTCGATGATTAATTGTCATTGCGGCTCGCGCACACAGTTTGTCGCAACAAATTCGTGCCGGCGTCTCAGCACGTCTCTCGCGTCCGCTTTGGTGCGCCTAATCAACCCGCACCCGACACATTTCGGAAGGTCTGATTAATTGACCGGGAGCAGGCGCGCGCGGTCGTCCCGGGGAACGATCGTACACCAGCGCGTGAGTGTTCCGATTGCATTCTGATCGTCGTCCAAACGTGACGGCCGTTAATGACACCCAACTGGGTGTCTCGAGCCGCAGACCGGCTCCCGGGTGCATCTTCTTTTTCACGCTTGTTTTAGGTTCTCCATCTCATGGCAGCCGCGCGGCATGTTATGATAACGTCCGAAAATAGCTTGCGGCGAGTTTGGATGGACGAATCTGAGCGGGATGATCGTCGTGAGCACGTGGTCCGTGGATGCATTAAGACGATCCGTGTTTTGAGTGGTGACGTGGCTATATTATGACAGGGTAATGTATGTCTCGGTACAAGGCTGGTATTGAGGCAAGTTGATGTACAAGAAATTGAGTCATCACTCGGTGCGCAAACCGTTGCGGATCTGTTGCAATCGCAATTAGTCGGCACAATGCATCTAACTGGTGAGCTGTGCGGCCTTGAAGCTGTCAGTGTGTTGTACCATGAGTAAATATTTACTTATTTATATAATTGAATCGTGTCGTTACGAGAACATCATCCGAAGGTTATAATATCTTTCGTGCTAACAGATAATCCTTTACATTACAATTCCGCCGACATGACACAAACGATGCCGAAACGATAAAAATGCCTTCGCTCATAGACTGCGTCTCACCGCGTAGAGATAAAAGAATTTAAAATGGTCTAATCAATCATATTTACTCTGGATTTATGAACGAATGTCAGAGGAGAGGTCTGAAGTAAGCAAAAATCCACCTCCCTAGCTCCGGAAAATCTGATTAAAATCCCACCAAACTGTCTGCTATTCGAGTCTAGGCTCATTCCGACGAAGACGATGCAAACAAACCTCACGCAAAAAAAACTCATGATTTTTTATATCGTTCACATTCTTTCTCCGTTCTTTCCCGATGTCTTCCACGGCCACGGTGGTGTCTCCCGGGAGATTACATTCAATTTTTCACCAAATTACTGCTCTGTGAACTTTCCAGCGTAGCTGCAGATCGTTTGCGCCAGCCACTAACCTCCGGCCCCCTAAGAAAACAACCCCGAAGGTAGTTATCAGAAGAATCGCGCTTAAGACGGTCGTGCTTTGGGTGAAAAATTTGACACGCTGCAAACACTGTTATCTTTTCCTTCCGAAACCCGGCGTCCCGAAAACAGGCCCCGGGAAATGGCATGGATGTCTAGGTATGTGTGTGTTTGAATGAAAATTTAATCGGAGCCCGCGGCATCTTAAAGACGGGAAGTTCATTATGGAGCGAGCGGAACGAGGAATACATTTGCCTTGGTTGCAACACCTGCGTCACGGCGTTTCCTTTGAAGAATTCACCGTCCGCGCGGGTGCAATCCAGAAAGCATACCACAGAAGACCGTTCCAACGAAAGGGAGATGGAAAAGCGAAAAGAAAATCCGCAGATTTGTCTACCAAACAGAGGCACGGCAGCAGGAATGATAAAAGCTAATTTGATGAAGTTTGTCACCGACAACGACAAACGCAAGACAGCCTCAATTCAAGGTGGCCAATTTCGGTGGCAGTTTACTCCGATCCCCGTCTAGGAATCGCTTAATCCTGCTCCGAAATCCTCGCCGGTTTTAGCTCCCTGACGTGATGCGATATAAACAAAGCCGGGCGTAAAGGGAATCAGACTCGCTCATGATGACTTGGGGGATTTTGTGGGTATTTTTTTTTTCGGCGGAGATGTAATTCATCAAATACGGTTGACAAGGATGTGCTTCATTGCATCCCAGATGCTTCCACTGACGCCGGTTGCAATACGGTTTGGGCTGTGTAAATGTTTTGGCCTCAACAGATGAGAAGTCATCCACGGTAGAAAAAGGATCCTCTCCTCTTTTATGTTTTCAAAATAAGCATTCTGAAAGGGAACGCAATCGGGCGAATGTACTATTTCAATTCTGCTCTTTTGTCCGTCCGTTCTCTGGGTGGACCACAATCAGCTCGGTGGCTGCTCAGATCTTCCCCTGGACAACGGTTGAGACGGTTATTTTTCAGCATTAGCCACACTCCTCGACCGGAGAGACGCTCTGCTCTAATGGAAAATAATATTTTCTCTAACCAAATAGGATCGGTTCAGCTTAAGAAAATGGAGCTTTCGGTGAGCGTTGAAAGTTCGCCTCCGGAGCGACGATGTCGATATTGAATCATCCGCGTTGAATAATAATCATAACTTCATCCGTTTCGGACGGAGGCACCGGTTCGGAGTGCTGCGAGCAAAGTGGTTTTGAAATGAAGTTATTGAAGAGAAAAGGTAAAGTAGATGCTATGGGATGTAAGAATTCAATTTTCCTGGGAACTTTCCACGAGAAAAATCCCTTCTTGCGGGCTGAACGTTGACACCGTTCCGTTGGAAAGCGATGCGATTCAGATGGAGTAAAGAGTTGCACGGCGCCTGCCTCTGTTACCAGCTGGTGTAAATGAAACTGTCAAACAAAACTGTTATTAGGGGACTTTTTCCACGCGATTGAGCAGTCGGTTCGTACCACGCCAGAAGCTGACGATGATGATTATGGATGGAAACTGCTGAAGGCGAGCATCAAGCGCAGGCTTGAGCAGAGTAATTACACGCTTGCTCTTTAATTACACCGACACGATGTTTTCGTCAGGCACCGAAGCACCGAAATAAGAGTGGGAGTGGTCTTTATTCGAGAACCGTTTTCCGCACGTTTAGTTCCCATCTCGGATGAATTAACCCCGTCCCGAACCAACCGGTGACGGAAAGCCATTTTCTGACCGTTTATTGATGTCAGATGCAATGTCACCACACGAAATACGCCCGAAGGCGTACGACGGTGGCAAGTCGCTGGAGTTGGGGACCTCCACAGATGTCTGGAGATGTCTTTTGAAGATTGAAATGGACCAAGCGCGGACGGAAACTATCTTCCAGCTCTCTGCTTTCGTCTGGGTAGTGTCTCAAAAACTAGACTAGTTTGGAATTCTGACCACGAACTTCTCCCTGACACTGACTTCAACTACCAGCAGATATTCTCGCACAATCTGCCCCACAAAAACGCGTCACCGTCTTATCGCTTGACAGGGCATTAATGGCCCACCCTTCTCATGATGATGGCGCTACTCAAAAAACCATCCGAACCTGTCACGGACAGACACACGTACTCTAAAAATTAAACACCCTCATCGGTTGCATCATAATATTCAATTACGTCTACCCTTCCTAAGGGTCGTCATCTACATTTCCCGGCCAATCAGCAGGCCTCCAGCGTGAGTCACACTTTTAATCCACACCGCGTGGAAGGTGGACATGCAAAACAACGGGAAAAGCCTTCCTGGTTTCATTCCAAAAACTGGCCAATTTTCGGGTCGGATACAAGCGGAGTCGCTGTCGCTCCCATCTAAATCCCATGCTCATCGCAGAAGCGTGACTCGGCGACGGCGTCGTCAATCAGCGGCCTATGGAAGCCTGCCTTAACTCATCAATCTCATCGTCGTGGTGCTGCCGCTGTCGAGGGTGGCTAATCCGTTCCCTTCCATAACTCATAATCCCACGAGGATCCGGCACGCTGTATGAGGAGGAGAGCGTGTTTTCGCTCGGCTGCCAGTTTTTATTTCCATCATAAAATCATGACGTGCGAATGACACGAGAGTCGTCCTTCTTGCCAGGCTGCATTAGACGGCGAGCGATGCCCGGTCATGGCTGCAGATTTCTGATTCACATCCGTGTGTTTTGCCGCGAACGAAACGAGGAAGGTGCATTTATTTTATTTCCAACTTTCCACGCGATTGAACGGTGATGTGTTTGAACAACAGAACTGCATTATTTTATTCGCCAAACAGAAGTGCATCGCGGATATCGCTCACCAGACCGTTATAAGTGATCGGGAAAACAGTATCGCATGAGGAATGCTTTCCGATTCCTTTTCGATTCGGAAGCAGTACATCACTCGCCAAACCCAGACAGGGCGCTCTCGACT
Organism: Anopheles dirus; assembly: GCA_000349145.1. NCBI lineage: Eukaryota > Metazoa > Arthropoda > Insecta > Diptera > Culicidae > Anopheles > Anopheles dirus. The sequence continues at coordinate 3,225,230 of KB673423.1, forward strand.
CTTGTGCCTTTCTTCCGAAGGCAGGAACAGTGAGCATATAGGGGCAAGAAAACAATAGAAACACGCGTTCATACATTTTCAATCACCCTCGCTCCATCCTCGTTCCACCACACAAGTTAAAGAAGTCTGCGCGGAGCCTTTTGTGCGCTGGTTCGATTCCACGGCGTCCTGTTGTCGGCCAGCCGGGAGAAGATTAATACACGCTAATGTCGATTGCAGTCACTAGCAGCTCGATAGCAGCTGCATGGCTGGCATGGGATGCTGACTGGAAGGATTAATATTGCATGAGCTGATGTCGACCCAGGTACCTTTGGCTCATTACAAGAGGAACGCAATAAAAAAGACGCCGTAGAAATGTTTGAAATTAATCCGGCTGCAAAATACATCACAAAGACCGACGCTGTGGAGAGAGACGAGAAGTGGTTTGGAAAGCACAAAGAACCACCTTATGCGAAGGATCTCTTGAAGAACGGCGGGATGTAACGTAAGGTAGAGAAGAACGTTCTCTCCATGCGAAATATTTCGTATTTACTCATTCAATTACCATCCAGACCCTATCCGAGCGTGAGCTATATATCCTAGCAAATATTAAAAAACGCTATTTGCTTTTCACTATTTGCCTCAGTGCTGCAGTAGCACAAAAAGTTCAATAACCTATATTCGTGCGAGTCCTGAAACAATACAATACTGTACAGTTCAATTATCACAAACCCGAGAATCGGGACTGTCCAGGCCCACAGTGTTTGCATAATCATTTATCATCGTTTGCAGCCGTGCCTTAGCCCGTGGTGCCTTAGCTCAAACGTCATCGCCGCTGCAGACGACAGCTGACGCTTTTCGGGGCCATTTCTGCCGACGACTGCATTCGACAGTTTCCGTTCCGATTCACACGCCCACGCCCGGCGAGACGTCGGAAGCCGAAAGAAATTAACCGGCACAGGATGCAGCCAATAGTCTGGAAAGGAAATAGGTTCGATATCGAACTCTCCTCCGGGTGCTCCGGGGTCGTTTTCGGAAGCACTAGAAGGCGAGCACGACGCGTTTGGAGCAGGTCGTTGACTCGGTATCGTGTCCTGGATCGAAATCGCAATAAATCAAACCAGTCGCAGACGAAACAGGCTGGGGGACGTGGGTTTCGTGGGGTGCGAGCTTCCCGTGACAATTAAAACGCGCGTCAATAACATGCGTTTCGGGGCCAGACTTGTGACTCCCGAAAGGCGCCACTCGATGGGGATGTTCGAAGTGCACAGTTTACGATCGCCATTTCCGTGGATTCGTCATCGTCTCGCGCGTGCACAACGCCTACACACAGCGTTCGCAGTGAGTTCGAGGTCGCAACGGTTGCAACACCGCCAGACACAAGGTGTCTTCCATGTGCGAAATGTCACCACACTGGAGACTTCGAATCGCAATCAAAATGTCATCAAAATCTGGTGACATCTTCGGCGTCACCGGTGCTGTCACAAACACTCACACGCCGTCACTAATCCCATAAGTTGTAGGATTTTCTTCAGCCCAGACCAGTTTCTTCACGACCTATGAACTGAACCGGGCGACGAACGAGGTCGGTGCGAGGTGGTTGAGAAAAAAAACAACATAAAAATGCAATAAATTGCATCGCACCCCACCACCAACACGGGCGTCATGAGACCATGCATAAAGAGTCAATCCTATGCCGCCTTCCAAGACCTTCCAAGACTGTGAGGTTTCACAAGTCATACAGCGCACACACTGACACACCGCTCTCCACCGAGAGGACCTTACGAAGCGCTTGCAATTTATCGCACTGCTCTTAGGGGCACAAGGTGGCCCGGACCCGGGTTGTGTCTGCAAAACAAACAGAACACGGACGTGCAATAAACCGCGAACGCACGCGCGCGCTCGACTCATATTTGCCCGATTATTCATCCACCCGCCGCGGAGATATGGCATAGAAGAGAAGAAAAAGAAACAGGAACGTTTCCGCATTCGCCTCGGCGGAAGGTCCGGTTCGGTGGGTGGGTGGGTGGCCACACCTGGCCCGGGTCAAGTCACGGCGCGTTTGAGGTTAGCGCAGCCAACACCAAAGGCGAAGTCTCGCGCGCGGTCTCGATCGAAAATTGGATAACTTTCATTATCATCGTTTCCTTTCTCTTTGGCGATTCCAAAACGACCCCAACCAAACGGCGTATGACATATCGACTTAGAGTTTGAGGTGTTTGGCTTAAGGCTGGCACGCTGGAGAAGGTGCACTGGAGCTGCATTTATTGCAGCTCGAAACACAACGAGTTGAAAATAAACTAAAAAAATGTGTTATTGGAGCAGAACGCTGATAAATTATGCATGGTGAGCAAATGCGACAGCAATGAAAAACGAACAGCTTGTGGTGGAACAAACGGGTCGATTTCATGCGAGAGATATCCGTTTAAGAGAGGCCCATAAACATAATGAGATAAACGGATTCGATCTGATAATCAGGGGAAGTTATAAAGTTAATGAAAACTCGTGCTACTTGCAAGGGTTTAAAACGTTCAGCTGTACTTTTACTATCTGCTTTTTTTAAACTCAACTCTTCAGGAAGAACTTTCGCCGAGAGATCAGAAAACTCTGCCAGATAACCAGAGTGAAACAGGAACCAACTCACTAAATGCACTCCAGAGCAATAAGGTATGAAATATTGCACGCATTCAATTAATGTGGTTATTTAACTCGCGGCGCGTGATTAAAGCACGCCACATTAACGCAACAAGATTGTATGCAAACACCACTCCAGCGGCCGTGTTCTGCAGATAAGGCGCCGACCCAATCTTAATGCGCCCGGCCACTTAGGAAAGTTCACAGCACGGCGCTCGGGTGACGTGAGCCGACTCGCGCGAGATGTTTGCCTTGCCGGGCGAAATGCGAAATTGAAACATTTCGGTGAATCATCAATCCGTCAGGTTTCTATTTTAAATGCCCGTGTTTTCCTTCGGATTCGGAACCGCGCATCTGGCACGTTTTGTTCCCTTTGTTTTTTTTGCGGGCATTTATTTCCCCCAACAGCTCGTGCGTTTTGCGGTCTCTTCTAATCCAGAAAATTAGCCAAAAACCACCACAAAAACGACTTGCGTGTGATGTGATCCAACCGAGTGTACTTTGTTTACGAATTTGCAGATTCCTACTCGCCCGCCTTAAAGTGTTTCTCGCGATTTATGCTACTTACGCAGCCGGCTGCACATAACAGACTCTTTGGGTAGTTGAAAAAAAAGCCACTAAAAAGAAGTATGCCACTCGGGTACGATTGTCTTTGGGATCGCGACATTGTCTCGCACTCTTCCCGAACTGGGGACATAAAAGCCCGGACACCATTATTGTCCGGTTTATTAATTTACACACTTATCGCTCCCAGGCGCACGGAGTCGGTGGCATCTGAGGTTCGTTTGACCTGCCGCTGGAGAAGATTTCACCGTCTGGAACGCAGGCAGACTTGGCTGAATGTCTTACCCAATAGCGTTTTGCAACGCAAACGCCTCGATAGTACGACCCGTCGAGAAGTGCGACCCCATTTTCCGCTATTTTCCCCCCCGAAACTCCACCGCAGCGCCGGAACTCGGTGCGGTGTTGATACATAAACATAAAAATGAAACGAAAACAGAGCACCGACAGAAGAAAAACTGATAGGAGAAGGAAATACTCCCCCTCCGTCGAGCTGTCTGCTCGAATAGAATCGGAAGATTTCTCTTTTTTCTTGTTTTTCGTTGTTCGTCCGCCGCTCGGAGCTGTTAATGTTTTCATTTTTCCGATGAAAAATTTATGATGCTCACTCAGCGCGAGGGTGCCCCGTGCGAGTAGTAGGCGATGCACTCTAATTTAAAGTATCGCTGGCTGGCTGGAGGGACGATCGGGACGAAGAACAAAGCGACACAAAAGACGGGGAAATTGGTTGTGCAAGCGGTTCAGTTGTTGTTGATTGTTGTCAAAACAATGTTTTCGCGAAAACTCCCCCTGCTGTTTTTGGTGCTGTTTTTGCTTGTTTTCAGTTTCGGTGAGAGTGATGCCATAACAAAGCGCATCGCTGCCCCGGGGCGGGAGGATAAGAGTAGGTTTCGATTAATCACAATTTACGAAACAAAAAAGGGTTATTTGGAGATGGAAATGTATATCCCAAATATCTCTTCCAGCAACGTATCTCACAGATTTGTGAGTGTTTTTTTGGTGTGGAGTGTTTGTTGAAGTCTGAGTCAGGCGATAGAAGCCGGTGTAACGTCAGAAGAAGTTTCACATTCCATCCGGTTCGGGATGCACATCACACAAACAAGCAAGTCTGTGACACCTTACAGAGAAACGAAAAAAAAAACGTTGGAGTGGAAGTTGGAACATGAAACGATTTTCCAAAAATGGAACTATCTCTGGACACGATCGCCGTGGGCGTTGTCGTAACGCTTTAAAAGCAACAATAAACAATCGGACTTGAAAAGAGGAGCGGTCCAGAATAGAGAACAAACCTAACATATCCTGCGCATTTCCGGACGGATGCAGTTCTATCCATTTCCTAGCACTAGGAAATGGAGATGAAAACGTTTTACCGAAATGAAACTGAAGCTATATCTCGATACAAGGGTGTTGGAAATGACAAAGTTTTGAAAAAAGTCCCTTCAATCTATTCCAAGCGAAAACAAACCACTAGACTTTTCTCGCAGTGTTCTTTCCGCATTATTTGCATCACGAAAAAGAAAAGCAACATAAGAGGCTCTTCGTGCTCTGTTTGCTAATAATCATATATTCATTGGTTTGATCTTCCTCTGTTTGCTGCGTCCGTTCGAGATATGGGACGGGATTTGCATTTCCCAAAAGCGCCCGCTTCCCTTTCTTTTCAATTTAATCAACCGGCGGAGGCTGAGAGTGTTTTCCGGACGATTCGTCTTTGTCAAACAAACTCCCAAAAAAAAACACACGAAAACAGACAGGCGGGATGAAAATCCAATTGGAACACTGTTTATCAACGCTCAAATAGAAAAATCCTCCGCAAACAAATTGATGCAACTGGACTGGTGGCGGGGTGGAGCGACCCTGCTTCGAGTCTTTATCACCGGCTCCTTATCGCAACGATGTTTGCATAATCCTTTCTCCCAATTGTTATCCTTCGGCACGATTCTTTTGCTGTCGACTTTCAACCACACCGTTTGACAAATGTTTATAGAAATCGAATAAATCGAACCCCATCCACCTTCGACGATAGGAAGACGTCGAACAGACGTTAATAGACTGCAAATCCACTGCTTTCGCTCGGCTTTTTGCCTCTCTTTTTTCGTGGTTTTGTTGATTTTCTAAACTATTTGCAGATTGCGATCTGCCCTCTCTGCCGCGGTGTGTGTGGCTGTGTGGTTTTGCAGCACAAACCACACACACACACACACTCGGCAAGAAGGAAAAGAGGCAGGAGAAAATTGCCCCCTCGACCGACCGACCGACTGTCTGTAAATCTCCTGCACACGTCCGACCGTCTCAGGCTCCAGGCTTGACAGATCAAAAAGGGATTTGTTTACATTTTTAGCCAGCGGCGGGTCTTTCCCTATCTCTGGCGAATCCTCCAACCGAGAGTCCGGGCTTGCCGGTATGTGGTTTCTGTTTACACTTGCCATTCCAAGTGCGTGGCTACGAGGGGGTCGGTCAGCCACAACACGACCAAGTAGCTGGGGCGGGGGAAGATAACATGATCGACGCACCAAACGCTTCCAAAGACGAGGCTTGGACTGGAAACAGACGCCGTGAGCGTGGTACAGAGTTGCAACAAATTCGTAGTAGGAGTCGACATCATCACCAGGCTGCCGTATCCTGGCTCCTGGCTGCTGGAATCAATTCAGCAAATGAGCGTCTGTTTGGCACCCGTTGGAGATTGGGAGAAGGTCAATAAATCACCCGCTGCTAGACACGCCGGACGATTGTCGTCGGAATAGGGAAAGCTAGCCGAAAGGATTTATGTCTCTCTCAACCTCCAATGCGTCCAACGTTGGACTCGTGATGATGATGATGTGTGTGAGAGGTGGCAGTGGTCATTAATTTAATTTCCACCGGCTGTAGAACAAATCCGTCTGTTTTAATCCTTTTCCGCCGGATCACAAACACATGCACACAGTAGCGGATGCTGAGTTCCTGGCAACACTGTTGTTTTAATCGCGCGCTCATTAGGTTTTATTATTGTATTAATTGCCAACGCATAAATCAAATCTATTTCCTCGCTCTGTCTCGCCTCTCGGACAGCGCACACACTCGGTCGTATTCTTATCACCGCAGCTACACATCACAGAACTCCACGCTGCGCTACGTGGCCTACGTCGAAAGACACCTTTTAACCTCGCACAACAGGCCGAGAAATTGCCGCTCGCCATTCGATTTTATTTGCACACTTCACATGGTGATCACGCATCGCACTCTCGGCACAAATACGCACACACTCCCGGGTTGAATGATTGAAAAGTAGAACCGCTTCGCGATCGCGCGTCTTATCTAATCGCGGCTTTTGATTCGAACCGCCTTCGGGCCACGAGCCGCGTGTGTATGCGTGCGGGCGATAGAACAAAGCGAACGACACGCCAGATGTGTTCCTTTTTTGAGCCTTTAAGGACACTCCGGTTGTTTCACACGACTTCACACACCACCGGAAGGGATATCGCGACCCTCCGCGTGGAAACACGGCACCCCTCGACCATGCACACACACACTAGCGGCACATTTTTATCGGATCCTTTCCACACTTTGTATCCTGGTGCTGAGAGTAACGCAACCAACCTCGCGGTACCTTTTTCGTAAAATATCACGCGGAATAGCACGCGCGCACACACTGGCACGAGCTGCAGCGAGCACAGAGACACACGTCCGTGCGCTAGCAGCGTTCGAGCATAAATACATAAAAACATTACGCGCGGAGAGTCCGCCGTTTGCCGGTTTGTTTGCAAAGGCAGGGAAGCCAACAAGTTCTCCCCCGTGCAACCCCTAACCGGGCCAGATGCAAGAGAAAGCATGCGCAAGGCAGTTTAAGATTTGAGAG
>KB673423.1:3242346-3457814 GCA_000349145.1 Anopheles dirus
AACGAGGAATCAAAAGCAAATCAAAACTAAATCACGCGATGAATATTTTGTACTATATTTTATGAGTGGAGTATTTCTCTGCTAGAACTTACTCAAAGCGAAGAAGAGGGACAGCACAGCCTTCAACCGACCACTGCAGATATCATTCGGAGTGACCGATTCCAAGCCACCGACCTGGTGCAACTTGAGAACCGTCAGGCACGAATTAACGTTGTCGTACTGGGAACATGAAAAGAGAAAAGAAACAGAAGAAAATATCAATCTTGTTCTATTTAGCAGCGAAGAATAGAAAGTAATAAAATTCCGCAGAACAGGGGTGTACTATTTCCTAACGACGTAACGTAAGCATAGGTTTCAATGCGATAGTTTCGTATGGTATTTAGAAAAATATGCGTTCATGGCGTTCTCCTTTGTCCCCACGCAGAAAGCAAACATGTTTGGAGCGCATTATGAATCATTTGACACGCCAATAGAGCTGTGCGTGTCGCGCGTTTGTTCCGTAACAAATTGGATATTGACTCACTTTCCAGTGTTTGGAGCTGGAGTTCGAGAACATGTGTTGCAATTGCTTCTCTGGAACCGAACGATGACGTAGTGGTATGCATGACGCCAGAAGCTGATGATCACGTAAATGATCCAGTTAACGATAAAATCTTCAGGATAATTCAACGCGTCTCTGAGCCATACGGTCATACAACAATAATACAGCCATCTAGCATGATTCCATAAATGACTCAATCTATCTTCCGAGAATTATGGTCCGGTAATTACGAAATATCTCGATTGCATTTCGAGACATGAATGATCGACAGCTAACGGAACCCATATGACACTACGGGAACAACGTTCAATCAACTCACGCAAGATGCCAGTGACAAGTGTTCGGGCAACACATTCCTGTGCTCCACACGGCGAAGGAAGAAAACAATCCCATTGCAAGTTAATAGCGCACCCCAGCTGCCGATGGAACGGAAGAACGATCGAACAACAAGTGGCTGACATGGTTGCATCCATCTGCAGCTTGAAGCATGGTCTCTTTTTTTTTCTCTGCTCGCTTTCGTTTGTCTTCTTCTGTTCACTTGCACATCTCTCAGCCGGTGAGCCGAGGTCCAGAGACGTGTTCACTGACACAATAGGCCACAAGACAGAGCGCTTGAAGGCAGCCGTTAATCGTCGGATATGCAAAAATGACTGGGCGACTTTCTGCGGAACGGCGGCTAGGGGTTCGCGCGAATGTGCGTTTGATTTAATGGCGCTTATGATGGGGTCGGCGAGTGCAACCGGAAGACGTCACCGGCGCGAACGCGCAACAAACAAGCGGCGGCGGCAGCAGCAGCAGCGTGTCTGCATCCGAATTACGATTTAATTCATTAGGCTTGCGATGAATTTCACGCCTCGGTGCGCTGATGTGGATGGAACTCGAGATTGGTGGAGAGTTGTTGTTTGTGTGGTGTTGTTGTTGTTGTTTTTTGTCATAATTTCCATCACTGCAATTAGCCCGCACGTGTAGTGAGATCATTTGAAATGGAGAGAAATTTGAAATGTCTGATATCGTATCGGGTTTTATCAGGAGCGTCTAATTGAGGTTATGGTGAACAGATTCGGGTTGGAAATTTCAGCCAGTAACATAGCTATGCAAATTTTTGGAGGTTCTGCATCGTTGATTGCTGAATGACCGAGCACGGTCTTCATTTGCAATTTTGACTGTCATTAGCATAACAGTTCGTTACAATGCTCGAAGATGTTCAAGGTCACAAGGTTCAAGAATATTGAGGATGTTTTTTTTATGAACGAGTACACCCTTTCGTCAAAAACAGCATTCGCTACTATTCCAATGAAAACTAACCCAAAAACTTAATGATAAACGAGCGCCTCCTTTACGAAGTTACAGCCTGCCAGACTTAAATACCGAGTAGCGTTGGATGAGTGATGGATTCGTATATCCCATCGCATACCTCATAGCGTGGTTGATTCCAATTTCGTTTAACGTAATAATGCCCAGAAAAAAAATTGTATGCAAAAAGGTTATAACCCGACCCGAAAAGTGACTTCCCCACACGCAGGGATCGATGCCGCAGAACGGAATGGAACCGCTTCCTGGAGGTTGATTTCGGACAGGTGAGAACCCAATTCGGGTCTTCTAAATACACCTTTCCGGCAGCGCGGTACGACAAGCCCGCCCGCAAGGGACAGCCGCGTCCTGAGCGCAAAAAATGCCAAAAAGCCCAATGATGGCATTCCGTAATGGCACCTCGGCGTGGTTCGGTGGCCTAAGTCAATATGGGGGCGCCCACACCGCGAAGAAAAATGCCTTTACCTGCTGGGATTTTTCGATCCTCGGCCGCCTCGGAAAGGTATGTCGATTTGTTCGCTCGGAGGTTCATGATTGCAACCGTAAAAACGTGCCGATGTGTTTGAGGGCGCTGGTTTCGGTTTTATTTTTGCGATTTAAATGCCGCCAAAAACCCGGACGGTGTTGGCATTTTGCACATACTTTTGGCGTTTGATTGCCGGGTTTCTAGGCTGGAAGGTTCGGTACGGTTTTTATGTACGCATGGCGTGACGCAGATTTTGCAGGTAGAGGGCCTAATGGGAAGCAAATATTCATGCAGTAAAACAATGAAGGTTGGATAAGTGTAAGCATGCAAATATAAACCACCAGAGTGAGTCGGTAAAAGAATGAAAAATGTTTCACTAGAGTGAAATTGACGTAAAGTTCGAGATTTATGAGATAACCTCATTGTTAGTTATGGTACTCTTCTCCGCTCGGAAGGAATCAATATGATTAACAAATCAAATGAGTTTATTGCTTTAGCGCTCGAAGCGGGCTTTTGGTGATGAATGGTAGAGTGAGTTAGCTAAACCAACGATCACATGAGTGATTGATTTCGAACAATCAACGACCTAGCGAACCCTAGTGAGGGGAGAGTCCAAAAAAGGATACACTTCAATTGCTGCTTGTTAAAGGACAGACAGCATCGGTTTCCGTAGGCGCACTATGCTGTAATAACCATCATCTACACAAAAACCACCCATTTCCGCTAGGTACTGATTTTCGAGGGGCAATAATATCGAACAACAAAATACATCATCGGTTGTTTGTTTGGCGCAGGAGCCCATTTCACCATCATCATTCACGAGACGCGGGCTCACGCGAAGGCTTCTCTCCCTCGCGATCATCATCCATTAATCTTCGCTCGCTGTGAAGTGCAGGATGGAAGAAAGGGGTAACTCTGTGACTTCATGACAAATTACCACCATCAAACAACAAACATTTCCCTCCTCCGACTCGCCGTTGTGTTGGAGAATACATCATCACCAATGTCGCCGGAGACGAAGTCTAGACCACCGGATCCCCGGGCCAGCCCGGAGTCACGCGAATTGGAACATGTTTTGGCGCGAGTTTTTCCATAATCGGATTCGATTTGTTTGCCCGCGCTCGCGAGGACCTGATCTCGATCAAGGCCATAAAAGGAGGATGTGTCGTCGGCCCTGTGCTGGTGCTTGTTCTCCGGGTGGTATAATGTTTGCTTTGCTTGCCTGATTAGAATAGGACAATATTGTTCCAAACATAGCTGGTATTGATTTAAATAGCCTGGCGGCAGTGGAGCAACGACTAACTGGTGGTTCTGGATGGGTTTTGATTCCCAACCGTCCGTAACCATATGGTTCTCCCGCAAGATGTCGTGCGCGCCCTTCTGGTTCTTGCAAGTGAACAAGTTCTATCGCCAGATTTGGTGAGGACAGGGAGCTATTTTTAGCACACCCTAGCGGTACCTTCGCAGCGTTACACGCATGCATCGCGCGCCCGACGCAACTGCAACCACGTTGCACCAAAAATGGATCGGTCCACATGGGCCACGTGGTCACTACTCTCGTGTCGGTGAACGGTACCGGCGAGAAATACCAGGAGCAGGCAAGAATGGACAATGCCCCGAAATGGGGAAAAACACTTTCCGAGCATCATCAAGATAGCGTGTGCGCTGTGTGCGTTGTGACCTTCTCGGCGGGCGGACGGGCCGCCGTGTGATATAAGATGTCGCTTAGTTCACTGACCGACTCCGACCGCTCGGACGATGACGGTGCACGGACTCGGAGTCGTCGGCTGTGCCCGAGATGTAAAGGGATTCCGATATCACGAGCTTGGACCTTGGTGAGTCACGCAGAGCACACCATCGCCAACAAATCAAAATACGAGATGAAACATTCCGGTGTCGCCGCCGCCGTCCGGTGCTAAATGCGCCATTAAATGCGCACATCCTTGGTGTGCGGGAACAAATTAGAATTACAAATGCACACGGGTGGACCAACGAGCAACGGTGGGCTGCATTTGCGCGCTCGCGGAATTGGCAACTCACGATTCACTTTAATCCTACATTCGCCTACAGGACGCCCCGTACCGTTTCGTGGGAATCCTTTGTGGATTCGGAAAAGCTGCGAATGCGCCTCAAACGAACTCATCATTTGACACGAGAGACTGGCGCGAAGCAAGAGAAACGCCAATCAATCTCGTTATGGTTCGGTTTGGAGAGTGCCCGCGCATCAGCATTCTTTCAGCCGCTTTTTGATGATAATTAGATCGGATCCGGGGAGATTTTGGAATGCTCCGGAGGTCACGTCCCAAAAGTTGCTGAATCCTGCCAGACACGTTTCCCATACGCATGGGAGTTGAAAGTAAATTGCCGGATCTGGGTAAACGTTCCGGCGAGATTCGTCCTCGAAGCTACGCACACTAGAATACGCAAGAGACATCAGTTTCGGGGGACGTCACTTTCTTGAACGTTTTCATTTTAAAGCTATAAACCTCGAGAGAATTCTTCGTTTCTGACGCACCCAGCTTCCTGTACAACAAATAGGCGTTAATTCAAATTCGTTGTGGGTTGTCGCGTGTCACAACTTCCGCGTGAAGACACCGCTTGATGAGGTCACGCTCTGCGCACGACGTGACCTGCACCACCCAGAACAGAAATTGACACAGATTCTGCGGGATTACTGTTGTTGAGTGCGTGCGAGAGTTTGATTAAATCATCCCGTCGAACAACTTTCAGTGCCAATGTGGCAGAATACAAACGGGAGTACGGAAATATAACTTACAGGCATGCTCAGAGATGAAGAGATCCCTATCAGTGGAACGCGCTTAAGATCTTCGGCTCGAATGGAGCCGTTAATTAAGCCAGAAGCTACCTTTAAGACCGGCACCCGAAAAAGGCAACAATCCGCTTCTTCCGCAGTTGATGGCTTCATTCCATGAGCAGTATATCTCTTCAACGCAGACACACCTCGCGAGACCTTTAACGACAGCCTTTCGTGGTTGCGATTAATGTGGCACAACACGAGGTGCGCGGATTGAATTACACTCGCGAAGGTGTGAAACCAAGGCTACGCCGCCCGGGTTTCGGGGAAACCAGCGAAGACTTGAACTTGGGCGCGATGTCGGTAGGACGCCTAGTGATCAGCTGGCGATAGTGATCTTCGATTTGCGGCTCGCACATAATCGGACATCGAGCTTGTTAGACGTTCGGGGGAGTGAGCTGACTTAAAGGTTGATTGAATCATAAAGCTTGCCTTCTACAGCCAATGTTTCTGATCGCGCTGCAGAGCGCGAGAGAAAGAGAGATAATGTGGGTCAACCGGTCGTCGATCACGATCCGATGCGAATCAGCAGAGTTCGAGAGCATGGCAATTAAAGTACCATTAGATGACCGTGGCCTTTGCCGGGTTGACAAAATAATCATACTGAACATGGGCAGCGAACGACTCCATCGAACGTTTACTGCCCAGTAGTTTTGGCGTGCTCCAATGCACCCGAAGTGATGCTAATCTGGGGTTTACGAGGGTTCCGAAACCGTTTTTCGGAAGTTGCCGGAGCAATATCGTCAAATGGGAATAAACACATTTTTGTAGCCTCTCAAATTTATGGTCAGCTGGCACCCGGTATCGCATCTGGATCGTTGGGGCTGTTAGTTTAGTACCGCTAATCACCAGCACCACCGCCAAAGTCCAAAGTGCTTGCCTGTAAAAGGTCTTCAAATGGGTACGGTACGGCCAATGCTAATTGAAAGGTAGCACACCGATAGAGCTTAACGAGCAGCAGGAAGTGGGCGGCTAGGATTTCAGTTTTTTTTCCCCACTTCTATTTGATATATTATAATTTATAGCGAGCCGGGGTTTCTCTCGTTTTGCTTGTTAGGTCGAAAGTTGGTTCCTGGAAAAAAGTTCCCGCACAACCGAACGGGTAAACACTTCCAACTTTCTTCGGACCCGGGCGGCGTTCATTCGGATTCGAGGGATCAAACTTTTTTTCGCTCTCTCTCCAAAGCTGGCTCCGGTACGTCTCACGTCGTTCGTCGGCAAGAAAAAGTTATGCGCGGTAATTAAATAAAAGCAATTTGCATAATATTAGTTTTACTCGCCTCGTGTACCTCGTCCCGGTTTCTTGTCGTCAGAATGTTCGGATTGTGATGTTTACTCAAGGAACAGTTCTCGAACTTCGTGCTCGAACTTCGAGCTTGATGGAGCAGCCATAACGCTCGCTTCCGATGGAAGTTCGAACTTTTCCCGACGTTCTTGCTCGTCATTAAGTCACGTTGACAACTGACTTGGGGCAAAGTTGCACCAGGACCACCGCGACGAGGTTGAGAAGGAGGTACAACATTGTACAACACGTCTGTTAACCCGGCACTTGTTTACTGTGTGCGAGATTGCGATTCGATTTGATTGGGTTGCTGGGTATCGTGCTGATGACCCACTGGAGACTTGACACGCTCGACCTTTTGGAGGTCATCGGAAGAGAAGTATTTGATTCGATTGTGGCTCCATCTCAGGGAGCATCCCCAGATGGGAGAAAAGAAGGACCAAAAGTACACTAATTGAAAGAAATGAACGTTGATTGGGTTGCAGTCTTGCCCACCAAAATCTGACGCTCTCCCAGCCACTGAAGTATGGCTTTATTAAGCGCTTTAATTGATCACCAGTTCGTCGTGCGCGGCACCGTCACGTTGTTGCACACACGGTAGTGGTCCCAATTCCAAGCCAAGTCCGGCCCTATTCAGCTGACAATCATCCCACCCCGTGTATGATAACCTTTTTTGGGGTTGAACAGAAAAAAAAGCTTAATTTCGATTAAGCCTTACCCAACACACACTTCCACCGGTGATGTGTGACTTTTGTGCCCAAAAGAGTGTTTCCTTAACGGTGTATGGGCTGTGCAGCGAAAATTAAAAACCGCCGCTTACAACCTTCGCGCGGAAGATCTTTCTTTTGCACGCGGCTAGGCGCTGCGTCATGGAGCCCGATATGTGCAAACTGATTGCTGCGCAGGCAGCGCCGCTCAGCCAACAAAATCAAAAGACCATCTCCGTGCCGTGAGCGCAGTATGTTTTGCATCGGAGCTCCACCGAAAATGGGTCACGGTTGCTATAATTGCGCATACGGTCGAACGGGCGGCGGCTGCAGCGGCGGCGGCAGCGTCGTCGTCGCAAGTGTCCTTCCCGGCGAGTATGAGTGACTGACTGGTTTCGCGCGGCTCAATTCACTGAATCCCATTTAAGGAAATATCTTTTTTGCATGTGTGTGCGCCGTGCGCGAAGGGTTTGAAGGCGCCGGTTGCCCGCTGAGATTCGACTGCTGCACTGCCGAGCTACACAAGGCACAAGGTGACGAAAACAGCAGTACCGCCCGCGGTAGGTGCATCTCACCAACGCCTCTTTCCAGGCCGCATGCTAATGAAGCGTTGGATAAAACGTAACACACGGAAAGTCCTCTCCAAAAAGAGAGAGAGAGAGAGAGAGAGAGAAAAAAGTGCCGGTAAGTAAACAAAACTGCGTAAATTACCGGTGCGACGATTCGAAGCGCCAATGCCTTAGGGCCCTCCACCGGTACCAGCCGAGAAGAAGGTCAACCGGTGGTAGCGACAATTCCACTACCGTTTCCCGATAATGAGCTAAGGCGCGACAATTAAAGACGCTTTTCGCGCTGCTCTTTCCATGCTCTTAAGTGTGCTGCCGCATGACAGTGCCGAAAAGCGATCGCAGTGTGTGGGGACTCTCCGCCGGGCGCAGTCGTATAATGACATAAGAGGTGGGTAATTATATACAGTCGTAATTTTTACCGGCACGAAACGGCAAGCTCGATGAAAGGCAAATTTTACGACACCTTCGTGGTACAAATTGACGACGGAGCTGGAGACGCATGCAAGTATAGTTTGAAAAGAAAGCACACACGTTAAAGGAGGATAGTTGTTTTTTATTGCTTTTTGGAAGGTTTTTAAGGATCTGCTACAATGTGGAGTTTGAAACAGAAGCATATAGTGTAACAGGCATTGGTATCTCTTTAAATAAAAAAGAACAACTTCCGATGCATCGGCCGGGAATCGAACCCGGGCCGCCCGCGTGGCAGGCGAGCATTCTACCACTGAACCACCGATGCGTGTTGATCTCCCCAACAAGTGGAGCACATTTGAAGCTGCACGACAAAAATAGCTCACGTCTAGCGCGCTCGTAGACGCTCTAATCTCCTGCCGAAGGAGATGAGAAAACTAAATTTAGCCTCTCAAGCCCACGAATTCGCTTCGGAACGGACATCTTTTTTGGTTTCAAACCGAGCGGAACTTGTTGTTTCGCTCGTCAAACTTTCGTTGGCACACGCTACGTGTGTTTGAATTTTACGATCATCTAAACTGGCCTTCGGGAATGGGGTGTTAACGAGCTTACAAACATTTTCGAACGCTTCCTTATCACTCCCAACCGCCTAATGAGTGTGTTTCGATTTCAGATAACTCCTCTTGGCAGCAATGCTCGAGTGTATCACCTTTCCCGAATCGAATAAAATGTCTATAAAAAGAACACAACTCGGTATTATACACGGTGATTAATACCGCTTTCGAACTTCCCAACGTATCGATCTCGGATTCGCCCTGCGGTAACAAAAAACATTGGGAGAAAAATGTGCGTCCTCGATTCGTCCTCTCGATTTAATGCATGCTAATTGGCGTGTTTAACGTCGACATCGATTACCTCTGAAGTAGTTTGTTTTCGTTCCCGGGCTCCCACCGCGCCCTCTTCCTTTCGGTCGTATAATTAATTTTCCGGCATGGAGTCCCTGAAGCCGTCCGTTGTTATCAACCGAAATTCGATGCGCAACAGGTTGCCAAACCTTCTCTCTCTCTCTCTGGAATCTCCCTGGATTGATTTCTCTAGATAGCAACCGAAATGAGTGGAGCGTATTATAAAAAAAAAACAGCTACAAGAAGCTTTAGGGTGTGTGTGTTTTTTTCTGTCTCCGAAGGCTTAATGTCTTTGATCGATTGATCGATTGATTGGGGACCGCTGGTTTGCGCGCCCCAGTACCCGTAGGCGGTTAATCCTGTTCCGTTGTCAAAGACTCCCGCCACCACGTCAATCACGGAGCGCGCCGTACGACGATAGCCGCCAAACAAACAGGTGAGGACACCAGTTTCTTTTATTCCGTAGCGCAGTATCTCAAAGAGCGGATTTACGAGCGGGCAATTATTGACCGTTTAACGTTTGAAGCGCTTAATAAGCTCAATTTGGCGGAGCATTTATCGTGCGCGTGTCGCGCTGGAAGCGTGCGTTTTTTGGGGGAGTGTTATCAAATTTACGACAGAATAAAATAAAATACAGCACCACTTGTCGGGCAGGCACCGGCGCGTCGTCCACCCACATACGCTCATTATGGAGTTATGCATATAAGCCTTTTACGAGCCAATTTCGCTCACTCTATAACTTCACGCGCGATAAATAGCAGCCTGTTTCTTCCTGAGCTCGATCCCGAACAATTCAAGTTGGTCGATTTATACGATCGAATTTATAACAGCTTTTATCGGTCTTATAGTATCTGTGTCCCGAAAAAGAGGGAAAAAAACTTCGTGCGAATAATACGAGAGCTTTTCGATCCCGCTGGGCGATCTTTTACTTGTTTTCCAACAAAAAAGAAAAGAAAAAAAAACCATTCAACAATTGGTACAACATTGTGCAGCGCAAAACCCCCGAACGACCGAAAGAAGATCCTACAAGGTTTGCTTTGTGTTTTCGTTGTTGTTCCGCACACTGGCAGGAAGTTATCCGCACGAAGTTCGAACTCCCCGTTCCCGGCCCGGCTCGGTTGGTTGTTTAACCTAAATGCCATTTTGCCCGCCCGGTTTACAGGCACTACAAAGAAAGTCTTTTAGTGGCGGCACTCGATTACGGATATTGGTTCGGTTTCCGAGCGCGAAAAAGCGCGATCTCACCACGACCCGATAGTTGGTGTTTTTTTGTTGGAGTCGGCCTAAAAGCCGCCCTTTTGTAAGCCGATCCAACCACCCTTGCCTGGCTTGCGATAGGGGAGTTCGATCACAAATTGCACTAACACAGCACAACACAACGTCCGTGTGCCCAGGCCCACGTAGCTTGGTGCTTTGGTCTGCCTAATACGGCGACGTGTGCAATGCGAGATCTATGTGTGGTCTCCAAACGCTCCCGTCGCCCAGCGTCATGGTGGTCCGCCTCCAGTGGCGATTTGGCGCAAACATGCGTTTTTGCCATTTATCTCAACCAATTTACAATAGCCGCCGATATCCCGCCGTGTAGAAATAAAAATAAAACACACACGGGAGTCACGTATCGGCAGAGCTAGAGGACATGTGCGCCGAGCCGCGAAATGATATCGGTTACAGGTTTCGATGGCGTTATCGTGGCTAACGAGAGTACGAGAGTACAGCTGGAAGGCAAAAACAAGCAACACGCGACTCTTGCCAGACCACAGAGTCAGAAGTTGTAGACGAAGTTGTACGCGTTTTTGGTTGCGGTGGCGACGTTTTTTACCGGAATGTTCTAAAAGTCGACAAACAAGCACTCCTGCAGATATGATTGGGTTGTTGATATATCGGGCGCATTGTTGCGCTGAATACGCTTTTGTTACATTTATCCAGCCCCCGTGCTCCGTCCATCCATCCGCAGCCGCACGTGCAGAAAGGTGGTAAAACATTTGCTGACAAAGTGTGAAATGGAGATGACCGCGTGGCGGGACGCAGGACGCACGGCGCAACGCGTTGAAAGGGATGTCTCCCGAGGGATGAAAAATTTGCATTTGTCTCGGTTAATAGAATGGAGCGTATAAAGTCGCGCAGATCACCCGGCTCCGAGCGCTCCACCCCAGTGACCGCCATGCAACCCGGTTCCAACGGCAAGGATGTGGTGGTTTATGGTTGATGATGGCTTGGCTGGCTGTACGCGGTTGATGTATGTGCTGTTGTTATGCGTTGAGAGCAGTTTCAATAGCACCACACAGACGGGTATTAATGGTTCGGTTGAAGGACGATATAAAACGTTACGAGCATAAAAGGTCGCCTCCACCATCTGAGGCGTTAGGTTCTTGTTGAAGTCAAGACAACGAGTCGAGGCAAAGATGAGTGATGGATCTTTGTGGAGAAACTATAATGCCTTTAAAGAATGTGTTTGAAGATTATTTTAGTTGAAGATCTTAAGTTTGATATTATTTGAAAATGGACTCTCTGGAAGTTCTAGCTGAGATCCGAACCGTTCAACCTGTGACGTAGCACGTCTTACCTTCACCGATTACCCTACTGAATCGTCTTCAAATCTTCGGCTCAAATCTGCACTCTAAAGCAGTCCAATTAAGATTTCTTGAACACTTACGACTCCACATCACTCTGTCCATAGCATCGATGACATCGCCAGTCGGAAACATATTTTATCTACTTCCAGCCAGGTTCCCGCATCAGAATAATAATCCCTCTCCGAGCGACCACTTCAAACACGGGCACGAACTTTTGTTTTACGATCGGAAACTTTCAGCACTCCACGAGGAAGATGCGGAATAAATTTATGTCCGTACAGTGTGTGCATCATAAGCAGCGCTGCAGCGCATAAAGTCCTCCCAGCTCCCAGGTCACGACCGATTCGTGGACTCCCGTGCCGTTTGCAAATTCCGCGTGTTTTGATAAAATAAGCGCGAAGAAATAGCTGCCCGTGTGAGGGAATTCGCAAAACATTGCAATAGGCAAATCAGGCATCACTATTTCTGCATTCCAAGCGCGCGGCAGGGCCATTGAATTCGTTTGTTGCTTCCTGCCGAATGCCGACGAGACAACAAGATCGAGGTCCACAAAAATGCACGAGAAGCACCCGTCGAACCCGAAAGATCGGTTGGTACACGAAAGGTGAATTTACAATAAGTTATTGCCTATTATATCTATTTTCTATGAGAATGAAGAGAGCCCGAGAGGGAGCTGAAGAACAGTGTGTTCGGTGGTATACCAGGGCTGCATTTCAACGCCGTGTGTCGTGTGTTTATTTTTTCGTTCGTTTTTATTCCAAACCAACTCCCGGGAGGACATACGCGATGCAGCCGGGCGTTGGGTAGAAACGGCCAGATAATAAACCGTGAGATGAACCCGTAATCCCGAGGAACCAAACGAGGTGATAGCGAGAGTTCGAGATGGGGGTTACATTTCGATATGCTTCTTTTCCGTTTTCAATAATCATAACAAGCAGCCGCTTCAGAACGGAGCACGAGAGCAGTAACGTGCCGTAACATTGTCGGGTTTCGATCGTCCCAAACACATACAGTTAAGCCCCTTGAGCATGGGAGTGATTCATACGAAAACAACCCACAGCCCTTGGGATAGTCCCGTGCTTAATTTGACCATGGGAAAAAAAGGGCTGCGAGTAGATGGCTGCGGAGCATCTATAAAAAGCCACTCTCGGCGGCGAAAAAAGCGTTCTGTGAAACGAAACTGGCGGACAGAAAGGAAAACAAAACTACTTCCATCCAACCATATCGCCCCACAACCACAAGTACACAGCGGACGCCCGCTGCAACATCCCATCGCGAGTGCGTAAATTATGTCTTTTTAATGATGTTGAACAATATTCGATTGGCGTTTAATAATGCCATTGCTCAGGGACCACAAAACCCGGGTCTAGGCTGTTGGATCATGAGTTTTTGTTCTGCTTCTTGTTTGCCTCTCCACAGCAGAAGAGTAGCACAACGGGAGGAATCGGTTTCGGTGGAATTTATTTGCCTACATTAAACTCCTCGTGGGTGGGACACGGCAGGGCCCGATTCTCACGCGACGCTGCCTGTGCGAAGAAGTCAATACTATTATCATTAACATTTTAAACGGCCGTCGGGCGAGGAGTGATCTCGCACGTTGGATGCAAACATATGTTGGCGTACGCTGTGTTTGTGTGTGTGCGTTTGTGTATATAAATATCAAACGGGGTGGTGATAGAACGGAAATTGCTACTCGATGACCAATCAGACACGGTTGACTTTCCAAGACCGGGGTGGTCTTGATCGGCAGCTTAGGCGGGGTTTAGTATAAATCAGGAATAAATCGCTTGCGATCGATAACGTCCCAGCCGTCTCGGGCGTCGCACGTTTAACGACCAGAAAAGGGAAGTTTGACACATTCCTGGAACGATTTAGAAATGCCACACATGTTCATTATGGATGTTCCAACCGGTCGCACCTTTATTTTAGTTGACAATTCTTCCCCACGGCACCAAATCCTCTTCCCAATCTGGACACCTGATCGTACTTTATTTGGCAAAAGCGGACAGTGGAAGAAACGAAACATGCAGGATAAACGGCTGATCACCATGTCACAGGCAACGGAGATCGCAAAGACACGCGACACTGCAACAATGTCTCAGGTGCGGCGTTTGCGGAATGCTGATCGTGTTTGCTGGACATTGAACAGTTCTCCACCGTGGCAGACGCCTTACGACATCCGAATGGAAGACAAATGGTCCACACCGGCCGGGGGTTACTGTCACTGTCCGAAATGCCATTCGCCATATTTGGGAGGAAACAATAGTGCACACGAAAAAAAAAGGAACAACTCCAAATGGCGTGTCCAGCGCGTGGAAAAAAGGTCCCCCATCGCCCATAAATGAGGTGTAATTGAAATTATATTGCTGGAGTCCGTGAAAAAAAAGCTCATAAGCAATAATTTAAGTCCCCCATTCATTGGCTCATTAAGTTGTTGCTCGGACACCTCGTTCCAGGAACCGATGGCCGGACAAAGCATGGAATGCAATAAGTTTCCTTGTGGCGAATACCGTTCGTTTAGTGTACAATAAGGAACACGTTCTGCACGTGATCGCAGCGGTCGAAAGTATCGTTTGAGTTCCACTTTTGATCGAAGCAGCTAGATAATTTGCGTAACATACATTACTATCATGATTGGGGTATTGTGAGTTTTGAAAACAGCAATAGAATCTAACTGTTGAAGATAATCTTGATAGATGTCAAAGTTTGATCCAACTTGTCTAGATACAAAAGTTATTTGCATTTTGAAATGATTTGTTCAAGGTTCTGATTATCTTCTCAAACAACCTGTAAAAATCAATCTACACAGCTAGTTATCCTATTAGACATGCCCATTTACCCAAGAAAACACATTCAATTCAAGATGAGTATCAGATGCATTAACAAGTCGGGATTAGACCGTAATCTCTGTACGCTCACTCAGTAAGTGTCCGTTCCGCCAGAAAACGATCGTTCCATCCTACTCATGAAAGCGCCATAAAGCCTATAATCCGTAGTGTTGCGCGCTGTTGTACGATCGTGAGTGCATCTTTATGCAATCTTTTCTCTCGCCCCATAAAACCCACCCACCGCCACCACCATCAACTTCCAGGCTCCCGATGGTATCATTATTTGCTTTCGGAAGCAGCTGGATACTTCTAATGGCGGCCGCACACCGCTGAATTGAAATCCGACACGCTTCATGAAGCGTCAATTTGGATCGGCCCCGAGGCGCAAGCCGGTGGAAGCCATTAGCGATTATTTCTGCATTATTTCGGCCCGCTTTCGGTGCAGCAAGCTCAGCCTCCCGCCGGGCAGGAAAAAAGCCACCGGCGACGAACACGCCAAAAGATCAAACCGGCACGATCACGACACCATCCAGTCAAATAATGATCGCGGCGGTCGCTCTGCTTGGCCCGTAAACTATCGCACGCTGTGACTGTGCCTGTCTCCGGGGCCCGACGCGCGCATACACGAACGGACAATGTCCGTGTGCCGGAACGTGACGTGACAAAACCGACCAGACTGACCCATAAAGGCAAATAGTTCCGGACTGGGAAGAAACGGAGCGGCTGACTTGGAATGGAGAAAAATGTACAAAATTCCTTACCTATTCCCAACACGGCAGAGCGCTCGATCGCGCCAATTCTGTCTCGTCGGCTCGTACACAATAAAGCGTTTAGTCACAGTAATTATCGACAGCCTCCCCGCGGATGCAGCGGCACACACATACACAATTGTGCAACAATTTCTTTCCTTTCGCGAGCGATGCTCTTGCACTGTGGGCATAACCACTTTGTCTTAATTGAACACGAGATCGCGGCCGCGAGAAGATACGCCTCGATCACCAATTTCAAGCACTTTGCGTTATGGAAAAGTGGTTTTAATTACTCGCACGCTCTGACCTCCACAAGACGATCGCGAACATGGTGGACATGTGCACAAAAATGGATGAGATATGATGGCTTCATCAAGTGAGCCGCTCGTTGCACTTACACTTACTCCACACACTGTAGCCCAACCGCACGGGTACTGCGCGCGTGACAGAACTGGAACCTCGGCAAGGATTTTCGATCGTCACTCACAAGAAGATCACTGAACTGATTAAGGCAAATAAACAAATCTTCATTTAACACCACTTCCAGAGCTTGCTGTCGTTGAGTAATTTCGTCGGACACAACCGATCACGCGATCGGTTTGAGGAATACCCCCGAAATGGCTCGCAAGGATTTGGAACGGCCGCGACGACACAAAACGAAACAAACAATTAAATGCAAGGCCATAAATCACCCCTCACAGCGGCTTTGCGCGTTGACTCCGGCGACCAAACTAACATGCAATCGTCGATACAGCCGAGACCTTTTGCGTTTGAGAGATGCACTCCGTTGTTTGCTGCGATTGGACGACGATGGCGATACGCCCGATCAGCTGTAGACGTTCTGTCAATGTTCCAACCAAACTCCAAAACTGTCGGACGAATATCCGACACGAGGGATCCTCGTGAAGGTTCCTCACTGTGGGCAATCTTCGCTTCAGCTGCAGTTGTATTCCCCGGCTGCAGACGAAACGCAAACAACGCTTAAAACCGGGTCGCGTCTCTGGCGCTCCACTCAGTGACTCCACCAGTGACTCCGGCCGGAGTGACCTTGGTCATTAAGAGAAAAAAGCTTTTTGCATACCACGTTTTTGCCCATTCGATGGCGCTCGGTTTTATGTGCACCAGCCTGCCATATGCATGTGTGGAAGCAGAAGGGTTTTCATTGACGCGAGAAATTGCCGTGAGCAAATTGTGGCCAAGACAATCGGACCTCGGACAGATTTCCGCTGGTCGGTGGTCGCGTTTTCGCACGGGTAGTGTGGGTTTAGTGTTTTTTTTTTTTGCTATTGCTCCCGTCAGGGGGAGACGCACACGAGTTCTCTGTTAACGGGCCTCCCTAGCCGAGGGAAATGTCTGGCTCGGGGGATTTTAATGCAGCAGACAAACGATTATTATTATCCAACACTATGTAAATGCAACCGCGCGCAACTCCGCAGCAACACAAGAAGCGGTAAAACAAGCTTAAGATTAACGCGCTTTTTTTTACGATCGCCACCTTCGGAAAAACATCAAACTGCAATGGACTGCGAGTGGGAACGATCCCGGCACGGCTGCTTGAGTGTGGAGGCATGTGAGTGGAATTCTAATCATTCGCACGGTTTTCAGGATGTCATAAAAGTCGGCCAGTTTTTCTGGTTTAATGAGCGGATAATCGGACAATCAGGTCATTCTTGAATGCGCTTGTTGTAACAAAGTTGTCGTAGTCCGTCTTTAATGGAGTAATCTCCAAGATATCGAAAGAAAGTGATAACCTTCAATTTGCAAAACATTCAAAAAATATTCCAAATAAATCAAGATATTAATTATACTATTTATTTCGCAACTTCCATGTGTGCTACATGAAAAAGGCAAAAATACATATACAGCTCCAAAACCCCAAATCTGTGTCAAAAATCTTGCATACAAAACTATATCGTCAACGTGAAACGTTAATTAATATTCCAACCCGATCGAGCCACTCATAAATCACACACACGACCTGTCAGAAGGCAGCGTTTTTGTTCGATTCGGGCAAGATATCAATCACACTCGTGTTTCTTTGCGAGAGTGTATTTAAATTTTTCGCCAAATTGCCTCAAAACCACCACAAAGCACTGCACGATCCCTAAAGCACTTTGTTTTTGGTGATGCAACAAAAAAAAGCAAGCGATGGCAGTTCTAAGACCCCGCGTGAGCATGTGTTATTTCTTCGTGCGAGAACGACTCCAAAAACGGCTCAGGTACAGCTCAGGTGCCTCATTAAGCTCGAATTGTGACCGTACCGGAGAAAACTAAGCGCTTGGCCATAAATCTCCCTCAAAAGATTTGCATAACCGTGAGTTCTGATTACGAAATGGCTTCTCCCGTTTGTTAGCGCGTCGTGTCGTGTGCGAATTGTGCTTTTTTTGCATCGCTAAACCCCGTCGATTTGTTTGTCGCCGAGCGAAACGTGCGACGGCAATTAGATAGCGGAAAGGCGATTGGAAAGAAAAACCGATCGACAGCGACATCGATCAACGCAACGAGTGGCAGCAGCACCAGCAGCAGCAGGTCGTCTTCCGGCAGGAGCATCGTTGCGAAGAGAAAGGAAAAATTCGACTCACACACACACTGTCCTGGGGGAGATTTATGAACCGTGGGTTATGTTCCCGTTGGAACAGCTTCCAGGCGTCGGGTTTCCTCCGTGCACGCGCGTGTGCGTGTGTGTGCGTAGGTCCGGAGATCGGTGGAGATGAAGACTTGTTTTCACGCCGAGAAATTGGGAAAACAAACGACACGGAGGGGGGACGGGAGATATATCTTTCGAATTTTCGTGGTACCGTTGGGTGGCGGCGACCAGGCGGCGACCAGCGAACGCGTCATAAATCAGCTGATCTACCGTGCTGGCGCGGTGCGGTGTGTGGTGTTAACAAGCTCCTTTCTGCAGAGTTCGTATCGAGCGTACAAAAAACTTCACCGGAGGCGATATGATAATTTGGTCGTCGCACTTAGCAGCACTTATGAGCTCGTAAAGCCCGTTCACTCCGACGCACATTATATACCCCGAGGTGACACATTAGAACGCACAGCCCTCCGACACTAACGCAACGTCGACGCGAGCGTAGTGAACGTGCACCGTCATAATTGAGATCACTATTTCACATATGGCTTCACTCCGCCTAATCTCCCCTCGATCGATTTTCCACGTGACGCAACTTGATCACCAACGAGACAATAGACAGGCCCGTCGTCCCGTGTCACGTGTGTGCGAGATACCTTCACTCCACCGGAAAACATCAGCTTGGTGCACCGGATCACTTGTCGCGGCACAATCTTGCCCCACGACACCGGGGATTTACACGTTCCGCGATGGCCTTCGATAACGAACTCCGATCACCTACCGATCACCGAGAACACGCTCGGACAGCACCTTTCGAGCTGCACGGTTCATGCTGAAGTGCGCGAGTGACGAACGCTGTGGGTCGCGTGGGATCGACTGTTTTGGGTTGCAGGGTTTCTCACATAGTGCTGATGGGTGAGGGAATCTTTCCGAAATTTTCACAAAAACATGTTGACATGCAGGTCTAAGTCACTTATAATATGTTAAGAGTTATATAAGAGTTTATTTGTGTAAAAATAATGCGTGTATTAAGAGGCAATTAATTAATATTTTTATAACATTTTTTTTGACAAACATTTCGAGAAAAAACTAAAAAATGGAAACTGTCAACAAATTGCTGGGAGGTTTCCATACTGTGAACAAACTGCGCGATATATGCAGAAATGGGAACCTTTCAAAATTTTATAAGAAACCCTGTCCAGCAGCGAGAGAGAGAATGAGAAACGGAAAAAAATATTTGACGGAGTTTATATCCGAGTTGGAATGAGCTGTTTGACTTCTGTGCCAGAGGATCAGCAACAGGTTGTCATGCTTTCACGATTCGTTTTGACTTAAAATTTTCAAGAAAATTGTATATAAATACTGTCGTAGATCACACAATAACATAATTTGAAACATAGCTGAAATACATCGAATAGCTTCGAACTTGAAACATTGTAGAGCTGGATCGTTCGCTCATGTCCGGCGGGGAAGATCAAATCTCCTCTCTGCTGCTGGATGCTGCGGAGAATGCTCTCTCTCTCAGTGCTGGAGCCCACGAAGAGAGTGAGTTCCAGCGCGCTGAGGTCTCTCCACTGGAACAGCCGGCATCTGACTCGAGCCGGCTTTGGCCGATTCGGACCTCGTTGCCGCGTGACCCTTGACTTGTTGGCCGTCATTTTTCATCATTACCTCCACTCGCACACGCATCCTCCCATCAGTTCCACACAATTATACGCACGTTGCCTGTTGCCTCACTCTAGTCGAACTCTCGACTCTTCGCACTTCAACTGTGAAGCGTGACGTGAGCTCACGTGTAAGGTGATCCATTGCTCCAGATATACATGATTTTTTGTTGTTTGCCTCTTCCGCACACAGAGCACGACGACGAAAATAAAAACAGCAAGCTTCTGTGGAGCCCCGCACCAGCACCGGCTGTTATTTATAAAATTCACAGCATGAAAGCATAAGCTGCTGCCACGAGCCACTCGGACTGGATGGGAACTCGTTCCGCCGCCAACAACTGATCGCGGAGGCTCGATTTATAATTCACACCTCTCGACTGACTGACCGATCGTTTCGGTGCTCCGAACACTCATCCGAACCGCTCTGAAGGAGCCCGTAATTGATTGGTTTGGCGTTGGCCCGCGATGCCCTGAAGGGGTTAGCGCGTGATCATGTTCCGCTGGACGCAAAGCTGGCCCCATGCTGGAGGACTTCCGAAACGCTTTCACCCATCTCGTTTCTGCTCGCTGCGCCCTCTATCTCGTCTATCGACGTAATCCTGTTGCAGGGATTTTTGCACCCCCCGTAGCTTTCGGCTTTCGGAGCAACCGTGGCGTTATGAATTTGTTCTCTCGTTAGCCTTTTTATTCCGCACGAATTGACACCTCGACCACTGTGAGGGTGTGCCGAGGGTGGGGTGATTAATGAGTGCAAGTGTCGGGGTGCAACAATGCAAACACTTTGCACGTCGAAGGAATGCCGATCAATTTAAGGGTGGAATTTTCTGACATGATTCGAAAGCAGATCCAGCTGGGTTTGTTTATTAATTTCTTCGAATGAAGAAGAACTTTTGTACTGCAAGAAACGTTGATAATGACATGAATATTTAATTAAATTGAATATTCATATAAACGACACATCAGTCCAAATTCGTATAAAACGATCCGGTTCGAGGGACCAAATTTGTGATTAAATTATTAAATCCAAAGCTCATTGAACAATCGATCATAAAACCATCTACTCAGCGGATCTCCGCGCATCCAATTTTTCAACCGATCCATCTCACTGCAACGCCGCAGACAAGTTGACGGTGTGCTCACACCTCGATCAAAGCAACCTGCGCGCGTGTGTGTCGACGAAACCAGTTCGATCGATCGATTTCAATGTCTCTTCACAGGGAGGGAATCCAGAGCCACCGGTTTTTGGGGCGTACGGGGTCAGGGGCAGTGATAAATAACTGCATATTAATCATAAAACGGTGTCATGCTACTGACAGCCAGCCCGGCTACCGTTGGCGTACAGCTCAATCCCAACCACCTCCCCAATTCCGGACGTTCCGGGCACCTGCCTGATCAGTCGGACACGGCACAACAAACGGTACTCGCTTAAAATGATGGTTTAATATTGTCGACGGTGACAGTCGCCTCTCAATGCGGTGTGTGAGTGTGGAATTAACTTTCATCACCATTTGCCAATTTGGACGTTCCGTGTATGGAGATGCGACAATTAGTTTCCCTCCATTGCCTACGGAAGAACTACTGACATTGATATTGACAATTCATTCTTGCGATCCCTTCCGGCGCTAATGCAAATGGCAGGTGCGGTTGGGAAAGTTTATTTAGGTTGCGCACATCCTCTTTGGGAAACAGCGCAAACTAGGTGAGGAACTGAAAGTTTTGTTCTCCATGTCTCATTCTCGACAGGATGTTTTAGTATCGTCATAAAAAAATAGGTCAAAAGGTGTGTGCAGTTAATGGAAGTGTGTGTGTGTATGTGTGTGTGTGTGTGTGGAATCTGATCATTATGGGCTGATTGGCCGGAGCGAGGTGCTCCAAGATGAGGGTTTGGTTCAATTACTTGCGCAAAAGGCCAGCGGATCAGATTTCATACATTTATTCGTTGTTTTGACATCGAAGCTGCTCACTGTCACCGCCCCAGTTTGCCCGGCTCGCAGGTACCCCGAAGATCAGGTATGTCAACAAATGGCTGGGTTGGGGTGGACGTATCGAATAACCCAGCGAGCCGGTTAGGAGACGGAGGGACGTGAGCAGAGACCTCCCGAGGCGTTTTGCCTTCGGTGGTGACTGCGTTGTGACATTTGTTTTGCCTTCGCTTCGCAATCGCACATCGGGCGTGTCGTCTGCTGACGTCTGCTGATCTGAATCACAATGCGTGTAACAAAGAAGTCGCTGCGGGAATCGAGTTTCCGCTATACTTAGAGTGTCCTTGGACAGGTGTGGCTGTACGTGTGTGGCTGTTGATTAGGATGCTGTCCTTCTCATGGCAGACTCGGGCGCACCGGAAATGCGACCTCAGCAAACAGTAGACTCGACCGTCACAAATGGCCTAAAAACACGTTGCAGCAGCAATCACTTTGGAAACGCGTACCTAAACAAAGATTATCAATTTTCATAATGCTTTCCTGCGTGAGAAACTTTTCAGAAACGCAGTTTTTGATTGCTTTTGACCAAGGAAAAAAACACATTCACATCCTGAAAACCGCAACTTTCACACACGAAGAACGGCCTCGGTTTTTGTGTTGTGTACGTTTTCCTGTTTGTGCTTCAAACCACACATTCTGCTCCGGAGCATAAACACAAACCGTTTCACTATCAAATATCAGATCTAAAGTACACACACGAGAACGAGCCAGCCAGCAGCAAATAAACGAGTCCTAGTTCGATGGGAACGGAAAAAAAAACGCCGCCTACAAAAACTGATATCGTTAGGGCGAATATTTCATTTTTGGCCATTGCAAATGGAGGAAACGGGTGCGTGTGGTGCAGAAAAAATCGTTTCATCGATTGTATGGTTTCAAGCACCGGCAGATATTCTGTGGTTTGGCGCATTGGTTGCTTTTATTGGAAGATTTCACTCCATATGGCCTCTTCCACTTTAATGTTCCCCCGAGAGCCAGACGTGTGAGCTTGTTGAATTGCTATGAAAAATCGATATTTTGATTTCTTCCAACCGAAAATGTGAACATAAGATGCCACGGAGCACATAATTGTCATCAGCGTCTCGAGCGATACTCAACAATGCAATAAAATAAACGATTCCCCTCCTGGCGAGCTTGAATATGTCACCCATTAAAATGATGGCGTAAAGTGTAAAAATTCACGACCTATTTTCGCTTGTGCTCACAAAACAACACACTCGCCGCACCCGGGCCGTTCTCAAAGCTATCATTTCTAATGTCATAATATTTTGCCAATCACCCGTGCCCGCGTTGCTCGCGTTCAACCTTCTAATTTTATGACCCCGAACACTTCACAGTACGGAAATTCATGCTCCCACCTTCGACACGAAGCATCGTGGGGGGGAAGCATCGTTTTTGATGGTTATTGTCTCGATTAAATTACAAAAATTAAATCCACCTTTATCCTGGTGGGAAGGTTACCACATACACACACACGGGCTGAATTTCTCACACGCTTAGACACCTTCCTGTGGTGTTGAAATTTCGACTCCCCGAAAACACCACGACGAGAAGCGTTTCTGCGTTCGCTTCAAGTCGATCATAGAGCGGCATCCGTCTGAAGATTTGAAATCTTCATCGACCATTTCGGCAGCGGGTTTGTGGTGTTCCGTACGCAACCCCGGCTGGCAGCGGTCATGGTTTCAGAACATTTAGTATGATTTATGCACCCGAACGCTAAGTCTGGGTCTCGGCTGCTGCTCCACGCGTTCCGAGCAGGACGTAAGACATTTTATACACCCAATGCGAGGTGAAACTAATGCGGATGGAATCAGCGTAAACGTTGCCGGCATGGAAGGATGGAAATTGCACCCTGGCAGACTGTGGTCAACTGCATCAGCTCGACCGAAAGGGATGACTAAAGTGCAGCTTAGAGCAGTCGCCGCGACGCAGAGGGCGCCGTCTAAACGCCAGCTAAGCTTAAGAGCATTTTGTCATAAATTTTCTCGCTTTCTTAATTTCTCTTACTGCTCCCGTTTTCAGTTCTTGATCGGTTTACCTCCGATGTACTCTTTAAATCTTGTAGCATCTTGAAACCAACGAAGACGATCTGGAGAAGGTTGGCGAAAATAGGACAGGAGCTATTACATAAGAGCTATTTATAGCCCGACAGCACTCTCGAAGTACTCGAGCCAGAACCGACATTGTCTTAACGACGGTAGCGCGAAATTCTATCCCTTCTCTCCGTCCCGGGTGTGTGTGTGTTTGCGTCCGCCGAACGGAAGTGCATCTGGAACATTAGCCGCCCACATTAGCCCGAGCTGAGAAGGCAATTTAGTGCGCTGCGTTCGCGGTGAGCCGTACATCCAGAACCGTTCTCCGCTCCGTTCGTTCATCAATGTGGGAAAAGTGGGTTACGAAATGAGGTCTTCGGTGGAGTGGTTGTTTTGGCTAGGGACGGCGAGGAACGACATGCAAAACCCGCCCGGCCCGAACACGATTGGAAGATTGCAGTTTAAATATTGAAACAACATAAATCAACTCCACTAATGAACGTCGGCTTTGACAGCGTCGCTGTAGTCGTCGTCGCGTGGCGCCATGACGCCCGGGGACTGCTCTAACGCACGCACGGGACACCGAAAACTTCAAGATTCGGGACTTTCGACTTATCCCGGCCAGACCGCGGGCGCTATTATAGGGACCAGCTGCCACGCGATACTGGGTGGTCAGCACGGCCCGAGGTTTATGAGACATATTTCATCGACCACCGAGCATAAATTGGCTATTTATAGAGCCGTGCGTCGATGTTTCGGGAGCTTGTGGGGTTTGGGGTTTATGGTTCCCCTGCTCCCGGGTCGATGATGTCCACCTGCGGGTTTGTCACTCTTCATTTGGTTGGACATTCTTTTTTTTGCTCTTGCTTTTCGTTTGACGGCGACGAAATATTGCCCTCGATCTCGCGCCTAACCACATACTAACGCGTGTTCTACATGCGGTACGGGCGGGAAAGAGTGTGGATTTTTTTTAGTAATTAATTGAGAAATATTGACGCCATCAGGGTTTGACATCGGGATATTATAGCCAAGCTCAAAATATATCACGCATTTTAATACAGATTTGTCAGAGAGTTTAGTAAGACAATCTTTCAACCTACATAATCATAACATTCCAAAACTCTCACAATCCAGACATAGTTCTGACATGTTCTGCACGTTTCTGGATAACCTTGAGGGTGGCTTAGATCGATTACAATCCATTACTTTGACTCAAGATCTTGACCTCATGTGAAATGTTCTTAGAGCTGTTAACTCTACTACCCAAACGACCCAGAACCTACATGTTTTAAATACGACAGTTTAATAGCCACAGTCACGCAAAGCACAAGCGTGGATATATTCCAACATGGTGTGAACGAACGGAGTTTTTGC
Organism: Anopheles dirus; assembly: GCA_000349145.1. Classification (NCBI taxonomy): domain Eukaryota; kingdom Metazoa; phylum Arthropoda; class Insecta; order Diptera; family Culicidae; genus Anopheles; species Anopheles dirus. Next base: position 3,267,129 of record KB673423.1, read on the forward strand.
GACAGTCAAAAAAACACAATTCCATCCATTCATCGACCGCGGGGTTTGCAAATGTGGCGTGCCAGAGACGGCAAAGATCATTCACGAACTTCCAATTAGTCCCCGATGGGTAACATAGTTTAAAGCAGACGCGGGAATTCCATCAACAGTAAAAATAGAGCAGGATTGATTTTTGCTGTTTCATTTCATTCCATCCGCGCTCCAAAGTATGGAAACAACAATGAAGAAACGGAAAAAACGCCATCTGTTCTAGCCGGTGGCGGAAAGATCGTTTTCAGATCGACGGTATATAAATCCGGAGCCGGAAGCGGTCACGCTAATCCATCGGTCGTCGCTTCCACCTCCCAACCCGAACCGGATGCCTCTAATTTACGGCGTACCCAATCTCGCGGCAAACGCGGAGTTCTAACCCCTTTGCGAAGCCAACGACCGAAACAATAGAATGCTCACGAGTGCAGTAAATCGCACTCGCCGGCGAACCGTGCGAGAGTAGTTCGCGGGAGGCCTAGAACAAAAATGTTCCAAAAACTGTTCTCCGGCCGCAACGGGCAGGAAAATAGCAATTATTGCCCCGCCACACATCGTGTTCGCTATCATGCTCTATACACCTCGGTGAATGACGGTTTACGTTTATTTAATTGATCATCATTAATCTTTCCTCCGGCAGCATTCCCGGCGAGGTCATGCACTCACATCTGCTCCTCCAACTGCACTTCAAAACGAGCAGTCTGACGCATACTCCGGGTTCCGCTGAACGGTGTGTTTGTGGGGCGCAATAAAATATATTTGCTCTTGGCACACCCATACACTCGTACACGGGTGGCACAGTACGCGTAATAGCGGGACGGAAATTGCGAGCGAAATGATTTGCATCCATGCATGTGCTACTTCAAGTTCATAAATTCCGCGATCAGTCGCTCAAAAAACCACAATTATCCACGTACAGTACGCTGCAATCGTGGAGCGTTCCATATCCGAGCACGCAAATAATGATTAAGCTAAGCGGTGGCTAGCGATAAGATTGCTCATGGACTAGGGAACTCGTGTTCGAACGCGTGTTTTGAAGTATCACAGTCCGACATTCAGTGGCACGCGGATCGTTTGGAGAGAGTTGTGTGCTTTTCCATATCAAACATTCAATAAATTCGTAGAAAATATTGCTCGCCTTGATTGCAGTGATGGGTTTGGTAGAGAGCGGTTTATGAGTCAGGAGCTATATTCTGGGAGCTCTTGTTGGCTTAGGATTTACAGCGGATTCAGATGCTTTCGTAGTGTTTGTTTAGTTACGCGTTTCGAGGTTCTCTAGCAACCAAACACATCCCCATAAACCTTTCTTTGTGTGCTTCTATTAAAACCATATTTCAGTCCTATCTTCTAAGCCTCAGATAAAGGAACCGCTGTGTTGCATCACCAGCTCCACGCCACGTCATTCAACACTCACCGAGTAGAATCCGATTTGACCTAATTACCGCCGTCCAACCCAGATCAACCGACGCCCGGTGCTGCCGAATGCAGTTAATTAAATCGCTCAGCCTCATCCTCGCCAGCACCACCACCCAACAGTGCAAGGTAAGCAGATCCACTCCCATTCTCGGTAATGCACTCACGTAATGCAGTGCGGAATAGTTTATGAAGTGCAGTGGCGATGTGCCACAAACCAAGCCGACAGCGCACCGCCTCGGGAGCGAGATAGTAGTATTAGTTCATGTTTTTTCCCGTTTTCTAGCTGGCCCGGTCCGATCGGGAACACATCTGGTCGATATTAGCATGTGTTTACACGCGCCAGCACCCACCGAAAACCTCCCAAAAAGCAAACGGGCTGCAACATAAAAGGGACCCGGCGGGCTCGCTCCTAGGAGCTTCACCTAGCACGAGAGAATAAAAGCACGTTCTTGCCGGGGCACATCTTGTGAGTGCGCTCTGCCCGGCCGGCCCCAACGGGTGAGGCGAATTTATTGATTTACATATCTTCGCGTTCGCCCGTTGCTTCGTGCGGAGTTTGGGCGCAGCAAAATTGGGCACCGGGCGGCACGTAACAAAGTTAACCCCGCCGACTCGAGAAACGATAAATAAAAAACATGGAAACAACCAAAGCTGCCGGGTGGAATGTGTGTTTCACCTTTTTTCTACTATTACGAGCCGCTTCGTTTGCGGGCGAAAGGTTTTTGTTTTGTTGTGTGAAGAAGCAACGCCAAAGCAATAGTTTGAAGCTAAATCGTAGAATGCAAGGAAGGATTGAAAAGCGTTTTTTTTTTTTGTTATTTTATGTATAGAATGTTACATAAAATTGTTTTATTTTAGGAAAGTTGTTAATTGTGATCAATATCAAACAAATTCTGAAAAGAAAATAATACGTTATCAACAACCAACTTTAAAACTTTCCTATTTGCATGCTAATAATGTTTTATTAGCGCATTATTCTTCAATTCCTTATAAAGCATGATATAGCTAATAGGATGCAACTTAGCTGTTAGCTAGCATTTAATCGATATTGTTGTCTTTTTGACATATTCTATAATAGGCCATGAATCTGCTGTAACTCGCTCGGCAAAATCATTCCTTGATCAGGTTCTTATAGAAACTTATCGATCCGATACCACAAGAAAGCTTCCTACAACCCTAAAACAAACGAGAGAACTTTACAGCCCTGCTTCGCCCAACAAACACTAGCCAGAACCTGCTGCTTATGCTGCAACCGAAAGCTAACCTTTTTAAACCCCAATCTTCCATCATAGAAACATCCTGGATTACCCGGGAGAGCAGCACATATTCTGGAAATATATTCTGCCCTTTGCCGTGCTGTATCAAGCTTCCCATTCATTACATGCGCCTGAACAGTGAAGGGTTCGATAGGGAACGCGAAACGGTGCTCCTTCACACCCCCAAAAAACTCATAAACTAACACCGCTCTAAAGCGTTCAAGAAGACGACGCGTTTGAAGACGCGCGTCGACTGATTGTCCATTCCGTGCACGGTTGGTCGTAAATCAGGGCAGATATTTCGCGAACGGAGCTGACGGAAGACGGTTTCTGATTTTCTGTGGCGTGCGGTCCGTCTCGAATCATCATCAACGTCAGAATCTATCATCGTAACGCGGTGGGGTGCGAGATTTGGGCGCTTCGACTTCGGATGACTTCGTCCACGGACAGGAGTGCATCGCACGGTTGCACTTCTTGTACGTTGTCGCCTTATGAGCTTGGTTCAAATCATTCCCTTCACGTCTTGTAGTGTTCTTTACAGCGGCCGAGCCCGCTGTTTCGCACGAATGAGCTCACTCACTTTCATTCAGCATGATCACGGGCAGCACGAGAGTGTTCTGTACAAGTGTGTGAGCAAGGGTCCATCGTGAATTTATAGCGTCTAGCCGCGCGACGCGACATGCGACGGAGAAGGACAGCACAGCTTCAGGCCACAACCGTGCGGCTTCAGGATGACGCCAGTAGCGTCCCGACACCGGGAACAATGAGGATGCGTTGCATTTCAATCATGCTAATGACCATTGTTCTCGCACGTACAGCTGTGTGCTGGAGTTCAATTAAACGAACGGACGGACCCGCATTTCAGACCCCGAAAAAAAAATCGCTCGCTTAATCAAAAACTATACGTGACTGGAGACATCAATTCCGCTGCGATGTGGTGTCAGATTTAACGTTCCGGAATCGATATTCCAGCATCGAGAGGGAATAAATTAACCATGTGCCGTGTAACCCAATGGTAGGGGAATCTTCGCCACAGCATTAGAAGCTGTGATTAAATCAGACTTCCAGTGTACCAATATTTGACTCCTCGGGCCCGATAGACCCCGGAACGAGAATGCTCCATAAATCATGATCCGTGTAGCCTTTGAGCTCGCGAGCGTCCGCCTCAATTGTTACCCGATACGAAGGCTTTCAAATCTCGGCGGCTGGGTGGAGAGATGCCACTCGCGGCAACTGCAATCGAATGCTTCCACCGCCAACTGACAACGTTCACATGCAACCTCATCGTGCCGTTCACACAGCACGCTTTCATCGACAACATTAATCGAAGACAAACGCGCGTTCGCCGCCGCCGCCGCCGCCGCCGTCTCGTGCGGATAAAAAGGAAAACACTAACCACCCGCAGCGCATTCTGAGTCGCCCGGGCTCGGATCACAGCAGGACACACGGTCCAGCACTGCGGTCCAGCAATTAAACGATCCATATGCTGCACGTGAACGTGAGCATCGCTGCGTCGATAAGAGCGAACCGAACGCTGATAACCCGATAAGCCCGAGGGGTTGTTCTGGTGGTTGAGCTCCAGAAACGTTCTTGGAGCGGTCTTTTCCAACAGTTCACAACTGCTTGACGGCAAACGGCAGCGCAATCGAATCGCATCGCATCTAGTTGCTTTTAGAGCGAATTATTTTCAATTTAGATAGAACGTTGATTAAATTGATGATTACTCCCTGCTGCAAGTTTGCTGGAAGGGAGGGAAAGTCCACTTCGACTCCCCCGGGATAGCTCCAGTGGAAGGAGAAAAGTGAGTGCAATGATAGAGCAATTTTTCATCTATTCGTTGCTCGTGGCGTTCGCTTGTCCGGCTTGGACGTAGTCCGATAGATTGTGGTTCTTGCGAGGTTGCGGAAATACTTTCAACGCCTTCGTCCTTTCCCTTGGTGGTGAGGAGTTGCTATGGATCAGCGATTGTTAATGCAGCTCAAAATGGATCAAACTCACCTGGGAGAATGACATCAACCGTCATTTACGGTCTGGAATCAATTGTAGCCGAGTGAAACCTCGGAAAAAGTACGTCCTGAGGGACATTTTGATCCAATTACGAGTTCCAGCAGGGCATTTTATCGTTTTATACAAAAATAAACTACAAATTCATTTCCATTTCTCTTCCGGTGCAGGAACTTTTTTCCATAACATAAGTACATTGTACGAAGAAGCAGTGTGCATGCCAACAGTCCCGACTTGCGAACGAATAATTATTCATAGGCTGAAGCAGCACACGTAATGCACCAAAGCGAGCACTGAAAGGACGGGAAAATATTCTTACGCGAAAGGGCATTGGCACTTGCCTCGCCTCTAAGCATAATAGGCAAATGGGACAGGAAAAGGAGACGGGCCCGCGAATGCACCGCGTCCGGACCGCGTTGGTGATGATTTATGGTGAACTGATTGTTATTAATAAGCAAGATTTATAGCGGTAATTGATTTATCGCTCGTTCCGTCTTTCGTCAGGAACCACGGGACCAGGGAATCCCGAGTAGTTTTTTTTATCAGAATCGACAAGATGCAACAGCGCAGCGAATGAAGTTCTTTTCAAACTTCAAGAACGCTATGGGATATTATATTCCAGTCGAGGGATTTGTTCCATTTCGTTTTTTTGCAAGATATTATAATGCAAGTAAGAAATACTGTGAAAGAGAAGATAAAGCATCGCCACGACTCACCATGTGCTGGGCAGTTTTTGGTTTCTTCACCAAATCAGGTACTTTGAAGGTGGTGACGGCTTCGATCACCTCGGCCAGCAGCAGCCCATCGCGACAGTCGGCGGACAGGTCGGACACCTTCTTCTTCGACTTGGCCCGCTCCAGATAGTAGTTGGCCCAGTCGGTGTAGATCTGTGGATGTGAGCAAGCGAAGAAAGGATATTAGATTTACGAACACGAGCCGAAAGAGAAGATGCAAACGGTGAAACGGTGCGCATTAGTATTATTAAATTTATTCAACATCCTACGGCAATCCGGACTTGAGGATGAACATGATATTTGCGTTGCGAGCCCGTGGTTGGAGCATGTAACATATGGTGCTCTGGACGTGTGTGACCATTTGGAGACGAGATGGGCCTACCTTGACATGACTAGAAATCTTGAAATCACATAGTAAAGTGGGAGAAATAGATTACGTCGACATGGTGGCATCAAAAGGACACTACCAAAATATTATCAGTACTGGGGACGGAGGGTTCGGGAGCATATGGATCTAAATGGAAACATAAATTCCTTGGGGAAATCGAGGAGGAGTCACTAGGATCCCATTATGCCCTGGGGCAATATTCCAGTGTCCAGATAACGTCCTGCTTCATCGAATATTTACGTTTTGATACGTACAATGTGACTTCTCCCAATGTTTGCACAACTCCCTACTGCTCAGTAGCTTATCTGTCTCCAGCGCTGCCTACGACTACGCAGGACAATGATTTCTGATGACGCTAAAGAGACGTTACAGCATACTGCCTCAGGCCTGTCGACTCCTTCGTATCTTGCACTTGTTGTAGTGCAGTCTTGGGTCGTATTCTACTTGGCACGCGTACCCATCTCTGCTCCCATTCGCTCCCTGCGAAGACAAATGGCGTCCAATAAAAGAAGAAATTTTCTGACCATAAATTTTAAATCTTCCTAAACTTGTGCCCTGGACACTTCTGGAGTCCGCCTGGAATGCGGCAGTTGAAGAAGCCTTCGACCAGGGCAAAAGTGAGATATTTTGGCAGCAATAAAATGCATCTTCGCTTTGCAGTGGATAGTTCGCTGGCTCCAAGAGTCAGCAGTTTCTTGGGAAGATGTAAAAAAGCCTTCGTTTTTTATCCGTTCGTTTTATTTTTCAGTCCAAGCACTGGACGTTAATCTGGAACAAACTTCAACGAGGCGTGCAGCAATTTGGCAACTGCTAAGAAAGCTATTTGTTTTATCCGTGCGCAATTCGTATCTTCTTGCATTCTTCGCCCTTCAATGGGTGAGTTTCCGGAAGGGGCTCTTGGAGCATTACGAAAATAGAGCAGTAATAGCACTTAATGGTGCAGCTTGAATGTTTACGGTGCGACTTCACTCGAAATAAAATTGGGTTAATGATGTGATATTTACCAGCTGGGTTGGCAGTAGTCCATATTTTCGTTGAAGGAATTTCTGCGAGCCTTTGATCAGAGCGAACAGGTTTCCTAACTGACACGATTCGTGTCACTTTTGAACTCCAGATCGACACCTTCGCGATACACCACCTAGTACCTTTTTGCCTTCATTACATGCACCCACACTTCAAAGCACTTCAATTCCCAAATGAAGCGTTCTTTCAACATCGCTTGCGTTTACCACCGAAGGGTGACAGAGATGGGTGAGAAAGAAAATAAACTGCCAAATCAAATCAACAATTCATCGTCAGCAATCAACATCGCGCTGGCTGCAGGAGATCATTTCACTCACCAGCGCCCGTCTCGTAAGCCACCCTCCGAAGACGTCAAGACAGCTCGGTGGCATGTTTCATTTTCCCAATTAAAATCCCCAACGCATGCGTATCTTGGTAACTTCATCTTGGCCTCCCTGTTCCCGGCATCCGTGGCTTCTTCCGGACTTCGATCGCACGCGGCTTTACCACGCGCCATGAACCGATTATGTCGCGCGCGTCTTTGGCGGAAAACTCGGCCCGACTTTTCCTCGCAAGGGCTGGAAGGTGTCAGCAGCATCGCTTCATAATGTTCTTTTCGGTTTGGTGATTTATCTTCTCTCGCTCGCGCGTACGTTCCGCTTCGGCGCCCTTTCTTCAAATGAGGAAGCGCGTCTTTCAAAAGATGATTATTTTTTATCTGCTCAACATATTTTCGCCGCATTTTTTTGTGTTTGATGCTCTGCCCGCACACCACGTGGAGTATTAAGAGGATTTTATTTCAAGGGATTTTTCGCCAGCTCCACGGGGAGTGTAACGATCTGGGCTGTGGCTGGTTTAGGATTAATCAGCTGTAAATGGCGCTGGGGAGAAATAATTTCTCGCCAAAATATGTCTGCTTGTGCGTGTGTGTGCTTCTGGAAGATTTTTAATGACTTCATGCGAGTGAATTTTTAATTTCATTTAAACAGTGGACGAGTTTTGGCACACGATTTGCTCAAGGATTTATAATGGACGGCTTGAACTGGCCAGCGTTTAAAGCACATATTCCAATGAGACCACTAAAAAGCAGCCTTTCAAGAGAACGCATTAAGTTAATGTCATCATATAAAAGAGCGCGCGGAAACGTGTGACCATGCTGGCAACCTCGTTAAACGTCCCCTGGAAGTGAGTCGCAGGAAAATCCCACCAGAATGACACGCTCGGAAGGGTGGTGTGAGCACACTTTTCCGGGGACGTTCATGGAAAATCGCACCTCGGATGGAGTTAGCATTAACACTCGCATCCATCGTTTCACCGCCGCGTTCGTTCGCGTGATGCTGCTCCTTCCGCTTCTACGCGAGTTATTTATGGCGTGGTGCCCTTTTTTCGCATTTTCCTGACCTTTTTTCTCCCCCAGCCGCCTTGCATGGCCGCTCTATTCCTAGTTTGTGCCGTAACTTTATGCCGCTTCGCGTGTCTTACAGCGTAAAGCCGGCGGAGAGTAACAGCAAAACACACAACAAAAAAAAAAATCTTCACCAGCCTTCATATGAGGGATATTAGCCCGAGGAGCAGCAGACTCGTGTACTACAAGTCTAGTCAACCATATTTTTTTCATCACTAGAACAATATTTGTGCGCTTCGGGTGTGTTTTTCTACTGACTCCAGGGCTGGAAACGACCAAACACACACGAAAAGAGACCTCAACAACAAGCGGTCTTCGCTTAACATAAAAAAGAACGAGAATCTGCAACATAATTAATTACCTCTCGAGTCGTTTTCTAACTTTATGGATCTGTTTTTTGTTGGGTTTGCGCTATCCGTTCGCACCGTCGTCAAAAAGCGTCACTATAGGGTCGATCCTGCTCTCTACTAAGCTTGTCCCACAACAGGAGGTTTGCCCAATTCATGCATCCACTCGCACACAGAGACCCACGCGTTAGATCTCATTACGTTCATGTGCGCTTGGCTTCTAACTTTTCCGACCGAGCGATCCTTTTTTCTTTTGTTTTGATGGTCTGAAAGTCAGTGGATGTTTTTGTACACGCACACACGCCTAAGCTACGTGCAGCAGTTTCCGGTCGAGTTGAGAAGTTGTCTCCAGTCAACGTTGGTTTCAACGGTTTATGTATTAGTTCATGGAGGTCAGCGACGGTTTACGTGGCGTCGATGTCTCGGGAGGTTATTTTAGGAAATTAAATCGCGAGTTTGTTTTGGCAGAACTCATCGGATCTCAAAGGTTCATTTTTTGTCAACACAAATATGTCTGGATCGGGATTTGAAGAAGACGTCTCATATAGACTTTAGGAAATCTGGACATGAGAGTGAGCTTGGATAGTTTTGAACTGTTAGTAAGCAATGCAATCATAACTCTTACTGTCATTCGAATTTTAAAATTAGACGTTCACTATCAGATTACAGAAGAATTGGTTAATGGATTAGCATTAGTATAGTATCTCTCTCTGTCATCTCACCTGCGATAGATTTTTCGTTACGGAAAGATCGTCGCACGATCCTTGACCACTTACACAACGGCCCAACATTGTGATCCGAACACACCACCGAACCGAGCGCACAAACAAACAAACCCCCGACTTTTTTCTGCCACACCCGGCCTGTTGATGTTATCTCGTAAATCAATTCGCACCCGAATTGATTCCGAAAATCACTTCCGGACGCTGTGAGCCCATTCATCAATCACTACCATCACCCTGGCACTTCTTAACTTCTTCCTCTGGCGCTGGACGCAACACTGGACGAATTAATTTCCTTCCACTCGCTTCCGGCCGGCGTGGGAGTTCTCTTCACACGAGACCACCCTTTGGTTTCATAATCGCAACACACAATTTGCCTTCCAGGGCGATGTATTTCACTCTTCCACCTGTAATAAAGCACTCGGAGTATACACACAGCCGCACACTTCTCGTTCGCTCACCGGGATGTTAATTGCCCACTTTTGCCCCTAAACAGCAGCTCTCATCGTAAGTCACAGCACTCCGCAAAACGCAAACAAATAAACAAATTAGATGTGGCCGAAATGGTGGCCCCCTTTTTGGGTTCCGCATTCGCGTGTCAAGTCATAATCCATCATCGGAATCGCGTTCCTGTTCCCACATGGTTCTCCCATTTTGTGCCCCTTTTGTTTGTTTTTTTTTTGTTTTCCGCGTCCCTTTTTTAGTACACTTGAAAATAAACATTTCATTTTGTACCTCTTAATGCATTTGATTTTCTTTGTACCAGAGCGTGTGTGGCGTGTGGCTCGAGTGGAGCGTTCAGGTATCAATGGTTCCGTGCTTCCTGTGGTAATTTGTTTGCAGTCTGCTGTGTCGCATTTCGCCTCCCAGACTGGGCGCTCGCCACCAAAAATTGCCACCTTTCACCTGTGCATAATAGATTTATTTGTCAACCGTTCGGTACTATTACGCGCACACATAGGACCGGGCTCGAAATAGACATCACGAAATCACGAGCCGTGTGCTTGTTCCGAAAGCGTTTTGTTCCGAGGAGCGCATAAAAATAGTCTCGAAAATTAACCCTTCTCACGGTGGCACTGGCGCCCGGTTGGTCCTCCTGCACTACTGGACCACACACTCAGACACACACACCTTCCGAGGCCCGCACAAGACCTTCTGACAAGGAAGCGGTGTAGTATTGCACCGATGCACGCCCGGTTCGCATCGTGGAAAAGCGGTACGTTATTTATAGCAGGTTTGTTTTTCCACGTTTTGTTTCTTTGTTTATCTTCCATCCGAACCCGGCGCGGACGGACCGTGGAAGCCACCGTTTTCAAGGGTTCAAAGGCATTTGGACAGGATGGGTTTCCACCGTGATTGCGGTGCAGTTATGCTGCAGTGTGCAAAGGCAGAGCGAGCAGAGGACGCTTGTCACTCATCACACGGTTCGGTCCATCAGAAAGGGGTTGGATGAGGTCTCTGCCGGGGTCGGCTGGTGTCTGGATGTCTCTGCTGCCGGTCGCGCAGTGTTGGGGTGTTGAAGCATGACAAATGGATAATTGCGCTTTGACGAACTGTCAGTCTACAGGGCGACTCGGGAGCGTCGGGATTTACACTGATTTCCGCGATTTGCGACACAAAAAACGTATACAGCCGGCACGTAAAATGTGCAATCAAAGAGAATTTCATTTACGCACGCACCTGAGCACACTCACTGGTCACACCAGAAACCAGTTATGCCGGGCAAGCTTTCGGACGCCAGGTTTGGACGTGTTGCATCGAAAAACTCTCACGTGTCACGCATGGCACGAATTTGCTGTCGTGCATAATGAATGAGTCCGGTCGCTGATTTGATCCATTCATTAGTCGAGGTCCAAAACAAATGCAGAGAGCGCACTATTTGGTTTGGCAGGATTTCCGGTCGATTTTTTTTTTCGTGAAACCTGACCGGGATCCGGATGTGGTTATGCCATAACCCAGCGAAATATGAGCGGACATTAGCAGTTCGGAGTTATATCGAAAATCACTCAACGTCTGGAGGAACCTTTTGGCATGGTTATACGCTGCCAAACATTCCACCCGAAGTTATTAAGATCGTTCATTAAACATGGAACCCTTTTCTGGTTATGGACTATGCTTCCCTCATCGATCCTTCGCCCAGATGTTTTCGATACGCGAAAGGGTCCTACAAGGTCCAAGTTTTTGGTCCAGAGTGAGAACTAATGGACAAAATTGATTATCATGCTCGGTGGATCGGTTCATTTTCCTACGGAAAAGTATATTTTCGCGCCCAACGCAGCTAATGAAGCGAGTGTTGTGTTGAAAGAATTAATAAAAGTAACCTAATTATCGTACGTCTCCCTTTGAAGTTGTTCTTCGGAGTTTCCGAAGATTCGTAGGGAACAAATGGAACATCGTAAAACAGTCATTCACACCCAAGTGCCGGAAGGAGTCAAGAAATATCGTCCACATCCTCGACCGTACTAACCTAATTTCAATTCCAATGGGGTTCCCTCGCTTCATTAAGCCTGTGTCACATTCAACGGAAGGTTTTCGGTCCCTTCCAACCTTCCAGTTGACAAGTTGAAGCGGAAGCGGAAATTCAAACCACCCAAAACCTTTCAACGAGTAGGTGTTGAAAAGTTCAGTTACATTCGATCATCCGACAGTTCCGAGCCACAAGTCCGCTGGGACGCGCACGAACATCGAACTGTTGCTCGATAAGCATCTTGATGCCCCCATATCTTGATCCGGTGGGCGCCTTCAGCTTGACTGACAGTTGCGTGGGCTCGATGCGCCATCGCTTTTGATTCAATTTCCAATCCCCGAACGCAGCAGTAAACTCCCGAAAGGTCACCGGACTCAGTTCTGGGCCGAGAAACGTCGGAACAACAGGGAGGCTACCCTTCGGACGCGCTTTGTTTACATTTAGAGACCGATTTCTTTATTTAGGATATCCCAGGTCGGTCCACACCGTCGATGTTGATACGAAGTTTGGCTGAAGCTGGTTTTGTTTTGTTGTTATCTTCCGTTTCTTGGGTGGCTTTTGGGGAGAGAAAAAAACGCAATCGGAAATGAAGCAAACAATCAAGCAATGCGGCTTGGAAAAACAGGCAGTGCGCCAGTCTGAGACTTTGTATGAGGGAAATCAAAATACGTCACTGTTGGGGCAAAGGAAATATGAAAGAAAAATAGACAGAAAGAAAACAGGAAAACGCGGGGAGGAATTGGGAAGTTTGAATAAATAAATTTTCCCCTCCTCTATAAGTTCCTGCTCATCTTGATTTGGTTGTTCATGTGCCAGCACGCCTAGGATCTAGCTTGATGGAGCTGCTTTCCACCAGCAAACGGTAGCATAAATGTTTAATGGTCGAGCGCGGTAGTCCAGTCTCCCTAAAAGACCATAACTTCTGGGATACTGAGCACTGTTCAGTTTGGAACCGGGCAGATGACGGCCCTTCTTCAAGGTGCAAATCAGATTGCGATCGGGCCGGATCAAAGCCGGGCGGTGGAAAGCGTGCGACAAAGATTTAGGATGCCCCAGCCGCCAGACATCGCCCGGCCCGTGTTGAATCGATTAAGGAGCCGAGATTTACTGCTCACCTAACACCAACTGCCGCCGAGTGCACGCCGCCCTGGCCGTTAAGAGGAGATTACAGATTGAGCGTGGCGAAGCCGAAGAAGGAAAGGTCGTTCTGGTGGGTCTGTCGCATAGTCGCCATCTCGACGACTAATCCACTGCAGTTTGAATTGGATGAGCGTAAGTTATTCGGGAGCAAACGGGCGCCCGATCAATCTATCAAGCGGAAAATGCCGACGGATTTGAGACGCTCGAAAAGAGGTAGAGCATATCCAACTAATTGTTTGTAACACACTGTTTCGAGAGGTTTAAAACCAGATCATTCCAACTTCAAAAATTCGTTAAACGACCATGAATTAAATTCGAGCGAAAACACGAACATGGAGATAAATTTGAAATTCCAAATTAATTCTACAACATTGTATAGCTTGCCGAGGGAATCGTTCAGTAGCATGATTCAGTTTCAATGTCTGCCAAGAATTGTAAGATTCGCCCACGGAGCTCCCGGTGCGAATGCATTCACCTTCATCTTCACAGGAAGGGAGCGAATTCTGCGAAATACGCTTAATTGATTCACCTATACACGGAACGGGTGCACTGAAATGAGCAATGCACGCTGCAAACCTGTTTTTAGAAATGGATCAGGCATGCTTGATAAAAATAAACTTAAATTAAAACTTCCCAAGTGAAAGAGGTTTCAAATTTGTTTGCAAATTATTAATGCATCGTTAGCACGAGCGCATTTAAATTCCTCGAACCCACAAGAACCGGCCATAAAGCGAAAACTCGACTCGAGTGCAGCGAACGTACGTTACGTCAATCGGTCCTTGAACCTCTTGGAGAGCGCGCACACAGAAAGCGAGGGCGTGCAGCCGAAACGCATCGCACGGAAAGTTTGCTAAATGCCCGCATCAGGAAACATGCCACTTCTGCGCCAGAGAGATCTTTATCCGGGTAACCTTCTTCTTGAAAAATAGACCTGTCACACGACGGAAGCAAGCAATCAGAGCAGTTTCGCTCTTGCCTGCGATTGCATTCTTTCGAACCGCGATCGATCACTCCACAGCGCACATACGTTTCGACACATTTCACCATCAAGCAAACACTACTCGTCTCCGCTTTACGGACCCTGTCAACACAAGCACATGAGCACAGTGTGAATCACACACAAACACACACACGCACCGGGGAAATCTCACACTGAGCGAAGTGCAATTTACAACTAATGAACTGGTTGATGCAATAGGCGATGCGTAAACAAACGCCACTTCCTTCCGGCGAGGAGCACCTTCTTCTCGGAAGTGTATAAATCACTTACACTGCACACTCACACAGCGATTTCCCACGCAATTCGCATAAAATAATCGTTTTCAAATCATAAAACTGCGGTTTTGTAATTTTAATATCAATTTCAATGCACTTCTTGGCGAGATGTTGCGCAAAGGGAGCGTCACGACCAACGCATCTTGCAAATTCGACGCAAAATTATGCACACAGCACACTCACACACCGGCGCGGGATGCGTTGGATCGGTGCGCAACTATTTTTAAAGAAGCACCGGAATTAATTGCCTAATAAATTGCAAACCTTCTACAGCCTATGCACTCACGGTCCCCCCGGTCCCAAACGCGCCGCTTTCGTGATCGATTTGCCTACGCGCAACGACGACGACGACGAAATCCGAAAGACGCCCAAAGGGACTGCCGGTACGACCCGTTCTAAACGCCAACGCCGATCGATCTCTGCGCACTGGATGGGTCGGCTTTTCGTGACGCGTGCGCCTATGCTGCGCGGAGGAACGCACTGCGCATGACATGAGACGGAGACGCGATCGTCGGCCAGGTCTGGCGCACGATGCGGTTTTGATTCTCGGTACCGTACGCTCCCCGCGACTGACTGTTCTTGAAGGTGCGTTCCCTTCGCGTGGCGGCTCAGTACAAACGCGGGATCTTATTTGGCAATGTTTCAATGGAACACGTGGACGCGGCTGGGTGGATGAGGTGTCGCAACGGTACGGTGACGCATAAATAACGGGGTTCGCTTTGTCTTCCCGTTGTGCATGATCAGCGTAGGATCAACGCGTAGTCTCCCTTTTTCGGGTGTTGCGTGCCATGTCTCCCTCCACTGAAAATGTCACCGACTGTGATGGTTTCTTGGGCCATCGCTCTGCAAGCCAAGAGTGATCCAGACGGCTACGGTGTGCGTCGTGTGACCTTCGCGGCATTACGATTTTCCCCGATGTGACACGTTGTTCCTGCGATAATGGGGAGCCGTTACGGATGTTTACGTAACAATGCCAGCTGTTCCACGGCCAGCACTATTTTCCAACCTTTTTTCGGGGACATTACCATTCCGGCGGTACGATCTCGTTCCAGATGGAGTTTATTGGTGGAGTTTGCTCCAAAAGAAGCGCACAGAACCACTCACGGCGACATTCCCGGAGAGAAAGCGGAAAACATACAGTTCTGGGTAATTTTCGTCCATAAATCTATCGCGTTCGAAAGCGGTGGCGCAACAAACTAAAACGTATGGTGATGGCGTCCGTCTGTGGCGTGCACCTGATGCCGTTGCCGTGCCTGGGTGGAGCGGGAATTTATGATCCAGAAAATCAACACAATTAGAAAGGATGTATTTGTTGGCATGATGGATGGCGCTTGATTGGAGTAAGAATCTGGTGGTAGGGACGGTAAAGACACGCACGATCATGATGACATTAGTTCAACAGTTTCATGGAAATGAGTTCTTTGAAGATCTCGTTGTGAGATATACATATCCTTTGCTCATCCATTTTTATCATATTTCTGTATCAAGTTCCTGATCAGATTGGCAGACTGAAAGATCACAGGATCACAAGTTCACAATATGATCTGAAGATATTGGAGACTTGGTATAATAACCGTGTAATTCGGTTCAAAACATTATACAGCGCCTCATAAGTAAGCAAGTAAGGTCATCCCAAGTATTACTCCATAACATAAGTGTCGAAATTTGGTCACACAGAAAGTGTTCCTCTCGCATTATGTTATATTATATCATGCCTGGTACCATCATTGGTACCGATCGACTAAACCCTGTAATAAAATCAATCAAAAATAATAAGTTCATAACGATCTAATTGATTTGAATAATGTCTCATCGGAGCAGCCGTTTCAATCGCAATTCACGATCGCCTCAACATGGTTTCGTGTGCATTATTTTCAATCAACAACAACAGCGTTACGGTTCAAATTGAATAATTCATGCTCATAACTGGCTCGCGCCAGAAACACATGCCCGATTGACATTCTAAGCGCGTGTTGCTTTGCATATTTTCGAACAGTTTGACGCATCAGAACCAGGCGCTGCCTGTCCCTGTAATGGATATCATTTTCGCAGCTCATCGATTGGGCATATTATGTTCCCGCTATTCATGAGCTTACACGAGGGAGCAGGCAGCCGTGACTTTCACGACCGATTTTGGCATTCTAATTTGACACAGCTTCAAACCGCCTATCATCGCGTATCAGAACTTAGTCTCACGTCCTCCTCAGCCCGAGTGTCATCGGTATTAAATATTCGGCAGCTGCCTGGAATGCTCAGCCCGGGCAGCCTGCACCACCTTCACCCGTACGTGGTTGCATCGATTATATATGGGAACAAATTTCGAGCGACTCCAGACCGACGGCACATGCTTTCATGCACGCTGTACCCTCGGCCAGACACAACCGCCATTAGCGCCGCCGGCGATAATAATACAACCATCAGCCACAGCATCGATCGATACCTCCAACAGGGAACGAGCACGAGCACCGAAGGGAACACGTTCTGGACGGAGGCTTAGCCAAAATAACAGCCACACACAAACGAAAAAAAAACCATCCTCCAACCAACCATCGCCGGACATTGACACTGAAACCATTATCATTTAGCCTCGGCCGTGCGCTTTTGGCAGGACGTTCAATCGAGCGTTCTGGCTGGGAAGTGCAAAAAAATGCAAGCTCTAACCGTTGTCCTGCCAAATCCACCGATACACACACACACTCACACCTTGATGGAAGGAGCAGATATGGGTTCGGCATACGGCAACGGCTGCCATTGACCCAACCGCAACATAATTAGTGCACGTTCGGGCAGGCACCGGCGCGACCAGGGGGAGACGCTTTGTTTATGATGCAATCGCTGCCGGTGCATTCTTGCAGCGCTCCGGTAGCTGCTGCGTGCGACCAGGTTTGAGGTTTATGCATTTCCAATCGAGAAACAATTTGCATAATTTAATAACCTTCTTTTTTCAAGCGGGCAGGTTGGTAGTGAGGGACGACGCTTTTGTCAGCTTGTGGTAATGTGGTAAAGCGATCATTGTTGAGTGTATTATCATATTTTCGTACATAATTTCTCCATTGTACACTCGGTGGCTTTTGTTCGCTGTGGAATGTTTTTCTTTGGCGAATAAAAACAGCAGTGTGACGAATAAATCTTCACGTCAGCAAAGGAAACAGGTGCAGAGGGATAGAATGTTACCCTTTGGCATAATACGGGATGAAGCCATTCCTAAATTGGAGATTTTCAAAGACACCTGAAAAGATTTTGCGATAATGAAAGCATACCTTGTGACTGCCAACAAACGCTTTATAAAAGTTTTGATAACAATTCTGCATCCTATTGAGTGTTATTGTACTAAAAAATTGTGGGCTATCAAATAATCAATGTAATTTCCAAGTATTACTCCATTAATACGTCCATGATTCCAAACTTCCATGTTTCCAAACTTCCACCCAACAGTTCAACTTTCATTGATCGCTCACCACACATCGAAACACCGCTTAGATGCTTCTGTGCAACATGTTATTGTGTAACGGCATCCAGCAGGCAACATAATTTCCCTAATTGAATCATCAGAAGCGATTGCCCGGTTGCCCCCAGTTAGCTTCAAGCGTTCGTCTGGACGAACATTGAAATCTACAAACAATGCACGTTCTCTCCACCTCGAATCCTTCCTCAGCCCAACCACGCATTCATTCCAGCCGCGCGCCTATGTGTAAATATTTGCAATTTCACTTTTCATCACCTCGGCGTGAAATGAAACGCATCGCAAATGCCGGCCGCCTGCTGCCGCCTGCTTGCAATCGTTTATGCGGATCAATATTTAAACGGATTTCGATTTCGAGCGTAGATCGCATCGGATCGGTGGTGTTGTGGCGCCCACGAGGCACGCGGGAGGAAGCGCCGTACATTGAAACAACATTGACACTTCCGCATGCGTATCCAAACATGCCGCGGTGGTCGGGAAAAGCTCGGGAAAAACCTATCGATTGTTGAACGTGTGACACCAGCCGCTCACTTGCACCTCACTTGCGTGCCGTTTTGTTTGGATTCGGAAAATTACAATTTGATTAAAACAAATGATGACATTTATCATGTTCGAACACCTTGCACACTCCATCTACGGACGCTGCGTGACCACTGGCCCAACCAACTGGCCCCGGCATCTGTTGACTTAGTCTGGCTTTTGCGGAAACGGCTACGAGGATGCTGCGGTGTGTTCGGATTTCAATTCGGAAATGCAATTACTCATCGATCGGGCCCGGCGAAAGGTTGGCTGCTCTCGACACGCCGATGTCAACAATTTTCCACCGGACGTGACCTCCGAGGCCGGAGATGGAGTCGAGCCGTCTGACCACGTCCGGCAGACGCACCCGGACAAACACAGCCACCACAACGCAAACCAGAGATTGCCTACAGGAACACGGGAAACCAGTTGCAGTTGCTTGGATCTGATTGAGCTGCTGTGTACGCTGCCTGAGCTGCAGCCACGTTTTGATGTTGTTGTACCAGTTGTGCATTTGAGTTGCTGCGAATGCGTTACGCGGTGTGTACGGTTGTTTTTTAGGCTTCAGCCAAAATCAGTTCCAGTTGGGGAGGTGGTATCGAAAACCAATTACTAGGGAAAAATTCTGTTTTGGGTCGTCTCTGTTTCGATTCCGATGATGAGTTTGCTTTCATTTCCAGCTGAACGTATTTGTTTATACGCCTGAGGCAAGCCGGTGTCGGTTTCTATGGTGTATTGAGCGCTTGTGCAATGAACAAATACATCGGTGAGCCAATCGTGATAAAAAAACATGGAATGTTTGCTTTAAAAGCAGTTACAAACTTCACATCGTGTGATATTTTATACTGATTTCAAGTCCCTCACTTAACTTCATCAGATCAAAAAATTCAGCTCGTAGAACGTATCGGAGAATAGCTGTAAGCTTTCTAATACATTCACTATCCTTTTCGCAAAGCGTATAAATCATTGCATCTCATGTCAGTGCGAAAATGATTAAACTGTTTAATTTAAAATATGAATACAATCTCATTAAACCATCTCCATTTCTCAGATTTCGCAGCTCGAAAGACCCTCCCGTTTCACTCATAAACACCACCAGAACGTCACAGACACAGTGGCATGAATTAAACCCATCGCAGGACATCGGTCAACCATATTATTCGACGGGGATCTCCCAATGTCGACCACCGGATTTTCCACCTCGCAAATCACCGGGGATTACAATCCAAATCATCCGATTATCAGTTCCCGGCGTTTCGACGTATCCCATCGGTCTCGGAGTGTCCCACGATAGAGATCGTGCCGTTTCATCATCGAGCAACGCGCTGAATAAAGCGAATTTCAACGTTGAGGTTCGCACGAAAGGACCAAACCTACCCAATGAGGAGGCTATTTTCGCCCCGTTCGAGGGGCTTTGTTTCGAGACTCGGTGTCCAGCATGCACGCGGAGGATATTTGCATACGAAGCATTTAAAAGTGTAATCTAGTCCATCTATTTCACGTCAATAGCGGATAAATGACTCGTTTTTCACGCGCCGTTCCATGACGGTGTCCGGTATTGACATGCTGGATCAGACTTCGGGGTAACTAGGTAGGGTTGAGGCGTGTGTGAGTTGTTGTCGTCCGGTGCCATCCTGTATCTAGACACAAAGTTCTATCAGTAGAACGCCGTACATGCAACGTGTAGTGTGAGGAGATGGTGAATAATTGGAACGTTTGTGGGTATTGAGGCTCGTCAGTAACAGAATCGAATAGACGATACTGAGCAAGGATAACCTGGTTGCCAGTCTATATCAGAATAATTATCTTGTTCCAAAACACTGTACTATTGCTACCACCTGCATACAAACAAAAACTCTTAGAACGTGTTACTTGCAGTTTGATTTACTTTCTTTGAGTTTTCCCCGTTTCATGAGAAACTCATCCGGAAACGCTATTTGCATCATATTTTCGTTACGAACTCATTGACTCGTTGAAACCTGAGATAGTTCCACTGCAAGTGAGTGTCGAACACAGAGAATGCAATTTCCATTCGGGTAAATAACGCTCACTCAATATCTGGTCAGAAGCATCTTGCATAACCTCAACACAACTAGGGTAAAGGAAATCTATGGAACAAATGGCCCAAACAACAAGAAACCATACAGAAACTCTTTCCGGGATAAACTTCCAATGCTTCACATAGCAACCCCGGCAACAAAAGACTGTGCTGAACGCAAGAGCGTCAGAAAAGAGTGCTCCTTTTCCAATAATGTACATCCATTCGACCAGGCGTGTGACGATGAAGTTTCGCCATCCAGACACTTCCAGCTCACCACAATCGATACACGACCGGACGTCGGAATACCTTGGCACCGTAAAGGTTCTGTGCGCTTCTAGTGCACTTCTGCCGAGTGCTGGGCTATCGAAGGACCGTTGCACGCTGGTTCAAACAATAAACTCCCCCGTGGCAAAAGGAAAGTAACAAACGCCGGCTACAAACCCTGCTCGACAATAGTTTTGTTTCCGTTTCCGGCTCGTTGCGTTTGAGCGACTCGGGTTTGGGGTTTTGTTTGCGGTTTTTATTCGTCCATTCTGAGGTGCATCAACAACACACGATGCAGTGCGATGCATTGGCACGCTGCTTCTCGTTTGAAGTTGTCCGGCCAGGCAGCTCTTCATTTGATTGCATTGGAAGAGAACACACCAGGATAGGTGAGATTTCCTTGTGTGTGTTATGGTCGAATTATTTGTCGGTGTTTAAATGGAATAGAAACATCACTTTATTTACTTTACTTTATTGAGCACTTTTAAGAATTGGACAAGGCTCAGTTATGGTGCATAATGGCAAAACTTTGTTGCTCTTCGAGACCGAATATCAGCCAACAAATCGAGACGTTTTAATCTGATCATAAATAATGCGAATCGGATATGTGCATCAGAAACATATTCCTTGCTCATAACAAAATCAACACATTTCGCCGACAGCCGCACTTGAACCTTATCCGATAGAAGCCTTCATCGCTTTCGTTTCGGTCCTGATGACCTGCGGGTGTCGAAAGCATCGCTTCTATTCCTTTCTCTCTGGAAGCCGTCCAAACTTTCCTGGTTGGTACGTTTCACACAACCACACAGGCACTCTCAAAGTGATCATTTCCGAAAGCGATTCGACATATCCACAACGTGTACCCACACAGCCATTGACCACAATTTCCGATTCTGGTAGTAGAACGTAGGAGCGAATGATTGTAGGCCTGTTGAACTATCTGGAGGCATGTTTTCAGTTTGCGGACGATTGGACTGGGTAGCTCTGTGAATATTTATGCGTGAGACAAAGCATGACAGAGCAGCAAGGGGGAATAATTCAGCGCATTCCGGTTGTTGTTTTAACGTTTGTTTGTTTGTCTCTCTGCCATTGAGTGTCTGGAGTTCTGGAATGATGACATTTTGCCAACAGCTTGGTCCATAGTTGGACGTGTTTTTTGGAGGACAGTTTCCGAAAGCCCAATAGTTTGGAGTTTCATCCCAATGCTCCAATGCTTCGGGATGAACGTTCGAAAAGAATATCCACTCCAGAACACATGACCTAACGTTGGAACTTCCCGAGCGAATACCCGAGTACGTCCACTGAGTATCATTTCCAGGCGAATTGCTTTCCAAAAAGCACCTACATCACCAACGCCCGTAACGCGCGGGCGTCGTAAATTTTCAATCTGCCGGTCATGTTCGGGCCTCTCTTGCTCTTGCTCGACCCCCTGCTCTTGAGCACTGTCCCCACAGGAAAGAAACTCCACAGTTCTAATCCTCCTGTTCCTCTTTAGCAGTTCGATGGTCAGTGTCAAGTTTCGGTGCGCTGCATGCAGTTCCTGGCTCGACACCGGCCCGGTCTTTGTCAGCATAAAATAAACATGTATTAATTAGTCAGACACGCACGAACTTCCTGACACCAATGGAAACACTAACGGGCTGGTCGGTTTGGATCCCAAAAACCGAGCTAACGCCAACGATAACCCATGTCGCTTTTGGTGACTTTGACCTTCGGCCTTCTGCCGTCCCTTTTCGGACTCCTTCAGCGTTCAGTTGACAATTCCATGGCTTCACCTCTCAATGGACACCGGTGCGAGGAGGAACGGTCCTTTGACAAGGGATAAACGTTGTCCGCTTGCGGCGCTCTGCCTCTCCAACTTTGGTCTTTCGAGTGGACGATTGACTTTAGGCAAAAAAGCCAAAGGCCACCTACGGTCTGGTGCCACCTTTCACCGGGCGATTGTCATTAGCAGACCTTTCGGTTCCGCTGCGGGACGGTTTCGGCTCCGAAGGAAGTTTGATAAATGTGCTGGGAGTTGCCCATGTTTTCGCTTGATTAACGCAAAGGCGGCGCTGTTTGGCACATGGGTGCGTGTTTTAATCAATAGCTTCATTAAGGTGCGATGTCATGGATTATTAAAGTGTGTATTCCGATTCTGCCAAGTTCGTTTAGCCAATAATTAATAATTAAAAACAACGGCGATCCAATTTAAGTAAAACGTTCAGATGAAAATCAACACACGAAACAATCGATTTTTCTTGAAGAATCAATATCTATCGGAATTCCCCTCGATGTAACGTCTTTATTTCCACTTCGGAACTTTTATCCTTGCGAGAGTAATGCATCTTTGCTGCTCCAATGCCATCGTTTTCTGCGACGTTTGAAAGCAATAAACGTCGGTATCAGATAAGAAAAACGAACGACCAACTATCGATTCTCGATTTTGAAAAGTCCAAGCGAAGACATCGATGCAATATTCGAAACCAGGTCTGTGAGGCACCAAAGGACCGATGAAAAGGAACTCTTCCAACGTAGCTATCGATACCACGTCCGATCTCGATCCGTTTTTCCACTCGAGCGGACTTTCACTTCGGTGTGGAGTATCACCCACAGGAAAAAGGAAGAAAATTATTATTTCAACTGCAATTTTTTCCACTCGAATGTACGTCGCTCTGCTCTAGACATGCTCGAAGCAAATGAAAACACGCACATGATGTTACGAAAGAGATCAGTTGGAAGTTGTTCTTTGTGGTGTACCTAAAGAGCTTCAACATCGAAGGTGTCTTCACCAGTGTTTTCTCTACGAACATGTTAGTGTCCGTTTCACGAGAACGAGTAACGAGGTTTTACTTTCACTCTAACCCAGCGTCCCAGTCGAATTTGATGTGTGTAATGAAAAGAAAGTAACCTGCTTCTTTCACCGCCAGTACTTTTCGCCCAAACAAAGGACCAATCAGTTGAGAAATAAAGACGAGTCCTCTTTCTGGATGCGAATCGTTCATCTTGAGGCTACAAATATCAGCAAGCCATCCTCCCTAAAATAGATAGATCATGCATGTACCATGTTTTTGTGATGGCATTTTCATCAAATACCCTTCAAGCGATAAGAATATCATCACACACACATTTCGCCACCGAAGAGTGTTATATTTCTTCCCCTCCGCTGGTTAGCAACGAATGCCCACTGTGGATAACGACAAAAAATGCCTATGCCAGGATGAGCGCCATGTCTCCGATACGATCTGCCACTTTCTTGTGGCATTGTTTTTCCTAGCCCGACCGACTAACGACCAATTCCTGGACCGAAACGATGGAGACGAATCAAACTTAATTAGCCAACAACAAGGTCTTCCTCGAGGCAGGACAAAGAAAATGCATCACGATCTGGAAACACAAACCACCACAGCCTCCTGCCGAGCGGAAGGAGACTACGTGATTGGGCATTGGATTACTCACTCTCCAGGACCAAGAAGGCCTGATTTCACTTCCGGTCATTTCGGACATCTGTTGACTTGACCCAAACAGGTCAAGACGTCTTTGAATGCTAGCGGATGCTTTCCTCGAAACCATTTTCAGCAGGAAGTGATTGTTTACAGACAAGGAATGTTCCGAAAATGTTGGATATTTTTTGTAGAAGTATATAATTTGAGACGTAAGAATGGTACAAATTGGTGTGCAAAGAAGGTTTCTATATAAATCCTTCATATTATTCTTCCAATTTGGTAACTGTTTGTGCTTAAGAACATACCGAATTTACTTAATTTAATAACACATCCTGTATAAAAAAAATACATCGAAACCTTACCACAAGCCACCAGCTTGGCTTTTTGTATCGATTTGAGATGCCATGTTCTTAATCCGGATTGACTGACTTGATCGTTTTCGCTTACCTGTGAAAATGAGACAGAGAATTGAAAGAACGTTAGTTAGTTAGTCAGAGAACAATATCAATCGGAGACTTAATTGCAGTATAAATGAGTAACTATCCCCTCCCCAATTCGAAGCTAATTAAGTTCCGGACAGTCTTTATAGCTTTTCGATTCCTTTAACGCTCAACATCAGCAATCCAACTGATTAATTAATTGATTTGCGTGATTGATCCGACACAAATCCACGACCCGTACTGGAGATCGGAGGATGACGAAAGCTGTCCTTGGAACACGATGAAAATTGAAGCAGATTATAATTTCACCCTAACCAAACAAAGCTCTTCCGCATCCAATCCAATCCTAGCCCTGTTTCCTCACCGAAGCGCGGTAATGTAATTACCATATTTTAATTAAATTTTTCTCTCCGGTCATGTCAGCGAAAAGAGTGGAAAATCACTCAAACAAACCTTCCCAATGGGATGTTGTGAAATATTGGAAGAAAAAAGTGCCTTTTGTATGAACGCACTATTTTTTGTTTTGTTTTTCATTCTCCCTACGTTGGTGTGTATCTTCCCCGAGGTCAGGTAATTGATTTTCCATCCTGCTAGGTCCTTTCCGGTACACGCACTATGAGTTCCGGCAAATCAAGCTCCAGCCAAGAAGCGCTCCGGATTTCCTTTGAACGCCTCCGCATGCGGTAGTGCCGGAGTGAATAATGAATCATGGCACCCTTTTTCTTCAGCAAAAGGGTCTGAAAAACCCCTTACTCTTGCGTAGCTGATGTTCAATGGCGCTTTGAACCCCATTATGATGTTAATCACCTTAACGCCATTGACGCAATCACTGATGACCTAGTTAGGCAGGTGTAGGTGTTCCATTTTATAGCAATTCCTCAGGACAACCCACATCCTGTTAAATCAGAGCTACATCGTATATGCCCACGGTAATGGTTTATACTCGCTCTCGTCCAGACACTGCAAAGACACGCCAGTTGTCTTGTTAGCCTGCGCTCGAAAGGGGGTAAATGGCGATACTTCCTCTCCACGATGGAGACGCCTGATGTTGCGTATCGAAGCGGAAGGTCAGGCCCGTTTGAAACTCCCCTCGCTCAATGTCAGTCAACCGGCGAGTCGGCGTTTGTAATAGCAATAAAATTTACATCGGTTTCGATTACAAGATAAGAAAGACTGCAACATCCGGTTCGATCCCGGCAGAACGAACACGCTGGGGTGTTCTTTTGCCTGCATCAAGCTTCGAAACAGACAAAATGGGCCAGCGGAAGCGAGTGCCATTATGAATGGGGAGTGAAAGCAAATGGAAGTGGGAGTTTTCCCTTCGGTTTTATTTCATCACGTTTCCACTCCCAGCGCTGGTGTTCATAAATGTCAAATCAGCTTCCAACAACGGGACGCACTTTATTCGGGATATTTTTTCTTCCAGCATTTCGGTTCAATGATGATGAGGCCGGAAAGCCTCATACACTCACCGGGCCACCGGAAGCATCTCGCTCGGATAATTTATTAAGGAGAATAATTACTTTTTTGGCATCATTATCTAGCCCCACACCCAACACCGGAAAAGCGTGTTCCCCATGTGGCTGTTTTGTGTAATAGGGAGCACGTTTCACTACCTTCTCTGTCTCGGTACAGTCCCTTTAATGAGTGCTAATTTGACCACAGAAAAGAGAGAGAGAAAAAACCCCGAGTGAGCTGATTGAACGAGGGAGGAAAATAGACTACAGAGGAAATTGTTTTCCGATGTCCCGCTGAGCCGCAGGAGCTGGCACGGAGATGTAGCGTCTGACAGAGGCAAAAGTCTCATTTGCATGATAATTGGATTTTCTCACTCGCAACTTTACTCATCACGGCCGAGTGTAGCTCACCTGGAGCAGCCAAGAATGGAAAATGAGTTTCATTCGGGGATGTACATGATGACAAGTGGGTTTGTAATTGTTATAATAAAACAAGCTTCTTGCTTAATTAATCAACTGCTCTTAAACAGGATATTCCAGCTTCAAACGGCTGCTGAATTCAATGGAAAATCATTATCTTAAGCAAAACAAAAATATTCAAACAAAATGAGTCACCGTCTTAACCACGACGATTTGGTTTTACTCCGGGAATACAACGTGTTACCTTTCCCACAGTGGAATATAACTGGCATGCCTCCAAATCCTTCATTCTCTAATGTGCCCTTAATTGACAGGCCTTCCCTTGCGAACCTCCGGTCCCGTGAAGGTTGATCATTTTCAGCTCGAGCAAATATTTACACTCATCCGGCAAACACTTACACTGCGATATCTGTTCAGCACAATTGCTCAATTATAATTTATTCATCCCTCAGACTCCCGCACACGCCCGGGGAACGTTTGCCAAAACTCCAAACACACGGCACGACATTCGATCCCCTGTTAGGCCCGGAAATGTTAGGTTAGGGTTGGCTGATTGTAACACACTTTTACACTCTGCCGATGCGATGCTGCCAGATGCGTTGGTAAGTGACTTCATTAGTGGAGAGTACTGCTCCAGCCCCATCGAGTCCTTCTGCAGCCTGCAGCGTTTTATGCAAAAATAAACATCGCTCTCTCTCCACCGGGCGCAAACTATGCAAACACATAAAATTCCGTACGTAAGGCGTGTGCGTAACCGACGGCGTCGCGTAGGTACTCCGGGATCAGACCGTTTTCAACGTGCGAGCAGTGCTCGTTCGTTATCCCGACGCACCGGGTAACACCATCATCCGGCACGGGTTAAATATTTAATGAATTCCGAAAGACCCTGAGTTGCTATGTTTTTCGGAGTTCAGAGTGTCCTCTTTCTCTCTTTCGCGCGAGCGCGCCCTCTCTGGGGAAGAATGCGGTAGGCTCATACCACGCGTAACGTGACCCTTTTGCGGTGAGCCTGTGATCTTGAAGCAAGTAAACAAACCTGCCTGCCAAACGTTGCCACGGTGTGATTGTGGTCTGTTCCGGGGGATATCCGGGCGGTAATTCTGGTGGGAGTCTTCCCCGTATCGTAATCATTTTCTGCATCTCCTCAATTCATAACTCAACGAGAAGAGCCAATTTCCATCAGCTCGTTTTACCGGCTGAATTGCAATTGCTACATGCAGGAGTTAAGAGCCAAGCAGGAAAATACACTCCCATTCCAAGATTGGGCCACCGGTTCATACTTTTGTCCTAAGCTAGAAATGACAAACAAAAAAACATATATTTCGTATTTCTGGATGCAAGACTATCGACTCTGATTTGAAATTTGACTCTATGCAAGAATTGAACGCTAGATGGTTCAGACATTTTCAGAATATATCAAGTACCAGCTCATACTGGATATAAATCTTCAATTGGAGTCAGCACCACCATACGGAACGATTCTTCCCTCTCTGCTTAGAATTCATCCAATTCAACATACCAGTCCTTCCCGGAAAAGCTGGACAGGAAGCTCTAGATTAGATTGTGCCGTAGCTAATCTTTCCTCGGCACGAACTCCCAGTACAACGCCCAACCCTCACATCTTGAAATACCCCTAAATAATAGCCTACAAGTCCCCAAAGCAACGACACGTAGCACCAGCGCATAGTCCACCACTAGTACCTCCAACGACCCAACGGCAGTCGGTCGGCAGCAGCAGCATCGTGAATGTCAGTCGCTCATAAACTATCAAACTCCGGCCTTCCGCTGGATCAAATTCCACAGCAATTCCCAGTGTTAAATATCCATAAAATATTTATGGACAACATTCCCTCGACGGGGATCGCCGCACCGTACCAGCGCGCCGGTATCCGCGCTTGTCTTCCACCTACGAAAGGTCAGATAGGCAACGCACCAGGACCCTCGCCGCCCGTGCTCGGAGCTGTGAGTGCAATTTTATTCACGCTTTAATCCGGTGTGGTTTCCGGATCCGCACCCGTGCCAGATCAGAAGAAATAATCATTTCACGATGGGCTGCATGCCACCAGACCGGGCGCACGCCATTCATCATAATCCGAGCGAAACGGTACATACGGGTCTCCGACAACAGTGCGAAAGCCCTTCCATCAACACCGCTCGAAGCCCACCCCTCAAGAGGCCGTTAAAACAGGAGGCCATTTGTCAAAGCGGAGAGTCGAAACTAGTCGACTCATGATAGTGGTGATAATAAAATTCATATTAGGAAACGTTTACGACTTTCGGGAGTGCTGCTACTCGAGTCCAAGAGGCTCTCCCAGTAGTGGAGTTGTCACCCTCATTTTTATTCCCCAAGTTCTGTCTCTGTCCTCCAAGCGACCGTTTCCCGGAAGTAGAATGTAAGTGTGATCGTAAAACGCCGCGTGTGAGAGAGGGTTCGAAACCGGATGTTTTCATGCAAGTACTTTTTACTTTCGCCACGGAGCCAGGAAGCAGAAATGGATTCGAAAGGTTTGACTTTGGCGTTCGGCGTTAACATTTCCGGAAAATGTAAAAGGTTGCCCAGCGTTCTCAATTAGAGCGCTAGAGGGGGGATCCAGTGCGATAAGGCAAGCAGCGCGCCACAGCAATCCAGCTTTTATGGAATGATACCCGTGCTTGATTGCCGTGCTGTAAAATACTTATCATGTGGTTTAGTTGTACGGACGTTGGTTGCGGACTAGGAATGTTAATCAGATAATTGCGGGTTAAAATCGTAAAGCGACCACCGAGAGATTTCGCTGCAAATTTCTTCCTCCCTTATCAAAAAGGTAGTATCGCGTAACGCATTTCACGTTAACGTTTGCTTTAAAATCTCCCACAATACACAATACCAACTTCCGCATTGATCCTGTGCTCCGGTCGGTAAAAGTTTCCCTGTCCGGTTCCGGACACACCTGGAGACACCTGACGGACGTTCGGACGATTAAATTTCCCTTCCGAAATGGCACAGTTTCGTTCCGGTTTATGAGATTCCCTTCTGCGGGCGGCACGTAATGGGAGCGGTTTCTTTCAAAAAACGATAACTTGGGCCCGCAGTAAAATACGATTATTGCAACTTCCGGGAGTCCGTGCGTCTGATTTGTTGTGCCGCTGAACGCTTCCCGTTTCAACGTGAAACAATGCCCAGGTCCGTGTAACAAAATTTCATAACTCACTTTGGAGCGAACATTTTTTTTCCACCGCCTATACCATAACGCAGCGGCACGTTTTAATGTTTATTACTTTTTTTTGCGTTTCACTCATTCTAAACCGCCTCTTGCCGGCATGGTTTGACGGTGAAAACACGGAAGCAAGAACGCAGGAGTCGTTCCGCGGACAGCAAAGTGAAAACCGAACAACATTAAACCTTCACTTGGGGGCCGCCGCCTGCACTACTAAATACTAAGCCATACTGGAATGGAGGAACAAAAAAGGCCCGACTTTGTGGCGCATTTTCATATAAATTTATGACACCCTCCGCGTGCCAGCGGCGAGCGAAACGATGTTTTTTTTGGTTCGTTTTATGAAATTTATGCTCCATTTTATGCTTTCATGTTTATCAGTCTCTAATTAACTGAATAAGCAGGCTCTTCATCCCGGCGGGCGGCTTAGCTCTCACAGACGGCTTAGAAGCGACGCATCCAAAATAACTTCATCACGTTCACTCCAGAAGCGATCCACCGCCTTTGAACCAATCGGAGGAGCATTTCGTCCATCAGGCCGCAAATAATTACGACCGTTACGGAGATACGGCCGACGACCTTCTCCGACCAGGGGCAAATAAAAAGAAAACCCATCGCCAGATGCGTCCCTGCAAGCGACGAGCAGCTGCGATTCTTCTCGCCAAACCGGAAGTGGCCACCCTTTCCAACAAAATCTTGAAGGCAACGCGACGGACCGAAACCACAGAAATTTGATTTCTGAGCCTACCCACGACCCTTTCCATGGTTGGAGAAAATAATCGCGGCAACCGAAAGCCGCACAAAGGAAGATTCAGGCGCTAGGCTGAACAAAGGTCGCTTCAGAACCGTTTTGCCGAGTGCGAACGAGCGAACAGTACGAAACCGGAAAAGTAATTTGTTTGTGCTGCGTTGTACTTAAATTACGCTCGCAAAATAGAGGGTAGAGGTAGAACTTTTAATAAAAGGACGATTTACATCCCTTTTCTTGGGGAATCTTTGGGTTGTGCTCAAACAAAAAGGAGAGATGAATGTAGACACCGATGTGAAGGCATTTACAAGATAATGTAGTATCCAATCTCTGCAGAGAAGAACACCCTGGCGGATCCGAACGATACTAAATCAGCAATTATCACACATTCCGCTCGATGGGTACATCTATCTCAGCACCTTATCACGCTATAATGGATCGAAAATTAGATTCCGCCTTTCGAAGGGACTGTAGTCCGATAGTCCTCTAAACTTTGCTCCCTGAAGAGCTACAAAGCGAAGAAGACTTTAAAGAGCCGCTTGATGGCATGTCCTATGGAAATGTGGAAAATGAGCCCATCCCAATCGCACAACAAGAATATGTTCACAACCAAAACATCCCCCCGTACTGCCGATTCGGGCTTGCGATTGCTTGCAAAGGCGAAAACTTCCGCCCAAGATGTCGTGCCGCGCCCTTCCCGCTTCCGTTCCACGTTTGGAAAGGGAAAATAAATTTATTCTACACGATCGCTGCAGGGTGCAATCTCCGTGTATCGGGCGGTGCGGAAAACTTACGCTGCCTCGCGCACAGGAAAATGGTGGAAAATATCATACTTCCTTGAAGGTGAACGCTGTTTGCAGACGTTCCTTGAACATGTGTAACGCTCGCTGTTGCCCTGCGGCGTCCGTTGGTAAACGCCGTGATGTCAAGCCGCGGTCGTTTGCCCTTGCCGCCTACCTGCACTGCGTGCAAAAGCCACGAAGATGGCGATCAAACTCGTGCGATGCGATGGTGTGGGAGGCTAATCAAATGGGTCCTTTTCTTGTAGTGACAAGGATCCGCGGTTGTGTTTGCAACTGTGTTAACTTTCCGCGAGCGCAATGGAAAGGCAGGCGAAAACAAGCGAAAAAAATCAATACATATGTATGAACAAAATTCAGCGGGGAGAATGCTGGCTGTTTTAAAGGAAGCATTTTAGAGGCTTCTTAGTCAAAGAGACCAACATGATTTGGAGGAAGAAAATCTATTCCAATGTTTGATTCAGACCTTCCCTGAACGATGTATTCCAAATAATCAATGCATTCTTCTTCCTTGAACATGTGCTCTCTCTCTAAAGGAAAGTTTGCAGTTACACTTGCCGCTCCGACCTTGTTTTCTCGTTAAATCCATCCTCCAGCAAGCGACAGGTCCACATGTTCACGGTCACGTGCCGAATGACACTTGGCAGAAGGCACTACGCTCGGCTCCCTCCGCACTAGTTGAGTTAATTTTCCGGCCTGCCGGGAAAGAAAAACCCAAACCCACCGCACCGTGACCGTTGCGATGACACGTGCCGGTAATGGGCGACCATCCAAAGTCTCATCCCGTTGTCATGGAGATGCGATTTTCGATTCCAACCACCGATTCCAGGATTAGGTGAGGTGGCTTAGCGTAGCACCGAGGCACGTCAGCATTCGCCCATGGGATGGGTGCTGTTTAAAATCAAACTTAAGGCGCTGGTCCCCCGTAAGGAGCGGCAGAAAATTAAGCCAATTCGAGAAGAACACAGTGGTTGGGATGATTTATAGACGACAGGTGCTGGCGCGTGCCGCCCGGTGGTCCGCACGGAAGTGATGCATTTGCATTTGAATGCCCGAAAGGCAGGAAGTGTAAGTGTTTGCGCGCATCCGGGAGCGTTGTAATTGAAAGTGCTAGGGTGAAGTTCGGATCTGGACATGGAGAAGTGTAATTAATGTGAGCGATTTAGCAAAGTGAAATCCATATGAAAATGCCTTGTCATAGAACAAGGGGGACCTTACATAGTCTTAGAGAATTAAACAGGTATTAACACAGTCTATGAATATTCTATTCTTGTTCGATTGCATCTTATGCTATGATTTCATATTATTTTGGTATTTAAAAAAAAACCATGAGCTGGATAAAATATTGGAAAAGATTTTCACTAATCTTCAATGATAGTAACTTAATTTCAATTCCTAATCAAATGGATATGGATGTTGACATTACAATATTTTCTTTGATTATATTAATATCAAGACTCCAGGCTTTTCAGATATTTCTAATTTTAATAACACCAATTGTTTGGTTAAAGTTATTTTATTCTAGAAAACTCCTATCATTAAAGTATGCTGTGAAGACAAAAAAGTTTGAAAGATGTACTAGCTTACCGAAGATATAAATTGTCCGGATTTACGATCATCGCCATTAATCTGAATCTAACCTCAGCGCTTATTATCACGACTAAGCTTCACGTACTGTTACATTCTCGTAAATCCTTACCAAGTGACACACAATTTGCAACCAAAGAAGGACCGCGACACGGCGCCATTACCGAGCAGTGCCTTCAGTGATGCCTGTGTAAAATATTCCTTCGCTTCGGGCACAGCCGTCTCCTTATTTACCAAAGTGCCACCACCCCCCATCGGCGGTTTGAAAATGGTTTGTAACAATTTGCTATATGTCATCGGAATTGCCACGTCTGGCCATGGCGAACTCGCCGCACCGCCGGGCAAATGTGCATATTAATCGTTTCGTTTTTCCAACCCCAACATGGCGGGCGTTGCACCACCCACACGGAGGGGTGCAATAATTTTCTCCGATGGCTGCGATGGCGGTGAAAAATCGTCTCTCATCGCAATGTAGCGCTGCTCAGCCAGTTGCCATTACATTACAATCGAATTCCGCGGGACGGTGGTCCGGCAGCGGCAATTTCCCCGGAGGGAATATGTTATTTCCCTCAAGACCCACCCCTCGGGGCGTGCGTGTGCGCGTTCCTGCATTGTCACCCTACCGAAGTGCGTCGAACGCGATTCGTGCCGCTCGCGGTGCAACCATTAGGGAAATCCTGGCCTACCCCTATATTCCATCAATGACATCGAATAAAAACACCGAAGGGTGCCTCTCGGCCAACACCCGGCGGTAGGGTTGGCCGCTTCGCTGCCCAGCTAAGTCTTGGCAGTCTTGGAATCGAAATCGATGGAATGGGAATTATTTTAATGTCCTCCGAGACACATGCTGGCTTCGGGTGCGGGATTACGGGAAGATGATGACGATTCATTCCCTCCAAAAACCCGACAGAAGAGGTCAGAGTCCGTAGCAGCGAAATGATAACGCACTGTATCTGATTAAAATCCTCGAGGCGTTTGACTTCTGTGTGACTCTTTATTGACGAAGGCACAGCTCAAATCTCCAACTGTTTCCGCACGAGCATGAGCAAGACAAAGAGAGAGAGAGAGAGAGAGAGAGAGAGAGAGAGAGAGAGAGAGAGAGAGCGAGCAAAAAGGGGAAAACTACACTCGGACCCTTCCCGGCTCGTGTGGCTTCGTGCGGGAGGAAAACATTATTAACGACATGATTTATTTGTTTAATTTATTTTTTAATAAAAGTGCTCACCAAAGCGTGAAAATGCGTTCGGTTTTGGGTGTGTTTCAGCGCCAAAATATCGAGCCCGGGTAGGGGTTGTCCGATGGGCCAATGTTTTAACTACTACTGCAACGGCGGACCCTTTGCGCTTGTATGAATGTGTGATTTTTGGCTAGTTTTTTACGTAAACCAGGGTTTGTTTTGTTTGCGCCACGGTGGTGGGAATTTTTAATTTAATTGAAACGCTACCAAACGCCAACCGGCTTCCGGGAGGGAAATTAGTGTAATGACAGCAACGCAACGACACATTAGCATACCGGTTCGTAGGGGAACGCGAACGCGATAAGAAAATAACATTCCACATCGAATCTTGTTAATGGTTTTAAGATGAATTTGAATATTTCTATCACGTGTAATAAATCATTCGAAAGAACGTAATAAATGTCAGGATCTAACATGCACCGTATGGTAGTTTTAGATGACTTTTTGTAATTCAAGTACCTGTGATGTTCTTCCCATCTGCCATACTCTTATCCGTTGAACTTATCAAAATTCAATTTTCGTTGGACAACAAGCCAATGGAAGTTTTCATAGCCAAAGTTTGTAAACCAACAACCGCTAATCTTACTCACGAAGGGTATGAGATAATAAAAATTCAACAAGATCACCTTCTCCACTTTCAAACTCGCAATGCACAGTGACATAAAAGAAGCGATTTATGTTACCAGTGGATTTTCTTGTGCGCTACATGGTGTCCAGAGGAGGAAAAATTTCAATATTTCGATTCGATAGGCGTGTTCTTTATGCGTGGATAAGAAGCGAGGAAGGAAATGCAATAAAATGTACTTTAACAATGTTTCTTCATTAAAAGGTTATGATCGTTCGAGCTGAGACAGGTGCCGTTCCCTGAGTTTTTTCATTAAGAAGGCGCATCTATGTCAAAACAAAAACAAAAAACTTCTTCAGTGTTATCTCAAGAGCCTCAACGTTGGACGTTGGACTTTGTGTTATCGCCCAAAACAAAAGAAAGAGTCGCTTTCACTGACAACAAAAGTAAACAGTGTTCTCCCCTGTAAGCAAACACAAAGCATGACACGATAAACAAAACCATTCCGGTCCTTTCGATAGCCCGCGAAATGCAATTATCCCGAGCCGTCTCTGCTTGCGCTTGCTTCGAAGTGAGTAAAAAAATTGAACAAGCTCCACTTGCAACCCCAATCTCATTTTCCAACCACTTCGTTTGTGGATATTGAACGAACGATAAGGAAATAAGGATACGATTATTGGTCCTAGGGCCAAACAGAAACAAAGCAATCGGATGCAAACCGCAGAAGGGATGTGGTCATGGGCAACACAAAATCCCCAGCTCTTTAGAGAAACTTTCTACACAAAAGGTTGAACCGGTTCGATCTATATACAAAAAACAACCGGAATTCCTGGCTTGATTGAGTTTCTCCGGGTTTTGGGGAAAAACTTACCACAAACAACTGTTTTAGTTCCCCTTCCCGACAACCTGTTCCGAAACAAGCATTCGAAGCATATTCTCGCAAGACAGAGCAGGCAACCTACACCTTCGTTTGCGTTGGCATGTACTTAATAGCTAATAATGATTACTATTTACGATTATTGCCACTTGGTCTATTGGAAGGCCATCCTGCCTTCGGTTCGCTCTCGAGCGCGTTTCGAGCCTCAAGCTGGTAGTAAAGTGCGCCAGAAGTTAACCGAAGCGGAAAACACAATACACGGAGCATTCCGAACTATTCCTTCAGGCGTCCATCGCCTGAGCTCACAAGTCTGCAATCGAATCAATTATCAATCTAACGATCTCGACTGTGTATGTTTGTCCGTCCGTCGTCTAATTGATTACTCAACCCACCTCCTGGTTGGGTATCGAGGTTGGAATTTCATCCAGCGCAGGAGGGAAACACCATAATTGTATCGAAACCTAATCACAACGACAGCCAGCCAAGTACCACTTCGAGCTGACCACTTACGCTGAGGGAAATTCCAAAATACCTGCGCCACGCTCGTTTTGCGGAAATTATGGAAATAAATTCAAATTAGCATTCCCAGGTCGCACGGTCGATTGCACGCCCCAACATTCAGCGAACCGTTTGCCCGATACGCACCTGAAACCGTTTAGCACTGAGGCTCCCCTTCTGATTTTACAGAAGCGATCCAATCGCTCTCGCTGGTGCCTTAATTAACTTGTAATTGAAACGCAAAATTTATCAAAATTTACATTTTTCTGTTGCCATATTTAAATCATGTTTTCTCTGCTCGCTGTGCTGTACAGCATCGGCGGCAGGCCATCTGTCTTGGTTGGATCACAGGATCCACGCTGCTGCTGACAACCTCATTCATAGCTGAAGCCGAAATGAGCCAAAACATAAAGTCCTAGCGAGGGAAGCAATTGAGTCATGAATTTCCACCATCAGTTTGGATGGGTTCGTCGCTTGCCTTCAGGGCCGTAATTTGGAGATACAACCCGAACACACACACAGGGAGCGAAGCCAATTTTGGAGCCTTAATTACCGGAGAGCCAATTTCATGCCACCGGAAGCGATTTTTATTTCATTGCATCTTCTCCACGGGCATGACGAGCTGCAGGCTCGGGCTGGCAGGCGAAGAAAGTCTCCCGAATTCGTCTAGTCAGAGACACTCCGAAATTTATGAGCAATACGAAGGGTGAATTGCTAATATGCACTCCCGAGGCACTAGCCATCCATTTATTATTGAAACTGTCTACAGTCGCCGGGCTCAGAATCCCATCTAACTGGGATGAAATCGTACGGAAAACAGGGGAAAATGCGAATTTCAGCATCTCGTGAAAAATTGAAACGCACGACGTGAAGAATAATGTTATGCATTTGGAAGATTGTTTAAGAGAAACAAGAATTTAAACTAGGGAGCTTCATTGGTTGTTCTGGGGTATCGTTTGTCGATTTGAAATTCAAATCTTCGAGTTTCGCTGACACAAATCTCCACATTTATCACTCTTTTGTGAGTTTTGTGTGCAAGCTGTCATGGTTGGAAATTTTATAGGGTTAGTATAGTACAGCCCACTTACCTGTATCAGCTCCTGGATGCTATCACACTGCTCCAGTACGACAGCGTCCGATTGCGATGCCGCTTCTCCGGAACTGCCATCCATCACTTCATCACACGCGGCCAAAATGGACGCCCCGTTCGAATCCGGCGGCGTAGCCGGACTCAGAAATCCACTATCGGCATCACTATGATTCGACAGTGGCCGTTCTCGTTTCCGCAAACGGTTAAACAGTGGCGTCGAATCCAGTGAACCATTTCGGTGCTGCTGTGTTGATTGCACCTTACTGATAGCACCGGTACCGGCACATCCACTTCCACTGCCAGCGCGATTCCCACCGGCAACTCCAGCAGTAGGAAGCTGAGGCAGCGAAAAGCTGGACTTGAGCGGATCCAGCGCAAACGTGCTGCGGAGCAGTGGAAGAAAATTAGCCACCTTTCCACCGGTGACACTTCCACCCGTCGTAACGGATTTCATTTTTGTCAGCCGCTGCTCGACGGCGGTGGAGGATGATGAGGAGGGTGAAGTGTTGATTGCTTTCTGCGTCCCCTGGGTTTGTGCCGTGGAGGTGCTAATGCCCTCGCTCACTGCTTGCGTTACAACAGAGCTGCTGCCGGAACAAGTGAAGGTGTTTTGCCGGCGAAGAGTTCCTACGGCGGTGACAGTTGAGGATGTTCCTTCAGTGGAAGAATTGGCAGGTGGTGACACGGTTGCCGAGGAGGAAGACGATGATGATTCATCACATTTTCGGTGCTGCTGCTGCTGCTGTTTCATCGATTGTTGTTGAAGGCGGTGTTGTAGGAGGGGAGAGTTCGGCAAGGACACTGATTGCTGCTGATGAACCCGCTCGAGCCGTGAGGCGATGGGACCAGATTTCAGTACAACACCGTAGTACACGGACGAAGCTCCCTCATCGTCCGCTTGCTTCGCAGCCCCCTCTTCAGCACCGGTCGATTCGTCCATCAATTCTTCACCCTCAGCGTCCTCATCCGGAATTGACCCGGAGATGGACTTCGGAACAACCAACACCTTCAAGTTTTCCATCAATCGATTCCGAAAGCCATAGTCACTTTCATCCGTTGACTCCAGATTCGACGATGGAGTTTCGATCACCGAATTGAACATCGATGGATAGTCCGGACTGGAGCCACTGCTCGAGCTCGTCGAGGAGTCCGACGCCGTGCGCGTTTTATTGAAGATCTCATCGATCTTCTCCTCTACCTTCTCCAGCGACAGACGGTGCTTAACCTCAATCTCCAGCGACTCCGGTTCGATGGTGAAGTAATTATCCGAGTCCCGATCAACCACGGCATCATAGATCAGATGATCCTGGTAAAGCACCTGGTCCGCCAACTCCACCGACTCCGGGATGGCACGCATTTTGTGCTCCTTCTCGTTGAAGAAATCAACCGATGGATCGAACAGACAATAATTCTCGAGATGCGGTACCGTTCCCTTCTTCTGCCGCACGGGAATGTTCTTGAACAGCGAGGAGCTGAACTCAGGCTTCGCGAGAATATCGTCCGGGGACGGTTGGCGTGGTTTCTCCTGTCCACCGGGTGGTGTCGGAAGCGCCGTTGGAGGAACCTGAGATGGCTGCGTGGCTGTGGGAATAGCCGGCAACTCCCCTCCAACGCACGTCCCTTTGGAAGACATTGTTTTGCCCGACGCCTTGGGTGATGGTGGCAAGGTGACGTAATTGTTAGTGTTCCTTCGCTCCTGCCCGGTGTGGGACGATATCAGCTTACCTAATCCGAAGCCCTTCAGCTTCGAGCGCACGACCGCGCTGACATCTTCATTTTTGGTTGGTTCCATCCCGGGAGCGTGCTCGTCGTATATCTGTTTCGGTTCGGATCGCTGCTTCATGATGGTTCCGACATTGGTGGACGCTGGGACGGGAGGCGCTGGAGGAGGATCTCGGTACGGTGGAAGAGGTAGCGGAAAGTCACGGTACAGTTCCTTATACTCTACGGAGCTGTCAGTGGCGGCCTGTTGTTGTGATTGCTGCGCCCGGGTGCGTAGAATCGTTTTGACAGCGCTGGTCCGAATGTTTCCACCAGGTGCGATACTCGTCGCCGAGACAGCCACCGAGAGATTTGGGATAAAGGACACCTTCTTTTGCGTTCGACTAGCGGAACTAGCTTGATCAATCGAGCTAGGAGGTGACGTTAGTTTCTTTTCCTTTGGACCACCGCTTGGTCCACTACACGCAGTGCTCTTCATTGCAGGCCCACTCTTGGAAGACGTTAAATTTGAAGCCCGCTGTAAAACGCTCGGTGGCTTGAGTTTCGATTTCAACCGCTCGTCCAATCGAGCCGTTGTCTTGGTAGCGGGTATCTTGGATTCGCTCAGCGTTTTCCTCTTTTCGGCTGATTTGATTGCCTCCGGGCTGAGAGTCGCACGGTCGGGAGATTTTTTCGACCCCTCTTTACGAACGCCAGGGTCATTCTCCGGGAGCGTTCCATCCTGGGGTAGTGTTTCTTCTGTGGGCGAGGGAGTTTTCTCCTTCGCCTCCAACGAGGTTGGCCTTCGTTTGACCGTCCCCGTGTTGCCGTCCGTCGAGCTCTGATTCGACGACTCCCGGGGGACACCTCCGGAACGTTCGCCGGATGGCGTGTTCGTCACTGTTCTACCACTCTCGTTTGCTATCATCTGGTCGGCGGACGATTACACTGCCACGAACTACACATTTCACCTTTCGAGCTGAACCTTTTGAGTTTTACACTGCACGATTAGAAATTTGCTAAAGGGAGGGAACACTTTTGCTTTGTACACAGATGGACACCTTTTTTCTTGGATAAAGGAAGAAAGCACAACGCTTTTATTCACTCAGTGATCCAAAAAACCATTTTAGATACGAGTAGTAATCGATTATTTCAACACTTAAGAAAAAACACGAATTTAAAGACATCTTGCAAGACACACGGAGCACCACCGCATTGCACACTTAAGAAGCAACAACAGCCTACTTTGATTGAACGAGCATCTTGATGGATCCAAGCACTTTTCACAATCCTTACTCGGCCCACTCTGATCGAGCTCCTTTGATGTTTGGTTTGTTCACGACGAAAAAATCCTTTCAACAAAAATCATCCACTTACATCTTCCGCACCATGAGAAGGATATGAGATTTGATGGTCCGATTCGAGATTCGGTCCATCTTTCCGTATTTCCTAGACCAAACCTGATCCGCATCCGAACCGTGGTTGGGTTGGTTGATTTTTAAATAAGACACCGTCTTGCTAGCCTCGACGTTGGGAGCACGCTATTGTCAGAACCTTTCTCCTAGGCATCGAACCGTCGTCGGACAAGCCATTTAACGTTTATCGCTGCAGATTATCCAATCGTTTCCGT
This sequence comes from Anopheles dirus, assembly GCA_000349145.1. Classification (NCBI taxonomy): domain Eukaryota; kingdom Metazoa; phylum Arthropoda; class Insecta; order Diptera; family Culicidae; genus Anopheles; species Anopheles dirus. The sequence continues at coordinate 3,307,271 of KB673423.1, forward strand.
GCCATCTTACCGTCCCTACTTTGCGAGGCAAATAAACTCAACCCCGCTCTGGGTGTTTCCACCCATCGGTGTGGATAAAATTTCAAATTCCGCGCTCGAGGGCCCGTTGCACAGCGGGGCAAATTGGATCCGGTTTGATTGCGATGCCGAGAACCGAATCGTCAAGCCGTCGAGTGTAATTGAGATGGAAGGCGGTAATGTAATGTTATTTTTACGGTACGAACGTGGCATTTGTCGCATTGGAATATCGGAGAAAAGACAACACGGAGATGGATCGATTGTGACGAAAGGACAGAGGAAGAGAATATCTTCGGGAGTAATGAGGCAGAAAATAGTTCTTCGCATGAGATATGCATCCATGTGTGAACGGAATTTGAAGTTCAATGGTAGGAAAACGCAAGAACAACGACAAACTGGTATGGTCAATGCTTATCATAGTGAAAAGTGTACATTATATTAAAGCCATGAATATTGTTTCATGTAGTTTGAAACAAGTGTACAAGTGTATCGATCCATTCCTTGATTGCATCAATTACTCTAGATCTACAGGTAACCGTAATCAACGATGGACATCTTCCTAGACGACCTGCACTTCAATGCAATACTGATTAATTATCTAATCCTCATCGTTTGCGTAACAATCAATCAGAATATCCTGTGGATGGTCCTCTTATGTGGTCGATGGTAAATATTTGCATTCCCCAGTTGCGGACAAACATGCAACGATGTCTCGTCATACTCTTTTATCTCCAGACTACCCCCGGCCCAGCCGCACCATAAATCAACTGAGTATAACTCCATGCCTGCCCTGGAAGCTTATCTCCGTCGTTCAGACCCTAGACTGCCGACAGACGATACCGAGCAAATTGAAAGAAAATCCTTCGCACATGCTCGCCTACTGAATCATACCGGGCGAAAGAAACGCAAAGAAACGAAGGCACCAGGCAAGATAAGTGCCTCGTAGTGTCATACGTTGCCGTGGAGCAGCCTGGTGCTAGGATATTTTAATTCCTTTTAAATGTCTTATGCAATTAGAGCGGGCGGCGTACGGCTCCGGGATGGCAAAAGTGAAAGTCGTTTCAAGGCCAGCTCGACTGCAGCTGTTCCAAACGGAGGCAATGAACTTCGGGAAGATAATACCCGCGGATGTGGTATGTGGAACCGTTATCAAACCGACCGTTTGGTTGTTTGAAAAGGATATCTTTGTGAGATGGGGAATGAGCCAAGAGCGTTCTGTATGGCAAGGATACCGAAATGGGACCAACTACTATGTGGTTTCCTGGAAGTGCTAGGTATAATCGCAAAACATAACCCCACATACCACGCGATTTTCAACGTTAAAATTACACATGGGACATACATAAACTTTCTGCGAGGGGTTGTTGTGAGCATCATGCACTAACCGCAGCTTTCACGGGTGTTTTCGAGGTTGCGCGCTTAAGAAACCACGTACCCAGGACACCGAGGACCCATTTCCTTTATCCTATAAGAACATTTTGGTTGTGAACACACACACTATCCCATTTCGTGCTTGAACCTGAACGGGACGAAAACACAAACGGATAATCCGTCTTAGGACATTTAACGTAATTTGTACGCTCCGGGGAGTGAGCGGACGTTTTCTCACATAGTTCGCACGAGAAGAAAAAGGATTATGGACCTTACACGTGAGCTCCATGAAGCGGAAGTCCCTTTCTTTCATGGCTGTAATTAATACAGGCGATAGACCGAGAAGCCCAAAGCAGCGAGCCTTTGTGTGCTGCACACCCCACGGTGGAGGAATTGATTTAATTACAGGCGAAGGTTTACTTTACACCTCGCAACCGGAGATGTTTCCGTCCACACGTTCTACGCCAGCAGGTCATGCGCAAGTGTGCGGAAAAGCATATTTCGAATGATGAAAAGCCGCCCATGAATCATGGATAAAGTACTTGAGTTAATTGCAAAAACTCCTTCCACCAGCGCCACTCAGCACCTATCATCGGCACCTTTCCGGTGTTCCCGACGCCCAAAACAATGTTTCTCGCCAAAAATGGCTCCTTTCCTCGCCGAAGAGCATTTCGCCCACGTGGCGCTTACGCATCGTCTCCTGCTTCTTCTTCTGCTGCTGGCAGCTACGGCCCTTCCACCGGCCGTTGTATTTTCCACCCAGCACTAGCGCCGCGCTCATCCATTCCAACATTGGCCGGAAATGAAAATTTATGAAAACACGCCACAGAAGAAACCGTCGAGCCTATGGGCGCGTGCAAACGGTCCTACACTGCTCCGAAAGGCAAATAAACTTCCATTTGACCAAACCTTACTCCCACTGGTGGTGGAGAGCTTTGTTGTCTCTTTCGCACGCTGCTGTTGTTGTTTTGTTTCCTGCTCCAGGCAGGCTCTCTAGGGAGCTTCCGACAAAAACCGGGGAACCGGGAGTTCCGCGTTGTGGTGAAATGTTTACCATGCAAATATTCTTATTGCCTGTGTTCCTTTTCTTTGCGCCGTTTTTACACGGAAAAGGTTTTTCACACTTTTCATGGACACACATACACAGGCACAGGCATAGGCTTCCTTGGCCTTCCACTTCGTTAGTTCCACGGAGAGCGTTGCTGTGCGTTTGCAGACTCATAAAACAATGGTACCGCCATTCCCGCCGTATCCAGTATCCTAACCTCATCAAAGCATACGGTCTACAGGACCGTACAGAGAGGACAATGGCCTCCCATTCCAAGGCGATAAGGAAGTTATTTCTCTTCACACACTCGCACACCAGCGTGCAGATATGGTAGCGCTTCCGCCTCCACATGTGGGAAGAATGAATATGAATGTTCCAGACCTTGTGGACGAATTCACCGACGGTAGGGGACTACGTCCGGAAAAGGGTCTAGAGATTTTTGCCTACCGCGAGTGTTACCGTACCGCAATGCGTTTGTTTTGAGGTTCCAAGTGGACAACTGCTTCTGCAGCATGGTCCACAGGGAAGAAGAGTCACAGACATTACATGTCGACAAATATTCCAAAAGTTCCCCGTATGTCCTGGGGATCGACTCCACGAGTATTGCGCTCAGGAGCTTTCACTTCCCCCGGAGGGAAACTCACAACAATGGGATGCCATAGTAAATGTAGAAACTTTTCGACTAATTGTACGACATGATCCTGCTGCCCGGGAAGTTCAAACCGATCATAATTGACCGGTACGGGGGCGGATCCCTACGGGCTATTTAATGTCAATTTTGAAAGAAAAATAGCTTTCCATTATGAACTCGTTTGGAACATCGCTTCGTGTAGCTATATTCAGCAGGCTATCAGCAGCGTCATTTGCGACATCAACCAGATTGAGGGCTCCTATCCACATCAGTGTCCCATTTAACAACTCCACGATCGAAAGAATCCACTTTTGAGCCAAAAAAAACAAGTCTTGACTCTCTGTGGTCCATTGGAGTGCTTCCACTTGAGATGCTTGCCATTCAACCTTTCGAATGACATCACACACTCACCAATCACTGCGTCCAGCGTAATCATGTCATGCAGGTCCCCTTCATTCGTGTCCCGGTCAGTCCCGCCGGAAATGGGATCAGTCTCGGACGAGTGATTTATTAATTGTATTAAATGATAAATGGAGGTGGCTACTGCTGATGCTGCTGCTGCTGCTGGTGGAATCCTCCCCAAAATCGTGATTTTTTTTCATCTCCCCCCATTAAATCAGCCCGAGGTTCATCTTTGACTCACACACATGTCTCATTCAACGTCCGAAAGGACGTTCCACCGATATGAATCGTTATGATCTCCATAATTGAGAGCGCGCTACGTCGCCCTGTTGCACGGCCGTAAAAACGGACCGGAGTTTTTGGGAAAAGGACATCTGTCCTGCCACAAATCCTGCAAAGGGGGACAAGGGTCAGCAGCATACACACACTCACAAGGCAATGAATCTCGCCTCCCCGTCTCGTTCGCTGTAACGACCAACGCCAGGATTACGCCACCCAAGCGTGATTCCAGTGCGACATTCGATGGGCGGATGCGACTCGTCTGTTCGCACGTGTATTTGTGTCTGTGTGTAACTGCAATGGAGACACATTTTTTGTCCACTCCAAACCAAGCGCTGCACTCCACCAGGGAGTGCTCTTTTAAAAAGGGGGATTAAGTACTCTTCGGACGTGTTCGACGTGGTCAACAGAGGACTTCATATTTCTCTTTCGAGTGCCACCACGCTCTCGGGTCGGCGAGAGATGAGAAAATCGATTGAAAAGGTGGATCAAATGCAGAAAAATGATACCAATTTTTTAACCCCCGTAAGCGAGCGTTCCGAAACAACAATCGAAAAAGTATCCAAAAGTGGCCTGTAATAACTAAAAGGCTTCTATCCATTTGATCCTGGGATATAATTCTATTTGAACAACTGTGTGTTCCTCCGGAGCTTTCACTTTCATCGGACGCAATGCGAGCCCATTGCCCCCGGGGGATGTTTCAATTTTAATTTCATTTCCAAATAATTCCTCTAATTAATTGGCTCGGCGCTAAAAACAATGCTACTGTGGGTTTCTTTTTTTCCATTCCTCTCAGGAATGGGGAAAAATACGCAAAATTAGCGAGTCACCAACAACAATACAGCAGAAATCCGTAGAACCGTTTGATCTCCGCTTTTTCCGTTCACCCGCAGGCCAAAAGGGCCATCAGGAGTAGGAAATGGGGAAATAAAAAACGAACCAACGTGCGACACGGCGGATGAGCATATGCAGTGGAGGGAAAAGCTGGGAGATTTGGAGTTTTTCCTCGCCTGGAAAGCCTGAAGGTTCACGTTGGATGAAAAATTAGGGATCAAGTAAAAATCGCCAACCGAAACACGGATAGAGGCAGGATGTGCCGGACGTACCACTATCAGGGTACGGCGAAATCGTTGGAACGCTTCAATTGAGGAAATGGGTCAGATCGGGCTGTTTGGTGATGCGTGAGTTAACATCCCTGACTGCCTGGAGGCCTCTCCACGACCTCTCCCGACAACGCCAGGGTAATTACGAACGGGCGATTTGGCGGCGGTATCCATTTTTGTTTGGCTTTCCTTGCTCCAAAATCTCAGATCAAAACAAATCCCATTTAAAAGTAGGTTAAGGACCGTGGTGATGAATTGCCCTCACGGTGACTCACGCCGGAGCCATTTGCCTGGAAGGCGGCTGTCGCGGTACGACACATCTCACACCATCCTAACGACGGCGGCTGAAGCGCAATCGACGCGTCACGCCAGACGGAAAACCTTCGCCCGAGCCCGGGAAAGCAAGGATTTCATTTATCTCTGTCGTGCATCGTTATTTATTGACTTTTGGAGCCGAAAGCAGCCTAACTGCAGCCGATACAGGAACGGGAAGCCGATTCTTCTTCGGTGAGGTGAGATGAGCCTCCTCTGTGTCAGCTGATGAATATTTATGGCGGTCTAGGAGGACCTTTACGAGCTTCTGGTGCTCCTGAGTGACATCATGTTTTTTTTGTTTTTATCATGGAAATTGAAAGTGCCAACCGATTGTCGCCCTGATTGGGTGTCCATAATGCGGAGCAGGAAGATATAGCAGTACGATACGACACAGGCGAGCCCAATTTTATCAGGATCAATACCCAAATGTGTTCCCCAAATTGACCCCAAATGTGGGACCGCTGATAAGGATTCGATTGCGAATGTCGGACGTGGATCCAGAAATACGCAACCCAACGAGTCAAATATTGTGGCAGATTTTTGCATTTCCTTACAGGAAACAGCAATCTTCCAGAATCAGGGAGTGGAGTCGTAAAATTAATACAATAAATTTACGGCACGTCGAACCCGGCCTCAACTTCATGGTTATTTATGGGAATCGGTTTGGATATTCAAATCCTGCTCCACAATCTTTCGTGCACGGTTAATGAAGAAACTCTCCTTCCCGGCCGTCCGGAAGAACTCAAACCGTTCCCGTCCGTGCCACAAAAACCATTCCCGAGCAATTTATGCCTTTCGAATGGAAAACCGAACAAACGTTGAGGTTATTTACGAACGCTCGATAGGCTATATTAACTGTCAGCCAATGGGCCGTTTCGTGGTGTCGGACCAAATACTGCTGGTAAATCGCAACCAGGAGCAAATGTTCCTCTGAGATGCCAATTTAGCCAATGCCCAATAACACTAAACCAAAGCTCCCGTAGCCGGACGCTGGTCTCGGGAGGATTTCTCGGGTGGAGAGCGTCGACAACAGAGTCGTAAAACGTGGTACGCGTATGACCGGCCGGTGGAAAAGGAAGCTCATTCCGGCGAGATAAGTCACATCCGCTGCGGTTATAAACCCGGTTCTTCATGTTCGATCACTTTTTGGAGCCAGGTTTTGGTCTATTTTTTGGCACAAAACACATATTTTTGAGATACTTCTACATTTTGAACACGACTAGAACGGCACGATTTTGTAACATTCCAGCAATAAAAGTAGATTACACAGGAACACAGCTCCCCACGAAAGATCCTGTCAATTCTCGTAAAATTTCGTTATTTATTCTACGCTTTTTCGCTTCCACTATGTTGGACATCTTCTCGCCAGCAACACACACAACCACGAACGATCCAATCCTTCCTTCTTTTAGCCGTGCCAGCGAACCAGGAACTGCATGGCTCCCCATTTTCATCCCCCACACGCAGACACATCCTGAACGGCACGTACATCGATTTTTCTTTCGCCATTCAGCAGCACCACTGGCAGGAACAAGCGGGACGCCCTTCTGGAGCAAACGTTTGACACCACGGGTCGTGGTGCGATAAACTTGCCATCATAATTTCGCCATCAGCGCCCCCCAATCCGGCTCCCTGTCGCTAGTGAAAGCGAAAGCGTACAAGTGAAAGTATTTTGCTCCCGGTTCGGCTCCCCCCTCGGTCCTAATCACGGGAGCGTGGTGAAAGTGAGAAATAATGCCATCGAGAACGTCATAAACCCGTGCCGCCTTTAAGGAACCTTCCTTTTCGGGGGCCATATCATTAATCAGCTTATCCCCGGGAAAGGATTTCGCGACTCGGCCCGGATGTGTACGAAAGCTCACTCCCGGAAGTCTCTGCGTTGTGCAGAGAGGTGGAAAATTACATTGTTGACACCGTTGGACCGGAAAAGCTTAAACACATCCGAAGGACCATCCCATCTTTGATTGCGAGTTCGTTCCGTTCCCGTTTGTGAGCTGGAAAATTGGCACCCGGGACAAGCTTCTCACATGCCGCCGCGTTGTTTTATCGACAAGCGGACAGCTGAACAAACGATTCGGACGCTAATGGATGACTGAGACCAGAGAACTGCACCAGAAGCAGCACTGGACGTTGCTCGACATGTCTAGCTAGGGAAAAAACACATCAATGCGTTGATTATGGCGCCAAACCACAACGTCCGTCCGTCCGGTCGGCTCATTCTGAATGTCATTCACGTACGGGATTAGCATTTTTCTCCGCATCCACCAGCGAACCGAGGGACAAAGCGCCTTTTTCATTTCCGTGTTACTTCTTTTGTTTTACTTCGATTTACATTCACGTGATCACGTCCCCGTCTTCATCATTCGCTTCGTTCTGTCCACGTCTCGCCGCTGAAGCGTGAAAGGGCTGTTTTACGGATTTACCGCCCCATGCTCCGTCCCGTGACGAGGATGTGCGGAAGTTTTCCGCAAAATTAAAGTTAGACCAGAAGAAACTTTTTTGCAGCCAACACGCCACACCACCAATTCGCAGAAGAGCGATAACAGAAAAAGGAATGAAATGATTACACACTATTCAGCACCACCGGCGGGAGAGCGCGTGAAAGCGTCAGTAAAAGTTTCCCTCCCGTTGGCCACAGTGCCAACGCGCCAAAAACTTGTTGACCGAACGCTAAACACCAAATTTTGAGAAATTTATAGTGCTCAAGAGGTTTTCAAAAGGACGGCGGAGGCGGAAAAGGCGAAGAAAAGTTTTCCAAACAGCACCCCCGGTTCAAAGAAACTGTAATTAAGATAGCCTTGTGATGAGTTGTGTGATTGTGATTCGCATGCCATTTCGAGCCAGTGCGAGGATAGGGTTTATTTATGGGAACTTTGTGACGCTCGCTGGAGACACGGGACAAGAGCGTGAAACAAGACAGTCGGTGATGTGCTTCAGGGATATTACATCTGCTGGAGCGAAATCAACCCACCGTTCAGTCCAGATCTTCACAAGACAAGAGCTCCACAGCTTGAAGGTGGTCTAGACACTTAATATCCTCTCTCGTCTCCGCGCACTCCAGCCCTAAGTTTGTTGTATAAACACAACCGGACCCGAGACGGATATCAAATAAGCTCGTTTCTGTTGCCGTTGTTCTGGCTTAAAAGGCAAAGATTTAGAGCTCCCTTTTCCAATTTACTGCTCTGCAGCGCTTGTCACAGCTATTGTCTCGGTATTGTCCATCGTTTATTTTAACTGGCCGGGCACCATTACCGTTCCGTTTCGCCGAAGAACCCAAGCGATCGGGTCTGAACGCAAGAAATTAACCTTCTGCTCTGCATATGCCCTCGATAGCCTCGTGGCAAATGATCCAAACGTGCAACCCACTTGAGATCAACATAAACTTTTATGCGTCTCACGAGTCTCCGGAACACGGTGGATTGGAGTAGCATCATTACTTGCAGCATTGCTTATCTCGTGCTTGGGGCATGTCTGGATGCAGTGTCTCCTGACCATCTAGGATCTTCTTGGAAAGGAGCTTTGAAGGAGTGGGCACATTGTGCAATTAAAGGATTCTGGGAAGATTGAGCGACGACGAGAACGATTGCATTTTTGAGGCCATTTCGCAACCAACAACCATTCTGTTTATTCAAACCCATCAACAGCATCGAAAGCGATACTTTGATCCCTGTTTAAGCATTCCTCCCCGAAAACCGAACAATCTCTCTTTAAATATCCTTTCCATTCAGCTCGATGGTTTTGTGGTTTGTTTGCAGGATAAATTTCTCAAGAGTGCTCTCGGTGGTGCGTTGCAAGATGTTAGAAATTCCTTCCTTTCCGCAGTTTTCATTTAAGCCATTGTAATGAACACGCACGCACACTCTTTTCGGATAGTGGGAGGCTTCCACGACACATAAATCCACCGAACCGGTTGAAAACACTCCAGGAATTTGACACACGAGCTCCAAAACACTTCACTTGTGGAATGCAAATTTTGCGTCCCCTCGCTTGCAAGGGGTTCGAATTTTCACGCCAACCTATTTCCGAACTTCACGCAGCTTTCGCAATTGCTCCATTTGGCTTATTTTGCATTCCAGGCAGCCTTTCATCACCGGCCCCTTTTTCCATCCACGGCATGCGCCTTCATTGCGTGTGATAAATCATATTTTTCCCCCAATTTTTTTTCGACACTTCAGGAGGGAAATTTTTACTTTCAATTCCATTTTTTTCTTCTTTTTTCGTCGTCACGTTATTCACCCACAGCTGAGCAGGTGGATTGTACACACTAAAACACTGATGAGTAATCCTTCATCCTGGGAGCCGGGTAATGAGGCCGCTCCTGCCAGGTGATGATTCACCGTTCCGAATTCGACCGCGGTTGTGAGTCAACCCCGCGCACGGCAAGGTCTGGCACGACAGACAACTCCACGTGCCGCTATTTGTTTGCCGAAGGCCCGGTTGAGGTGGCCTGGATAACGATTTTTTGATCATCCGGCCACGGTCGGGTCAAGGCAACACATTGGGGAACCGGGAAACCGGGGTGTTTTGTAGTTCAGACACGTACTTTTCGCTTCCACATTGTGGAGCAAACGATGGAAAAAACTGCGCACTGATGAAGGAACTTCACTATACGTTGGGTTTGCCAATTTTTTGGGCCCCCGTTCGTGCACCAATGTCGCGTTGTCACTTCGCTGACAGTTTTCTTCCGAATGGCGGAAAAGAAAACTTTCCCGGAAAATTCATTCCAATTTTTTTTGTATTCAACTTTTCTTTTCCAGCTTGTTATTTACCGCGGAGGTAAAAAAAACGGATAAATAAATTTACACTCAACACACTTTGCGAACCAGAATCCTTCGCGTTTTTTTATCAGCGTCACAAACCACGCGAGACGCGAATAAACAGTACCGAAACGATATCCAAGGATGCCTTGAAACGCCGTCAAGGCGCACGACGTCGCGCGTGTATCCTTAGCGAAAGCGCTACCGAATGCTACTGAGTTCGGGGTGCTTATTTTCATTTCCCACTAGGGGTGGCCGTTTTCCCGACCGGGAACGTGTGCACGATTTTCCTCCGACACACAGAACGAGAGCGTGAGCGAGCGAGCGAGAGCGAATCGTTCACTAAAGCTATGCGCAGTCGACCAACACGAAGTCTCACGACGTGCATTGACCGGAGGTGGTGACTCTCTCACTTCGAGCGTGCCTCGGAGGTAAGGGAAAGTAGTAGAGCCACCCCCTTACGATGCCGGGAAAACCATTCACAAAACAGAGCAACCGGCGTTTTGCTTACTACTACGTGAGGCTCTTCCCGTACTACGCGCCTCGTGATGGGGTGCGGCATTCGTTTAGGTTCGTAGGGTAACGTAGGTTCACTCTCCTTTCTCACGAACACGTCTCACTCGTGATTTTCTCTAAATCGAGCATGTTTTGATACGCGTTTGTTTTGAACATTCCATTCGCCGCGTCCTTCGGTGCCTAAGGGTGTGAGTGAGAAGCTTCTCTCGCCGCTCACTAGTGAGTTGAGCAGCTGAGAAAGCTCACTGCGAGACGGTTTGACTCAATCCCCGCGCTGGGGATCCGAAATTGCATTAACATAAACATAAATTGCGAATTCCGCCACGTTCGCGGTATTACCTTCGGTGTCCTGTTCTCTGGTGCTACTGCTGCAGGATAATTTCGAGAGGTATTTTGACAACGAATTTTCCCCACATTACACCCGTGCCATCGGTGTCTGGCATGAGGTGTTTGTGTGTGTAAAAGTTTATGGAAATGACACTTGTCTTAACCTTGCACCTCGAATTCCTCGAATGGTCGTCTGGAGGCCGGCACCGAACATATGGTTTCGAAAATGGGTGGAAATTTTGTGCAAAAACCAAAACCAGCGGACGTAAGCGGTTGGCTTTAATTTGAACTGTCATCAGCAGGTCGAGGCAGCTGAAACCACAGCACGAACGATGGGAAGGCAGGCACATTCAAGTGACATTAACTTGAGGGCAAATGATAAGTGCCGCGCGTCGTCCGGATGCGGGGGCTTCCAATAATGAAGGTATGATGTCTCCGGAAGGAGCCGTTTTGCTCGGCGCTACAAATAGGAGATGGTTTGGATGCCTGGCGTGCGCTGGCATGAGGAAGTGATTTTGTTGGTTTTGTCTAACAAAACTAACCATTTATGGTCGCTGTCGATGGCTCCCAGGCGAGAAACAGGCGAGGAAAGCGAAAGTGATGGTATTTGCTATGTTTTGCAGATTGGATGTGTCTTTTAATAGTTGGAAATCATCATAAAATTATGGTTATTAAAATGAAAAGTCGAAACCAAAAAGGGTTTGAAATGGGACAAACTATTTCAAGTACTAAAAATGTGAACAACAATGTACGCGTAAATTATATTTAACACTATCCGAAGTCTGTCAGCTTAAGGTCAAGCATCTTCTATCCCTTCACTTTATTAAGATCTCGTTTTACAACACATTAAACAGTGCTCGGAATGCACTTCACGTGGTTCTTGCCCGCTAGGGCCCTTCATCTGAGAAGGAAATTTTATAATGAGCACTAACAAATAACCCGAGGAAACTAGAGCGACTTCCTAGAGCGACAATACTTTTCCCATTCAACGAGCCATCTCAATTCCTACTGTCGTGGCCTTTGCAGAAGCTCTAACTGATTATTTCACAGACTATCGCTGACACCGTGAACGGCCCTTGCGCGTTTCTATTCCGTTTTGAATTGGATGACGCTTTAATTAAACTTCCCTGGAATGGAACTGCAACTGCCCCGTGGTGAACGTTATGCAACCAGGATAAAGAATGAGCTGGGAAAACGCATCCATTTCACCAAGACGCATTTCAAAACGCGTTGCTCCTGAGATGAAGTGAGGATAATAAAAATAAAATTTAAAAATGAATATTGTAAATAACAATGATAAGGAATGTTGAATTTGTACGATTTTTTAAACTTCTACAAACCCTTCCGAAGTTAGCTTACAGAAAGTTAATAAAACGAAGATATATTGAAGTTATCTGTCTTGTAAAACGATGCATTTGCTACCTCCACAACGCAATATGCTTTTACAATTGAACACCGTTGCTTGGAGAATGTCGGAATGAAGTTAGAACTTGTGGAAAATTGAGAAGAAACGGCAGTCCGCTTGAAAGAGAAAAATGGAAAAAATCAATTTTCCCTATTCACAAGAGAGGGCAAACGTACACACATACGGCCCATCACGACGGCATGGTTTCCCTGCTGTGCGAAATCGAATGATTCCTTGTTTATGTCGCTTGTTCGGTCGGTGCGCGCCGCAAAAATAATAGAGAGCTGTGGGACGAGAAGAAAGGGATGTTGAATGGGACGTATCGATTTGTAATCCACACCTGGAACACATCCACACACCTGATCCTTAAATAAACGCACGCACATCGTTAGAGGCTTCGCTCTCCCTGAGCTCCAAAACGGCGTCGGGAAGTGATAAAACTCCCCATGACAACGGAGACCCCAAAATGGTATTCTTTTTCAGCTTAAACCCCCAACGCACGGTGGTCGAGGGGCTGATTTCCTGATCCTTCATAGGACACCATAGGGTAGCGATCGGATTCTCCGCTGAGTCGTAAAAACGAGAAGACGGCACCGGTTGTGGCACCGGCATCAATGGGCCAAGAAAAACACTTTAACCCGCGTCCCATCTGGTGGGAGAAGCGTTATTGAAAAGCCACCGCCTGCGGAACTCTATTGAAGAAGCGGGTTGTTTAACTTCGTGTTACACCACGAAAACAGAAAACCCCGGAAGAAATAAACATACAGAAAACACGTTTTCCCACCTCCACCGGGCTCTTGCGGGCTTATTCCTATAGAAGAGTTCGTGACAAAACGCACACTTTATCTTGAGTTACCTGAACTGCTGCTCACCTAAACGAACACTACATCTAAGACTTGCCAATTTCCTTGCCTGTTTTTTGCTCTCGTTCTTTTGGGTGACAATTTTTCGCCATTACTTGCCGCTTGGGGCGTCAATCCGAGCTTCTCGCAAGAAGTCACAAACGCAAACAGAAGTATTACATTTAATAAGGATTAAGGACCCGAAAGATACTCCGCAGACATTCAACGACTCGACCGCAGAAAGGTGTCCAAATGCCACTAAGATAGTAGACGCTTCCCAGCACGAAAAAAGAAGCCCATTCCAGCCGACCTTTACCTAGTGTGGGTGGAAAGGAGAGCCATAAAAAACGGTAAAATAAATTACATTTTATGGAAGTTCGTCTCGACGGTGCGTTTTTCCGGACTCTAATGGTGGAACAGCTCTAGCTACAGTATTTGTGTCTCGTTTTGTTGCGCTTAGGCTGGGGCAAACAACAACACCAACACCGGAAGTTATGTGATGAAAAAAGAGCAGAACATCACTGAATCGAAACTGAAGGAAGTCGCTCAATCCATGATGAAATATGTAGCATCATTCCCGGTTCTACAAGGTTCACCCAGGTGTACCAGGGAGTCTTAAGGATAATGGCATCCTTTACGCGCTGCTGTTTTGCTCTTCTGACTTTCTGGCTCTACCCAGATCCACTCACTCACCTTCATTAGTTGGTTCATAACAAGCGAAAGAGAAAAATTTCACTAAAAGACTAAAAAAATGGCTAAGCTTTTATCACCCAAACAGGAATCCTCCGAGAAGAAAGCCGTCACAGTTGATAGCACCGGTAAATGCATGAAATCCGTCACACTACTTGCTTCGATCGGCTGGAAGGATTTGCCTTATCGTGCCCGAAAGTTTTCCCACTGACGGGTGGAAAACTTTTCTGGGTTCGTTTTGAGCGGTGCCGGACGAAAAAGAAAACAAGCTTCTTTTGAGAGTAATGAGAATCGTAACTTAATTTCTCTAGCGTTTTTTTCTGCTTTCTTCGGTCGAAAGTTAACGAAAATTTCGCAAAAAAGTAAGAGAAAAATCTGCTTTACTTTAGGATGGGAATAGCGTAACGGCAACGAAAACTTTACGCCATGCTTCTTGATGTTTTGGATACGATTTTTTGATAAAAAAAAGAGACACTCGAGAGCGTGAAATGAAATAAACGAAATAACTTTAATCGATTCTAAACTTCCCCATGCTTCTCCAGTTTCACAAAACTTCAATACTCGAAACAGTTTGGGACGAAAACTTCCTCCAAACGCGAAACTGTGCCACGGAAAGTCCATTTGAAAAGTTTCTCCTCCAAATGCTCGAGTTTCGAACGCCACTTTGGAAGGAAAATCAATCGTTTCGGCTTCAAATTGATGTCGTCAAGTAAATACACTACAAAAAAAGAAAACTCCCACACTCCACACTGGCTATTAAAGCTCAGCTTTGATAAGAAACCGTGATAAGAGAAAACGAAACGAGCCCGATTTAATAAATGCGCAAACACGCGTCATCAAAACGAAGCATTTCCCTTGTAAAGCGAAAGCGGTTTATCACAATCGATTGCGTTTTAAAATGAGGGAAAACAATCGATTGGTGTCATTTCCCGCCCATAACACCCACACGCACACAGCCGTACCGTAATTGTTATTTCTTCGCATAAAACTGTCGATCATAAACGCGGCGATTTGTTGAAGTCCTCCTCGGTCGTTGGGGTGAACTGTTTTTCTCGAGAAAAAAAATGTTCCAAAAAATGATCGATTGCTTCCTGCTGTGTGTCAATTTCTCAATCTATTCACTCCCCCTGCGGACGATTTCGAGTTGTGTTAGGGATATTACCATAGCGACCAATTTAAATCATTTCACGTTGTCTGACCTCCCTGGTACAGCTTCCGTTTGTTTGTCCCGTATCCCTCTTCGGTTTCTTGTGCAGAACCACCTTAGAAGGGCTCGGGGCACTTAAAAAAGGGGATTGTAACGAGGCCGTGTTTACATAGCTCAACCCTATGCGAAGTAACTGAACCACCCGTTTGACCCTCGTTCGTCCTGTGTGTGTGACGATTTTTTCACGCATTACTGCACGACACGCTCCTCGCACCGTGGCTGATAAGGAATGACTTGATTTTGCTGCGCCTTTCTTCACAACGCAAAACAAACACGGCAGAACACAGCACAAAATGGCAATCGGAAGTGGGTTGCCAGTAACGGGCTGACGTCCAAAGCCCGTCGTAGCGCTCATATGCGTGCCCTAGAGGACAGGACGCTATGTAAACAGTGCAGTGTGAGCGCGATTGGAGCTCATTCAAAATCTCGTTAACTTTCCACCAAGCACACACGCACGAGCGAGAGATTGTGGGGAAAGGAGTAGATTGGCTAATTTCTTCATCGCTTTTACAAATCGTGTTCCCGAGGAGTAGCTCCATGCAAGCGTCCTGTTTCGTGGAACAGGGTAGAACAACGTGCAAATAGTGCAAAACTAACTACTAAAGTACTCATTCAGAACGCCTATAATAACACTCTTGTTAATAAATCCTCTAAAAGATTTTAAATATTATATTGAACATGCGTTTTGCATACTTTCAGGCTTTTTATAATAACAACGCCTCGATGTATGCAATCTGCTCTACAAAATTG
Source organism: Anopheles dirus (assembly GCA_000349145.1). NCBI lineage: Eukaryota > Metazoa > Arthropoda > Insecta > Diptera > Culicidae > Anopheles > Anopheles dirus. Next base: position 3,322,932 of record KB673423.1, read on the forward strand.
ACTCTGATTCCAGGTTTCTGTACCCTGCACTGCACGTCACACCGGAGACCGGAGAGCTTTCCGTCCAACGCCCGTAAAGTGAGCTACTTTATGGCGCCGTAATAAACATGTTTCGCAACAAAATTGACTGGATTTATTACAAAAACCTCACACCGCAGCAAACCTCCATCGCTTCGCTGTAAAGTCACGGTGCCGAGAGCCGAAGAACTTCCTGCACACATAATTTCATCGACTTTACGTTCGTCACCGCGAAGCCTGGTGGAAAAACCCCCACCGGGAAAGCCATCAGTGAAGGTGATTTTCACATCTGCAAACAAGGTTTTCTATTAGCATAAGCAGCGGCGTGTGGCTGGCGGCTGTGGCGGGATGCATTACACCCCGTCCAAACGATCATTATTCGTCACACGACAAGCTCCGTTGAGGAGAAGAAGAGCGTGGCGTACGGGATGCAAATGAAAAATGCTGTCCCTTGATGGAAGCCTCAAGAGCAGCCTTTTCAGCAAGTTACTGACCAGCCCTATTCACATCCGCTTTGCATCGCTCGAAGCGATCTTATTTGTGATAGTTCCTTCCGTGTTCAGGTGGTACAAAGTAACCACCGTCGTGGCACGTGAGCATAAGAGAAGCAGCAGCGAAATGAAGCGTTACTTGGCCGACAGCACCGGGGACAGCGCTGACGTGATCTCGTTAAAAGGCAATAAAACTCTCCGGTGGTGTGCGAAAGAAAACTTCTCGGTGAATGTAATTTTCTCCCGTGGTACCGCTGAGAGTGAGAGGAAATTAAATCGTTCGTCTTTCGTAGCTTGTACCGCAGCTTCTACTTCTCAATCATTGAGGGGAGGGCCGGATAGTTCCTAAGTGTAAATAAAGACAAAAGCAGCTCCGTCTACGCCGTGTCTACCTCAGAGGCAGTAAGCATTCAGCATGCCAGATGCTACGCAAAAACTCAACCGAGTCCTTGATCTTGAGCCTTCGATGCGCGAGGGTGTGGATGAATCTTAAACGCGCGTGCATCTCGGACGATTTGAATTTAAAAGAGCAACTTTCTCCCTTCTTTTTGTTGTAGGCGTGACTACAAGATAGCGATTTTTCGGAAACTGGAACGGTGGCAAAGTAATCGCACCCAAATCACTGAATGAAAGCAGACCCTCCGCTGAATGCTAATATTTGTTCAGCCGGGATATAAAAGTCGGATAGGGCGATGCGACTAGACAGTGATTTTACGCAATGCTTATTGGTGTGCAAGACGAAGGTGTTGAGATAAAAGGAGAACAAAAATTGTCATCAAAATTGTACTACAGTGAAACAAAGATTAAACTTATAAAAATTATCCCAAAAGTATGCAATTCGCAAAACAAACGAAAAATGCATTCATGATCTAAAATATAAAATTTAAATCGAAAAAAAAGAATAAAACTTAAAAACCCATTTTTTACCATTCTACCATGCTCCAACCATTGAATAATGACACACATCAAGGATTACCGTAAGCCCTGTTCCGAAGCCCTCATCCTCACGCCAGCTCCACAACCACAATCCCCATAAATCGCTGTCCAGCAATAAATCGCTTACCGTACACGGTGCAATTGCGACCACCGATGGAACACTTTTCCACAAAAGGACAGATGGTGGCGGTCCCCAGAAATCAAACCACCATCGATCGGATTACTCACCTGGAACATGGGCACGGGTTGGGTGCTTTATGACCGGGTTACAGGGCCGGGTCCCTCTCTTTCGGCAGCAATTATCGAAAAGCGGTACAATAAATGGGCGCTTAACATAATCAACGAGATCCGCAAGCGGTTGCTGATGAGGAAACCGACGCAACACCCCCTTCGCAGTGGAAAATGAAAATTCGCACACGCACACAACGGAACGGAAGTTTTCCCATCCTCTGCGGTACTTCCAGCGTGCGGGAAACGCTCATATAGAACATACAAACACATGTTTACTCGGCACGGCCTACTGATTCTACGATTCGTTTTGTTCTACCAGTTTTTCCTCTTCCTGGTTTATCGCTCCTGCTCGTGTACTACTCCCACTCATTTCTTCCCCCAAGTGGTGCGTTTAATCGAGCGAAGGGTGGTTTAAAGCTGCAGGTTGTCCCCTTGTCCGTGCGGCAATCCGCTCAAGAAACATCCCTACCGTCATACTACGCCGAGCGACACCGTTTTTTCCACACCGACTCCTCGAGGTGTTAATCAAACGAAGGTCACAACCTTCCATCGCAGGCTCTCCCCGGTTTGATGATGGTTTTCCGTTTCTCTGTCTCATTTCTTTCCTTACACTTCCTTCAATTTTTAGATTACACTTTATTACACCGAGGGCTCTACCGAAGACGCTCGCGCCGCGGCATCTCCGATGGCCCGGATAACAGCGCCGTTGATCCTTTTTTATGGCCGCTGCATATGTTCGATTCTCAGCGCTGTCAGGCGCTATACTCTAGGAGCAGGGAGAATGGTCATGCAGGAAAATGTTTACCGCGGTGTAACAAAGAGAAAATTCCCTTTATCAGTTTGGGGTGAAGGTGTAAGGATTTTAAGTGAACGAAACAATACACTCTTGGGAAAATGGATCAACACTCTAAGAAAACACCATCGAAATAGTTTTATTAGTCAACGTCAGTATCAACATTCATAGAATGAAGTAATAAAACTCCTCGGTGCAGGAATCATTTATCCTTGTTTGGTTCAATCACCAAATCGATTAACGGAAATATTCAATCCGTTACATTCCATTTCCGCGTCACTTTGGATTAGCATTCAACGCTCCAATCTGCCTCCAACGCCTTGTCGTCGTCTTCGATGCTATAATTTTAATTAAAAATCTGTCTGCCACCGACGGTGGACGTCGCTTCCGGAAGCGCTTTAACGTCCGAAAGGCGGGTAACTAGGAGCCAAACGGCCAGAACAAAGCCGTACTATTCTTTTTCCGGCTGGATCCTGGTTCAATCGGCCAATGTCCGAGATGGGCAACATGCTCCAACCGGCACCGGCAGCTAAGTGAATTTCAAAACGTAGATTTAATTAGTTTTGACAGCTTTTTCGGCAACCGGAACGGTTTTGGTAGTTGGTTCGAAGCTCGGTACAAAAACTTCCGTTTGGGGTTCGGGTCTAACAAAAATGATAAAAGGTCCATACCTGCTGGCTCGTCTTTTATGTTTCTGCAGTGAGGTGATGAAATAATTGTCACCAGCACTTTTGAGTCGTGATAAGGACACACATATAACACCAACAAGTACCAACTTTAACTCTTTTGAAATGAAGATCTGTAGTTTTCGGACTATACTCGAACTGAACGCTTGACTGAGGCTTTCAGTGTGTGTTTGGAGTGGAGCTATAGGTGTAAATGTAGGCACCTTTTTGAGTGTTTTAACTATAAAAAATCGCTTTAATTTCTTGCAAAGCTTTAAGAGGACCATCACGAACCATCATTGGCACGGAATGGAATTGTGGCAGAAAAAACAGTCAACCGTAAATTCACAATCCAATGCACATCAAAACGCGCAAATCGGCAGCAGCAGCAACCGGGGGGACGTACTTCAAAGAGTGCATTTTCCACCCACGGAACACCCGCTTGGTTTCACATTTCAAAAGCGCTGCGATGCGATTGTGGAAACACTAAACCTTAGGAGGGAAACAACACCCCGATCGGGTTGAGCCTTTCGATCCGGCGATTCTGCCATGATGCACTCGTTGGGGACAGTTAGCATTGTATGTGTCCCTGCAGGCCCTTCCATTAATTATGCGTACTCTAGCACTGCTGACTGACTGACCGGTGTGTCCCGCACCGGCCAATGTGGTGGGGTCGTCATTATTATTAGGGTTATTGATGCACTCAATTAGACGCCACTGCAGCACCTGCTGTCGTCTTAATGCTCGCGTAAGCGGAATGAATTCAGTTGAAGGTGCGAATGCATTCCTGTACATTTGTGCACCCAGGATGACGCGACCAAGAAGATTTGATGAGATGTTCATAATTATGCGTAGAAGTGCTTACATTATGTGCATTATACGAACCACTATGTAATTTATGTTCTACCTCTCAAAGGGCGCTGAGGAGATTGGAAAAAAGAATATCTCGAAGGATCTGAGGAATTGTGAATAATGCCATATCAATGAATTGAACACAAGCTTCTGTACAATCTCGCCTGCAAGTTCTGCTAATGCTGTGTATACACGATGACGATTGGATAAAAACTATGGACTATAGATGTTCTATATTGTATAATTAAATGCTTATTATTTAGAAGCACATTTATAAAGATTTGTATTTTCGGTAAGATTCCACAACTATCAGTAATATATATTCACAATAAGAGATACATTCTCTTATTCTATTAGTGTGTGTGTTATTGAAGACGCACTGTAGATTGAATCGTGCAAGCAACTTGTATGCAAAGAACTTGCATATACAAGGTGCACAATGGTCGCGCAATGCTGAGAGCTTTATTTGCCCATATCGAATCCTTTTTCTGATTCAAATAAGTAGAATTCTTGACTGCTTAATTTCATTTTAGTTAAAGAAATATTTGTTTACACGGAAAACTAAAGTGCTCTATTGCTATATTTCTAGGGAAAGATTATATCACAGTATGTACTGATTGGATTTGCTTAAAGGAAAATGTTTTGAACCACATGTGATGGATAAAATTCAATCTATCTATATAACTTACTTCGTACTTGTCCTCGAACAGCAATTTGCTCCACAGCCTTTTCATGCCGAAAATAAAATATCCTTCCAACAAGTTATTTTCTTACTATCCAACGCGCAAGAAAACCGTAACACACGATGTTATGCTCATTCACTCTCACACTCCCCCATTCGCAATGCTCTCCCCCACTCTACCGGCCGTTCCGAAACGGCAATGCGAAATGTATGTCTCTATAAATTTTTATTATTTCATATTACACCCTCTTGAATAAATATTTTATTAGCCAACACGCTCGGCCCAAGCGTTCTCGCTTGTTTTTCTCTCCCCAAGAAACCACCCAGGGCGATGGATGATACTCGATTCGTCTTCGCTGGCGCTCCCTGCCGCCCGAAACACAGATGGACAGAATCGTAATGGGGCATTAATCGATTGGGAGTGGAGAACGTCTTCTTCAAACACCATTGAACGTTTGATTGACCGCGGCACGAAGCGAAAGCAACAGAGAGCAACGCTAAATACTGCAGCGTTGTTCGTTTGAAAGCTGAACTGCAACAAAAGACCGCTCAGCTAGGAGCACATGAAAGCTCGAACATGAAACCAATCCAGCATCAAACGATGTGCGTCAGACGAGCGAAACTGAGTTGCGAACAAAAAGCAGCCAAACCCTTACCCAAGCAGAATGGTTCGTGCGGGAAAACCGACACTGCGGTCTTGTTTGCTTGTTTGCGCTATTTCTCCTCTCAAGTTCACGGACAAATCGAGCCGTTTCGAAAATCAAAGCCACAAAAAAAACCTTCAATGCGAGGGAATTTCCATTATCGCAAAGCATGTTTGGTTTTTTAACACCTTCAAGTGGTGAGAAGTTTCTTTACAGTAGCGAAACGTAACAAAAAACAGCCACAGTCACCAACCTTAAATAAGATGTGTGACAGGCGTGTTCGGCTCTTTCCCCTGTTGGTAGTATTTTGTTTCGACAGGTGTTTTTGCGACTTTTCAACTCACCTCTCCACAAAAAACACACACACAGGACTTACTCAAAAGCCCCAAAGGTCTTTTTTCGCCAGCTTAACTCCCTGATCCTCTCACCCCTGGTCTGGTTGCGTGTTAACCGAACAGCAGAACGACAGCCCCCTTCCAGTCAGCCGGCCCGGATCGTTAACCCCACCGTAACCTAGGCCTTTAAATTGTTGCCTGTCAAACCGGAACCGGAAACTCGAGAGGGCGACGAAGTGAAAATAACCTGGATCACCTACACCCAGCAACTGTTGGTAGCGCGACGCACACGTACAGGTTCAAAATTCTGTCAGCAAAGGTGGAGTGGTACCTGACAGTTGCCACTCATTCCGGGGAGTCATCAGAATCAGCAAGACGATAACGTTTGATGGACACGTTTTCGAAATCCTTTCTTGGGACTATAGCTTGTACAACTACTGTTAAAATTTCCTAGTGCTGCCTTAGCCCCATCTAGATTGTAAACTACTCGACCAGAAGACCATTGAACTCAAATCGACGGTATAAACATCATTCCGGAAAGCCTCACATCGATTAACGATTATAGGGCACCCATCGAAGCAGCCGTTCAAACCCGCCTGCTGAGATTTATGGCCAGCCTACTCCAACGGCTCCGACTCCAACTGTGCTCACCGCCTTGGTAAATTTCTTCCAAATGCACCTTTAATAACACTCACAAGGATCCGGGATAGAACGCTCCATTAGGAGAAGCGTGCTATCTCCATCTAAATCGCCTCGCCATATTGCCACATTGATTAAACATTACTTTTTATCTGTTCCATCTTCCGATCTTCCGCACAGCACCCGATCGAGCAGAACTAAGCGAAGGCTCAGGCTTGCCCTCTGTCTCTCTAAGTAGGGAAGCTACGAGAAGAAGCAAAAGTTCTAAAGCTTCCAGGTGCTGCAAACAGCAGCAGTCTTTCCGCCAGGCGGCTTAGTGAAATAGATCTTAGAAGGTCGATAGATTCTAGGGGGCCAAAAGTTCCGCCACGGGAAAAGTTTTCTTCATCAATGTAAGAAGAATATTTGAAAAGAGTGATAGCAAAAAAGAAACAATTGCTTTCTCTCTCCATTGACTTACAATGGTGTTTTTGCAGATGTAGAACACGCTTGATGCCATCCGTATGAGAGTGGGCGAAATGGAAAACTTTTTACCGCTTTCCAACGAGGTCAAAATTGCGTTCGGACGCATTATGGAACCGGAAACTTTCCCTTCGGAAAAGCGGCAACAACAGAGGGAAAACTCATATTCCACGATATGACGCATATGTAGCCTTTCGCGCTGTTCAATTCTCGCTCCAAGTTCCGTCGAATTCTTCCCCGTAAACACTAAAATCCCATATCTGTACGGCATAAAACAACATCTTTCATTTGTATCGATCTGCACCACAAATACGGCCCATTGAGCGTCCAAAAGAACCGGGTACGACGGGAAAGGAAAGACCGCCTGCTTTTATGCATTCCATTCACGGTTCTCGAGTTCTTCAGACTTCCTTGCATCGGGTATCCACGGGTTCTCCTTCCAGAAAAGGGCCGAGCAAAAAGATGTTTTATGACCATACTCCACGCGCCACCAACAGAAGTGTCTGTTTTGGTTACAGATTTGCGTGCTTCGCGGTTTTTTGCCGGTTCGGGCCCGGCAAGCCGCCGTACACGTGCGTGTAAATCCGTTCCACTCAACGCGGCGGACGGAGACGAGCCAGGCCGTGCTTGATTTGAATTTGATATTTATTACCGACGCCGGCGAACAACATTCCGAAAGTGGCACTAGAGGAATATATCATTCAACATTACGACGCACTCGGCCTAGTTTTCTGTCCTTCCCAACCACACTGCCACCGAATCGGCCCGGTCCTGCGCTAATCGAAGAACGATCGTTTGATAAACGAACCCAAAGGAAAAGTTTTGCCTTTTTGTTGCTCCAAGTCGGACCGGCTCTATCGGAAGTTTTTTGGCTAGTGGCCCAAATGGGCTACTTCCACATCCCATCACACCGGCCGGATGGAAAAGTGGTGCGAAATTGATAAATAATAATCACTATCCGTTCCCATAAGGATATATGACGCCTCGGGGTTTTCCCTAAGTAGAACTAGTGATGAATATTGCTTTCGCTAGGTGACCAAAGTTGCTCGGGACCAAAAGGGCTACGGAAGACGACTAGGAACATTTCCGCGCCATACACGCATGTCGCAGAACATCCCGAAACGGTACGTGCATAAAGAAAGGGATTTTCTTGCTAACTAAGTCATAGAAGCCGTCTCCGAACTTGGGATGAATCCTTATCGTTTGATGTAAACGCACAATGACTCAATGAAAATGAAAAGGGGAAAACTTTGCTGACCTCAACGATTAGCAAACAGCGAAGGGAAACGTGAACGCTGGGGAGGAAAGTATTAATTGGCAACTGTTTTGACAAGATAATCAAGTTTGGTGCGTAAATTAGAAATGTTAACCACGCACGATAGGGTTCGGTGGCGATGAAGGAAACGCACACTAGGAAAGCAGGATGGTCAAACACGTTTTATTATTTGAAATTATTTTCTTCCGTTTCAACCAACCTTAGCCTCTAAAACTTTTGTCCATTTTCAAACCGTATCTCTGTGTATAAAGCATCAATCCATCTTTTAGCTTGTCTTGACATTTCAACCACTTTCACACAATCATAATGTTTTCCTCATCAATCTGACTCTCAAAACTTTCGCTCCTTAAAGCTGGCCACGCTTACCACCGCCGGGTTTATATTTGGACAAATATTTACACTTAACCAAGACCTCTCACTCACACTCCCTTTGTGAGGTTCACCGGAAATAGGCAAACAGCTCCGGTTGAACTTTCCCGAAATCGCTACAAACGTTGCGAGTATGGAAACCCCCGTTTCGAAAGGACCTACCGGCAGGCGTTCGGTAGTTTGTTATCCTGTGGTAACATAAAGGACCGTCGCAATGACCTTCTCTCACTCTCTCTCTCTCTCTCTCTCTCTTTCTCTTGTGCTCTCTCTTGCTCACTACCCAATAAAGCCGAACGCAACGAAACAACGTTTCCCCTTTTGCCAGAGTGTTTGCAAACAAAAAAGCCACTAAAACTCAAACACCCACCAATCCGGCTCGAAGGACCGAAAAGCCGGGAGCGCAAAAGGCACTGAAACTGAAAACGGATAAATCCTCCTATCCTGCTCTGCCGGTGCGCCACGGCAAGGGTGGCGCTCGGCAAAAAAGACGAACGAAAGATCACTATCGGCAGCAAATTTGTTTACGTTATTATCAGTGCGGTGCGAGGGCAGGCTTTTGTTCGGGACTTTTATTGGGTTAATTATGCTACAACCTCCCTGTACACGTCCGCCAGCCACCAGCAGCCCCGATTTTATGCTGCTCTCCGGTCTCCGGTTGTCCTTCGCCTTGTCGATTGTGCATCGTACGCTCGTACTTTTTTACGATACCATCATAAACGCACCGCACACCTTTCACTCTCGCGCCTCATCCCTCCCGACTGACTGCTTGGAAAGCGGAAGTTCATGTTGGCGCACAATTTGGGCCCGATTCGAGGCGCACGTGACTGTGATTTGGTGAAGGCCGTGGCGCGTGCGTTAATGCTAATTTTTCAACACCATCACGGACCGCGACGCGGGTGGAATTGACTGATGAGACACCGACTGCACACGGCACCCTCAAAACCAGGCTCGTGAGCGGGGTCAAGCCCTGAGGGAATGCGCATCGGTTCGATGCATTTCGATTTAGATGGAGGTGGAATTATATTGCTTCTATTATGCGTATAATTACGTAGCCACTTTCACGCCCGCACATCCCAGAACCCCCGAGGTCGTGTATCTTCATCATTATTATCAACCCGAATAGGAACTCCCACTGCTGAGCACCGGAACTCAATTTTCTCTTCACACATAGGTACTCGCTTCCCAAAAGCGACACCTCATCCACATCGACCATTACCGCAGCAACCGTTGCTTTTCCATACTCATCTTTTTTTACGATGCTTATCTGACGTTTTATGGCTGTCAAAAAGTGTCATTTTCCGAACATCCGTGCTCTTCTCACCTTTCACTTTATATCGCTCATCGTCGGGCCCCGTTATGCTCCTTTCGGGAGGTAATGTCGTTCGTATGTAAATCACTTCACCTACCCACCCCATCCGGAAGTGCTCGCCTGTGCTGTATAAAACCCACCCACATCTCCGAGGGACGAGTGCTTCACGAAAACAAAGGTTATTCAAAAATCACCCTCACCGTGGGCTTGGCCGTATGAAATCGGATATCACAATTAATTGATCGGATTTTTCCCTCCATAAGCGGGGTTCGTGTTTGAAGCGCTTGTGGAAGATCAGCAGCATGTGTCAAGAGCAGATCAGATTCTCCGTACCGAAGAGTGTTTGACGGATCCCTTTTCTACGCGAACCAGGCACGCTAACAAAGCTCTCAACACGAAAACATCTCCTTCATCCAGCACCGGACACAGCGGCATCGCTCCTACCCATTCGCACAAACGAGGTCACCCTCCGTAAAACGCAATAGTCATAATCGTAAAACTTAAATACCATGAGTTTCCGTGGATTTTATTCGATTTAGTGCGCTGCACCGAGGACACCGGCGCACGAGTGCACGCGTATAGCGAAAGAATGGACGCAAAGTACCGACGGGGTGGAGCATTGTGCACATTACTATGCACTTACCTCCAGATGCTCCAACCAGTTGCACCGCGTATCTCATCGTCCTTGCCGAGTCCGAAGCGAACGAAGCGAAATGACTCGTTTTATGCGCCCTGTCCTGGAAGGATTATGCATTGTTCACAGGAGGCAACAAAGTGTTGGTCCGAACCACCCAAGCCGCCGACACACCCACCCTCCACGCCACCCTCCGAGTGGCCTCAGTGTCGACGTGTCGTTGTCGTCGTCGTCGGCGGCGACGGCGACAATTGTTTGATTAAATAAACGCAGCACCGCAGCATGTTGGCACCGTCGTAGTTTGTGTCCGCAACGCACTCGGATCGGGAGATGGCGTCAGGATGTCGAGGAGCCGTTGGACACATATGAGAGAAGTTTTCTGCATCCCGAGATTCACACTCGCACGGAAGACGGAAAAAGAAATGTTGATAATTAATTGCACAAATGGAGAAAGTCAGCATGGGGACGCGATGGGGCGCGATAATTGATTGCGCCGAGCGTCATAAACATGGGAATGAGTAATGCTCCACTTCCAAGTCGGGCGGGTGTCTCAAGCATTGAGCTTGTGAGCATTGTGAGTTAGTGAAAAACCATTTCCTCCATTGAAAGTAATGATCTGGTGGGATTACTAGACACATTGACACTAAATCGACATTCAATGCTAGCTTGAGTCTATCTAACTGTCATTTGCCATTTTGACAGCTGTCAAAATAGTATCCCTAAAGCATATTTCGAGCTCCGGCAAAATCTATAACATCTTTACGAAACTAAAATAGCTTTATTTTCCAATATTGCTACAGTATTTTGCTACTTTTTTCAACTTCCACCGTTGAATCCAACAAAACCGAGCAAGTCGTAAAGTTTATCGTCAATTTTGTTTCATTTACCGTGTACCATGCGCACCGTTGGACATAAATAATATCCCGTCGCTTCTTCGTCGGCTACAATGCCCGGACCGAAGTTAATGAATCAACCTCCAGCTCCACTGGGCCAGACTAGTTCAGTGGAACGAAATTATCGCTCCCGTGGTGTTCTTCCATCACCACGATGTTCTTTACGGTAGGAACAAGCGAAACAAAAAAACCGTATCCAGTGGCCAATGAGCACTACCGGCAGACCTCATACTGCTAGCCACCTCGTTAGTGTTGGCAACACTGCCAGCAATCAGTCGATGGAAGATTTGATGAGTAGACGCATTCTTTCTGCTACAACTGGACGTGAGGCTACAAAAAGAGTAGGGTAGAAAAAACAATTTACCACGACTGATACCATCTCTTGAGATGAATGTTTCTCAAACTATCACCTGGCCCCGGATCTTTCTCGCCAGCTCTCGAAAGGAGTTCAAGATGGAAAATGCGACCTCAGGAAACACAGGCAAAAGTGGCAATAATTTTCTGTTTATTGTCCAACTCAACCCCTCATACCCAAATGGAATCGGGGTTTTCTTCGTGCACGAGCTGTCCGCATTCCTAACAGCCAGATAAAAACACGCTCCGTTTTGCCCGGTCCGATCCAGCGCCAGGACAACGAGCCCCACGAGAACCGTGTAGGGACGTGATGGTGATGGTCATAGGTAGTGAAAACAAAGAACCATGCCTACACCGTCCTCCCTCAGGAGAGCAATTGAAGCGACGTGCTGGAATAGTTTTTGCCCGCATTATCTCCTGAGGCTGTTGCGAACGGGTTCGGGTGTTTCTTATCAAACAACGGACGAAAAGGATATCCACAGACACGCTGATGGGATTAAATTAAACTGACCGTTTACCGGAAGCTCCGAAGCGGCAGCAAAGACAACTCGGGTAATAGGGCCTCCGCTACTGCTGGGAGTGAAATCATCTCAAGGGTCTATTTGTGGCCTTCCAGTGACCGAATCCAGTTTCCAACAGTCCTCGTCTCTATCGATACGCTGCTAACCGAAAGGCAATCAATCATATCGGTTGATGCCAACTTTTCAGCACAAGCGTCCGCATCTGTCAGATAGTGCGAATCTCCGGGACGTCAGGGATGAAATTAATCCGTGAGTGGGTACAGATTGACGTATGGTCAAACCGAGTGTTGTTTGACAATAGCTCCAACGACGGCTCCATGGTGACGATGGATGACGTAAGTGTGCCGATAGCCTGAACAGATGTTGAACTGTTGAAGACACCATCCGAAACTACCCATTTCATTGTCCACTTTTCAAGTTGTCGATATGGCTTTTAATTCCAATTGCCACGTAATCCACCAAACTTGCCGTCTCCAGAAAACCAGACACCCTCGGCGACGGGGTGTCACTTTATGATTTAATTTTATTCATGATACTATTATCAAATTAACTTTTGAACACTTTCTCAAACCCCCTTCGGTCCCACCCCCGGGTGAGATGTCCAGTCGGGCTTCCGGTCCCTGCGTCTGCAGATGCCATATCGTGCACGAATTTATTTCGGGCGACGTTTGGCACAACCATTCCATTTCATGGTTGGACGGCTCGCTCCCGGCTGCAACATTCGGTTCACAGGTTGCGGTTGCTCTAAACGGTTGCCGGAGTTGCCCCCGGGAAGCTCCCACCGTACCCGGGGTGCACGAGCAGGAATTGGGAAATTTTAATCCACCGTTGATACCCGAGGATTCGCAGGGATTTCGCCCGGCCCGGCCACACATTCCAAGCATGTGTGAGTGCGCCTAAGCAACCTCATGGGGACGCCCCACCCGGTTCCGGTATGATTATTATCCTCTCGCTCGCCTTTCATTGTATTTTTAATAGAGATTATTATCAGACAGAATGTAACCGTGCGAGCAGCAGCAGCACCAGCTCCAGCTCCAGCGATGAGCACAATTTACGGGATCCTCTTAAGTGGAATGAAAAATATTTAAACCCCTATTTCATGGCGCTTAGCGCGCCGGACGCACACGGAAAAGCCGCTGTGGTTATTGGATTTGACGGGTGGGTAAACCTTTTTCCTCCGTGCCGGAGGACATGCCTTCTGGAGTGTTATAATTTTGAGAATCATATTCGGGGATGAAGAAAAAAAAACTGGGTCTTTGAAATAGGATTTAAAAACGGCAAGCTGGTGGTTAACATTTCAGTTTACAATTCTAGCTCACTGAGAGAATGCATCCAATGCTTTCGAAAATTGTAGGTGAGTCTCTAGACCAGTCAATTCCATGAATACCACATGTGAAAAGCGGGAATTTTGAGGATGTAGTAACCACTTTTTAAAACCCTTTGTGCCCGCTTCTATGAATCTATTCAGAGTCTACTTTCAAAGATAGTATTTTTCTGAAGCTTAATCATTCCTGGTCCTGTTTGTGTTTTCCTTCCCACCCATCAAGACTAACCTCACATCAACCTGAATTAAAAGCACTGGAAAGAAAATGAAGCTCTTCCTAAAGCCATCCCGCTCCCGGAACCCAAGGTCTTAATTATTTAATTAATTATGCATGGCCAGAGCAGGGCCGGGGCAAGCATTTCTTGCTCTGGTGTGTTCGCATACCTCTCCTAGTCTTCACCCTCCCACAAACAGGATAATCAACAACAAACGGGCGTACAGGCAGGCAGGGCAAATGTAATAAAAGAAATATAACCACCTTCTCGCTTGCCCGACTTCTCACCGGCCATCTCGTTTCGGGCCAATTAAACCGAGGGGAGCGTGGGTGGAAGAAGCACGTCGCATGAATACTAAAGCACCGAGTCTTTGTCCGGGTCATTCACGTCCCTGCTGCAGTGGCACCTGTCGATGCGGAAAAATGGGCCAACTTGCCCCGTTTGTTCTTCTTGGGTCTTTTTTCCTCTTCGCTGCCGCGATCGGAGGGTGAAAATTATCTAAAACACCACCGAAAAAGGGGAAAGAAAGAGACCGAGTGTAGCTACAACTGCTATTATCTGGTGGGCTATCTAAGAAATTCTAAGCAATTTGTCATTAGAGCAAACCCTCTTTTTCCACGGCACGAAACGGAAAGATTACAGTCTCAGCTGTTTTTGGCAAGAGGCACTATTAACGTTAACCAGCCTGTAATTAGTGGAGTATTTTTAATCTCACTGGTTCCTGGTCATCATCGGGCTGGGCCGACATTTTCCGCCAGTTTTCTATGTAGGTTTGGAACTCCACTTGACGGAGTTTGCTGGTGATTTTAGAGTATGACAGCTATTACTTATACGAAGATATATTAAATCAATAACATGCTGCAAACAAAACTAACACTGCCCAACGTACTCACCAGAATCATCACTTCTATTAAGCTTATTTGATGGATGTCAAAAATGACAAATCTGTCAGAATGACAGCTGTTATAAACAGCTCACATTACATACCGCTCTTTAGCGTCTTTGCATATGATCTACCAATCTCTTCCAGACATTGAACTGCAAACATCCATTCACGAATCTTTGCATAATAGACATCCCTAATTTCTGGCGGAGCACTCACAGAACGATCTCATAAATCGACACCAATACAAACAATTCGAACCATTCAATCCAACCCAAACAGATCGGTGAACATCTGCAGCAGCATTTCAATAAATTTTCCGCCTAATTAAATCATGCAGTGCAGTGCTTTGCGGAGGTGGAAGTCCCACAAGACAATCCAACGTCCGTTGAACTAGACAAGACATGGCCCATCGGAAAGAGAGAGAACCCTCATCGGACACTGGTCTGAAGCACAGACATCCAGGACATCATCACCATGCTCCAGAATCCCTCCATATCGCAGTGAAAGGGAGCCCGGCCATAAATTTCAATTGCAAAATAAAGTAAATTACAGGCTCGCCTTCACCACCAGCTGCATGTAGCAATCCGTGCCCGCGAACTTTTGATACACAGTAACGATCCCAACACGTGGAGGACACTCTCGTTAGGACCTGACTTTTTGTCGGACGACTGTATGCAAAATCCACATCCTCGTGTGCCACAAAAAAAGCACCTTCGCTGCTGTGGGAGAGAAATATTGACGGACATTAAGTAGATTATGCTTCAAGAGAGGGCATCCGTTCAAGCACTGCAGCGGTTGTGCAGTGCTGCAGTAGTGCAATCGTATCAATTAGACACGAATGCCTTGCCTTTTTGTGCATCCTGATTCCACTCCGGACCGAACCGCATATGGTGCACGTGTAACTTCAGCAGAAGAGCGTTACAAATCGCTTGTACCATCGCTCGCTGCAAAACCCCCGGTGTCAAGTGTGCTCGGGATTCAATTAATCGAGATTTTCCTTCCATCCCGAGGTTATAGCACGTCGGTCGGTGCTACAATAACTTTGTGTTGCGAGCGCCCCGCTGCTTGCTCCTCTCGAGCGACACAAAAGCCGGTGGTTTAATGCCTTTTCGACAGACATCCCACAACGACCCGGGTCGGTTTGTTGACCGTCGCGCTGAGGCAGTTAAACAACTCGACCTCAGCGACTAAGCAAGCAAGCAAGGAGGTAGTTAACTTTTTTTTTGTACCTCGCACGCTCTCACATAGTTCAGGAGCTTCTGAAGCTAGATTTATCAAACCACTTCACTTTCGGGTGCTTTTGTCAGGCCACACGGCCCGAGGCTCATCCTGATGCAAACTTTTAACCACTTGCCCTGCGGGCATTCGAAAACTCGCATCACAAAAACTCGGCTGAGGAAAGTGCATGCACCCTTTGTGTTCGGTGGTGTAAAATTAAATTTTCTCCCCACTGCTTGGTGCCCTTTGATGGTGGAGTTTTTGTACGAGAAACGTGCCATAAGGATCCTCCACTGCATATCCTTTGCACTTTGAACTTTTTACTGAATGTTTAATCATTTCCCGGGCGTCATCGTACCGAAATCGTCTACTTAGCTTCATCAAACTTTCACAGGCTCCAAGAACAAGCCATTAATCACAAGCTGAACAATACAACAGCACCACAATGCACCTCAACGAACAATCTTCACCATCAAAAAGTACATTCTCGAGATGAAATTAACTCATGATTAATTTCCTCTTAATTTACGCGGCCCGTTCTCCCCCGTCGCTGGTGGTAAAACATGCGCTTGCGGTTTGATTACATTTGGCCATTAAAAAACACAACCACTAGCGGTAGCCGTAAGACGTCCATTTTTCTCCATTAGAATGTGCAGCAAAAAAAAAGCGCGAAACAATATTTCACAGAATAAAAAATCATCCGCTACATTACCACCGAAGGATCATTACATTTCATGCTGTCTAAATGTTGCTTGTTGTTGTTTTTTCGTCCTTTTCAAGAATTATTTTCGACCGCTTTTTGCCCACTCCCCGGCGAGCAGCTTCATTTTTGCGGCTTTACCACATTATCACGCGACCGGCCTCTTCTCTGGAGGGAGGAAAAACATTTCCAATTTCCTCTGGAATTTCCATTCCTTCACCACGGTGAACATAGCGCTCCCTCCGATTCTTTCCTCCTCTCAAGCTTCTTAATCATCAAAAAGCACCCGGGCAGCGTGTTTTGTTTGGTCAAGATTTATGATGAATCGCTAAATTTATTTATTTTGACTCGCCCCAAGCCATACGGTGGAAGTGCTGCGGAAGAAAATGAAAACATGAAAGTGAAAAATCGCTACCTCAATCTTGGCAGAAGCCAACCCAAGAGGGAGCAAAGAGAGGAGAGAAGCACAAAAAAAAACGTAAACATCATCTTCGCCACTCAACCGACTCAACCGACGATCGACCACTTTCCCACGAAGGATAATCGAATTTGCATTGCTGCGCGTTCGACGGAGGAAAGTTCTTGCCCGTGTGCATTAGAAGCGATTTTTCTTCCTGTAGTTTGAATAATTTATAATCGTTTCACGATCAAATGCGCTTCACTTGCTGCCGCAGGCAAATAGAAACGTCAAACAGCCACTAAACTGGCCTCGGGTGAAGGAGGACCGATCTGTTTCCACTCGTGGTGTTTACCTCGTCCATGGTCAATATTTTATCGCAACACGACCAGAAGGTGCAATTCGAGTTGCATTATTTATGTTGGCGTCCAGGAAAAAGGGCTTTTGCGTTGTATTTCGTGCTGGTTAAGTTTATTTAGAGGTTTTCGAAATGGACTTTGATTGAATCAATATCACGAAGCGATTATTTTGACAATGAGAAAGAGAGAACGAGCTATAGTGCAAGAACAAACTCGTACAAAAAAGGATTATGCACATAAAATTCAACATGGAAATCAATACTACTTCGATGCTGCTATCTGAGATGCAGAACAACTTTAACTCAAAAACATTTACCGATCTTTTTTCCACCTTTTTCACACATCCTCACGCGCTAAACTGTTGATTAAACCCTTTACTTTAATCCGCACAAATTAGTTTCAACTCGTCGGTTAACAAAACCCAACCCGGCACCGGTAGTTTCTTTTATTCGCACCACTTTTCGAATTTGGCCCGGTGAAAGGCAAGTGAAACTTTGTTCATAATGGTTCACTTTCATAACCCAAATATGGGTGCTCTAACACTCGGGTTTAATTAAAACTGGTAACATTCCCACACCAGGAAACGGGTGTTTCGTACAAACACTCATACACATTTGCGCATTGTGCACTCACCGAAACGCCGCCGCCGTTTTTTATTAGCAAACCCCAACATGAAACAAAACCCTTCCCTCCGTGATATCGCCGAATTGTATCGCCGGGTTCAAATTTGCCACTTTTCCGGTCCACTAGAGAAACAGCACTTGGGTATGGCTCGCCTCCTCCTCCCGCCATGAGTTGTTGCGTACATCCTTTTTTCCACTCAATAAAAGGACATGTCGAGCGCAAAAAACACGCGGAACACCGGTTCCACATGTGAAAGGGAGAGCGGTTGATGCGGAGAAGAAAGGAGACCCGTCTCTAACCTTTTCCGGATCACAGGAGCCAAAGCAGCAGCAGCAGCAGCAGCAGCAGAAAAGTGAGGTTAGCTTTCCGTAAAAACACTGCCGTTTCAACTCATATTTCCCATAATTTTCGGTACGAAAACTCGGTGTTCAGTGGAAAACTCTCCAGGGAAAACGGGAGCGCAACCCTTCTCCACTTGGAACTCATTTGCCCTCAGTGCGGGGAGAGTGCTTTTTCCGGAGCATAATTCGCACCCCCGTCTCCTAGTATAGCTCTGGTGCGGAAGTTCTCCAAGGGCGGGAAAACGCGTGCAAAAGGATGTTCGCAATTATTTTATTATGATTCGTTGTTTCGGGACCTCCCTCCCGGGTGTTTTTTGGGGTCCTTAAGTGCACCGAAAAGTGTCAGCGTTTCGGTGTGATATACACGCGCTCAGTTTTCTCCGGAACACCCGGAAATTAGTCCCTTTCATCTTGCTAATGTCCTTCCAAAACACCTGCGTTTCAAGGCGGTTATGATAAGATCGCCTTCAGTGTCTTTAGTTGTTTGAAGTAGTTGCTTGAAGATACACTCTCTGGTACCTGCCGCAAGCACTCTAATGACGAAACATTGTACAAGAAAAACTTAACAAACTGCAAAGTACAAGCCAGCAAGACAGATCTTCCAAGGAGTGTCCCACCCCCGCCGGGGGAGAAAATAGAGTCATTATTTCGATATTATGCAACCGACGGAATTCGACCTACAGAGACGATGCCATCTGCCTCCCAGAATGGTTGCTTACCTAAACCTGCTACGCCGCAAGATGCCACCAGACTTACGGGGGACTTGTCGCGCAAAGAAGACTTCTTGGCTTGGAAATAAATTAGTTCCTCCGAAATGTATCCTTGTCGGGCGTTTCCTGCCACGCACACCTTTCCCATTTCCCTGTCCCTCGACAGAATGGCTTTTCTTACAAAACAACACAACAGCAGCAGCAGCAGCAGCAAGTCGTCCTTTTCTCCATTTCTGCCTCTCTCTCACTCGGCGTGTTTATGCATTTGCGGTTTTTCGGGCTGTATGCCGATTTACAGCCGAAGTTTGGAAGATGTTCCCCAGCACCCGCTCTCGGAATTGCCCTACGGAAAAGTGACTTTAAATGTTCGCCGACCGAAACACCACCACTCCCGGCACTCGAGTGAAAGCGGGTGCTTCTGCTAACTGCAGCAGACGACTAAATGAAAATGAGCCCGAATTTCGGCTGGCTGCCTGCATGGGAGTCTGCCAAGCGGCAGCAGGGAAGAACGCGTCGTAAAGCTGGCAAGAAAGGCACAAGATTCATGCAAAACTTCAGATGAGCTTCAGACAAACACACACACACCCAGGCGAAACCCAAAACAAACGAGCGGAAAGAGATTACATCTTTTAATTCAATTACACAAGTGGTAAGCCTTCGGCAGACGTATGTAACCGTTTTCGTCTCGACACCGGCACGGTACTACCCTTGCGACAAGTGAAAGATAAGCAGTTGAGGTGAATTGCTTATCGCGATGGCAGAAACCCTCGCCCGGTCTGAAGCAAACCTTTCAGCCTTTTTCGCCTTTCGAGCCATCCGCGGAGGCTCCTGGATATATGGATACATCACAACGCCCGCGACGACTTGCGCGTGATGCAATTGCGCTCATCCATTTATCCACTTTCACTCAAACCGTGTGCGGGCAGAGCGCGTGCTTTTGAAGCAATTTAGTCATTAGAATCGAGGGGGGAGCGTAATTAATTGTAATCACGATATGCGTAATCAAGAGCTGTTTGCTTAGAATTAGAAATACTCACCGTGAAGCACGCAGCCAAAGGGGAAGGAGCAGTTACATGGTTTGGTTATCGTTTGGTTACGGTAGAGTTGATTAAGAATTCCCCCGTTCCACGAAACAATTATTCAATAAGAAAGGTCTGGTATGGAAAATGGTAGACTATACTTGACACTGTTGAAAAGGCAGGATCTCATTTTCTATACATAATCAAAATTATGGTTGATTTTTGCTCAATTATTTAACTCATAAAGCAAGACTTCAAAAAAGTCTCATCACAATTTACATGTAATGTATGTCACAGAAATACTTCATCGCTTTGTATCGAAGCCTAAATGTCACCTAAAAGTGGTTTGTTTCCAACATGTGCATATTATGAATGGTGGTGGTTACAAAAGCATCCGTTTAAGAGCCCAAATAAGCTCATCTGTTCTATTCGGAGCTAAGAAGCTATTACGGAGAATCTAACGCACACATTTTCCAAATACTTTAGACACCTTTGCCTGCTCCTGGGAACGTTGCGGTGTGATCCTTGGCCCCCCACTTTGGACACCTCCCGAAAAAGGTCCAGTAGTCCCAGACACCTTCGCTACCCTATCGTTAATGGACTTACTGCTTGGAGCTGTTTTTATTGCTGACTTAAGTCAACCCCAAATGCGGTCCTCTAGTCTTTCTGATTCATTACGGAGCAGCGCGGGTTCGGGCTCCTAAAATCCAGGCAACACCACAGCATTCCTTGAACCGCCATTGCAAGTGATTAGCATTCATTTACCTTTCGGTTTCAACAGGAAAAAAAACAAAGCGGATTTGTTTGGAAACATTATGCAATTTGGGAAAAACGAAAACAAAGAGCTAATCTATAGCCTTTTCCGGGGGAAATTTCTCCCTTCGGAGAGGGTCGTAAAGTGACTTCATAATTTCTTATTGATGACACCCATCCATGAACAACCTCATGCCGGAAATAATAACCTAACCCGCAGCCATGGAGACAGCTCCGGTTCAAGAAACACAAATTTGTTTACATCTTGGCTGAGCCAAAAAATGAAAACACACCGAAAAGTTCGTCCTCGCTCGGTCGTTGTTGCTCGAATTTTTAAACTTCATTACTATGCAAATTTTATGGATGCTGAATAATGCCGCGTGTTTTCCTTTTGTCAGTGTTCCCCCACGCCTCGACGGAGCGAGTAACAAGTCGTCTGAAGTTGCCAATGTCGCACAAACAAAAAAGCGGCTCATGGTACATGAAGAAGCTTGCCTTCTTTCACCCAAACCGGATTTTCTATTCCACATTGTCACATTGCATTTAAAGAAAGGGCAATTTTACAGCAACACGAGCAACACTCGACGCCATTCGTAGCTGGATCAATCCCGCCTGCACGAGCTTAAACTTTACTGATCCCGGAACTACGGCCGGAACTGGAACAGATCGGCTTACGAGGCAGAACGGGAAGAGGGCAGGCGAAGGAGATGCTAACTTAATAATGTCAGCAAATGTACAACGCCTGGAACAGGATCCGGCTCGTTCGACTGAGAAACGGAATCGATCGGATGCGTTCCGGTAATGCGCTTACGTTTAAGAAACTCGTACCGAATGATACATGCCTGTGTCACATTTGAATTTAAATCTCTTCACCTCTGTCCGCACATTTTGTTGTCCTTTTTTCTGCAAACTGAAAAAGGATGCGGCGATTTTCGTTCAATTTTTCAAAACTATCAGTCCAGGATCGAGTCCAAAATCCTCAAAACACCGCTTTCGCCACTGTCCCATTGTCGCGAATATCCCATGTGACAGATTTTGCATATCACACCCCCTCTTCAATGGGTGTGACGATTCTCCAAGGAAGGAGGTAATCATCATCCGAGGAAAATCCCAACCCAACCCAAATAGTGGTCCCTTTCCCCCCAAACGTTCCACATAAATGCATAATATATGTAGCTAATTTATTTATTTCCGACTTCCCTTTTCGCCTAGCGCTTTTTGCCCAAAACCAAATTGATGCCTCGAGGAAAGAAACCCCCCCGAAACCGGAGCGATGAAATATTGGCTTGAAATTTTCACTTTTCTCTACTCGCCGTGTTGTGGGTTGCTTCTACGAAAAAAAACCCTTCAAAGTGAAGGAAATCCCATTTTTTCTCTTGACTTCGGTCGGTTCGTCGCTTGCCGGGGAATGTGATACACGGAATTTGCCATTTTCCACCTCGCAAGCGGGACCAACCTCAGGAAGAGGGAAAGAAAACCATTCCTGTCCCCTGTGTGGGTGTGTGTGTGTGCGTTTCATCCCGTCCTCATCGGGGCCAAAAGGACAATGAAGGCAATTTAAATTCAATGTATAAACAAACCTTGCCTTGTGGTGGAGCGAAGAAAAACACACACACACGTGTATGAAGGATCCTAGATCATTCGTCTCCATTCGAGTCCCGGGGTCAACCAGGTGAATATGGCAAAGAAACATCCGTTCGTCACATCATTCCACAAAGCTCCACAAGCGTCTCGAAAAAAGCTCCCCCGGAAAGCGGAAGGAGATGAAGGTGAAATTTATTTTCTCGTCTTTCCCAGACGTCACTGCCGTCCTTTTTATGTGTGTCTTTCTGCTTCCTGTCCCGTTCGCTCGTTCCGCATACGCCATAAAACTGAGGCAAAATTGCAACAATATTTCGCAAATACCGCCTACCGCGCCGACGATGTTGCCGTTTCTAACAACAAAAAAACTGAACCATAAATTCACATCTGTCAAATGGGGCTTAATCTTTTCATAATCGCAGTTGGCCGGGAGCGGTTTTTCTTGTACCCTGTGTACCGTGGTAGCTTTCCTAGCTAAAGAAACTCACGAGAGACGGGGCGTTTTTGCGAGCCGGAATGATGACGAGCGCGGCCTAAACCGTTTCGCTTCTCTTGAGGAAGGTTTGGTGAAATTGAAAATGACATCGGGTGGGAATATTTTGCTCTATTATTTATGATGTTTAGTTTCTGCTCGGTTGGACATGATTTAAATGCATGTTGGCTAAGAATGTTGGCCCCCAATGTCGATTTTGAATATGAATTTTATATTTAAACTTTTACAATTTATTCTAGCTACATAATATTGCTCCATGAAATGAGAAAACAAGTCATTATTTGTAGCAACTAATTCTAATGGCCTTAAAAGGAATCACCATTTAGAGAAATGCTCCCATCTAGCGCCCAGCGCAAACGATCTCACTGAACGGCCCATTAACACCATCCATTCGGCGAGATTTTGCGAGCCTTCGCAGGAAAAAGGACACCATTTATTTTGACACCCTTTCCCGGTCCTTCTCTATCACAAACATTCCACAAAATCAACGGTCAGCCCAAACAATGGCCGGGAATCTGCTCCACCAACAAAAACAAACCCCAATCAATAGTTTTTTTTGTGTGTACGTGTTTCTGTGTGTCTGTGTGTGTGTCACACCAACCGAATGCCAATGTTACAGACGGCTTTGAGTGACAAATTTACACTCAGGAAAAGCACCATCCCACCAGGAAAAGACAACCCGACAACCACAGTCCTTTCGTACGGGAACCCGAATAGTTCGGCTCCGGGAGCAGCGATTCGAGTTCGAATCGAACACGGACCACCATCAACTTCCCCGGGAGAAGGCTATAAATTTTCATTCCGCACTCCTCCAGGGGCCTGGTATGGTGGGATCAGTTGAATTCGATGTTGCTTCCGCGTCTGACCTCACGATGACAATAACGCCTCGAAGAGGAGCTGCCGGTTTTTGTGTACGTTAGTTTTCGGAACTTTTGAAATGGATTCGAATGTCAACTGGACACTGATGCCAATGGGACTCTCCCCTCGTGAAAGGCCATGTTCATGTTTGGTAAGTATCTTCCGAGCAGCTTGATATGGGTGACTAATTTTTGGTTGGTGAGATGAAACATCCAACTACTGAAGAATCTGTTGAAGAGCTACCAAAGCAGATCCTATACAAACCTAACCTCAAATAATCTCAACCTCAAGTTTGTTAGTGAGCACCGTTTTCGTTCACTTGTGTAGTCGGCGCACGGATAAGTGAGTTATTCGCAAATAGAATGGAGCTTCTTGCTTATTCCAAGCCACTAAACCTTTTATGCTGCTCTGAATGCAAATGCCCATTTATGTGTACTGTACAAACGATCTGAATCCCAGATTATAATAGTGCGGACTATGCAACTGCAGCTTGTTTCAACACAGTCCATACTCGCAAGAAGCTCCCACATCCCAGAACCAACTGCAATTTCCAATGAACATGTAATGTAGACCTTTGCACGTACCAAAAGACATCCATTCTAGCCATTCCTCTATCTCGCTTACCTCAAATTCCTCACAACAAAACTACTGAATCGTGCTGCGCAGTCTTCCCAGCTACGTAAAGCTACTTCATCAGGGAGAAGGGAAACATAATGCCATCGATTCGATACAGCTTATTGAAAGTAAATATGAAATTATATCCTCGCCCTCGCCATTAAATGCACTCAAGGGCGAAATTACCTTCCTCGGCCAGAGTAATGTCAATAGCGGCGATCGAATCGGTTCGGATGAAAAATCATGCTGGTTTGTGTTCCACCAGCGCGTTCCCAACCTCCGGGTGAAGGTGATGAAAACCCGTCCCATCCGATTCTAGCAGAGAGCCAGAAGCTGCGGAACAGGATGAATCATTTTCGGATAATTAATTTACAATTTCAATTCCCGGTCAACCTTCATCAACGTCGTTTGTTGACAGTAGGGCAGGACAAACCCCGGTTTCCTTCGTTCCGCTGCCGCCCTAATGATGAGGTGATTTGTAAATTGACCCACACCAGCCCATTTGTTTGCGGATTTAATATTCTCCGGCTCAGTTCGACTCAATTGACCTCTCTCGCTCCTGCCGCCCGGGAAAAAAGCCGGGATAAATGATAGCTTGGGAATGACAGGATTATTATGCGTACGTGCGCATTCGCTGCTCTAGTCGCTTGTTTAAATTAATACTCCACCCATTAATTATTCTCACCTGAATCGTCTCCTGTGCCGAGTACTTCTGCTTGTCCGCCATTTTCAGCTTGCCCAGCATCTCGTCGCCACCGACGGCGCCAGCGATTGGTTTCGGCCGCTTCGCCAGCCTGCTCGAATTTTGAAACCCTTTTGACCCTGCAATAGAAGAGAGAGAGAGTATGGGGTATGAAATATAAAGTGTTGTTAGTTTGGGACATTATTTTATTCTATGTTATACCCTATCCCTCGACGGAAGGCATGTTTTCCCCGCCAGCGACACAACAAAACATATTCATTTTATTTTTGCGCCATAATTCTTTTCTACCCACCATCATCAACCACATACAGCAGGTCACAGGATGCTTTTTCATCTCATCTGTGATCAAATTGATGTGATTTACTACCGTGCCCACCCATCCCCGGAGGCAATGTCCAGCCCGTGCCGGCTAAGCCATCTATGATTGGATTTTGTGACCATCGAGTGTTCTCGGGCTCGTACTCGACGTGGTGGCGTTGTTTCGTTCATTTTACGGACAATCCATCTATGCACCGGTGGCAACATTTGCCATATGGAGCGTTCTCCAGCGACGATACAAAAACATCGATGTTTGATTGAGCCTTGTTTTGATAGGAGTGTAGTTTTTTTTTCCTCCTCTTCAGGTTGAACCGAGCTGGAGCGCAAAAAAAAACAACGCTGTCGTGGTCAACATGATGGAATCGCATCGAACAAACACCCCTAGCGGTGGTTTTAGGAATAATGAAGTAGCTTTTGCATACGTTTCGACCAATTAAGATACATTTTACGTACATGTTCACCTGCTCAAATATTCACAATTAAGCGCTGGGGGGCAGCAGTTAGCCTAAAAAGCCACTATTGAAAAACCTCATACCTAATGATCCAATGGCGTGACCATGAAAGCCACCATGCCAAGTGCAGCATATACCGATTGTCCAAAAGAGAATCCAATATCAAAAGGGACATAAATTATGCAGCCCATCGTTTGTCATCGAAACAATATTGGAGCGATGCAACAAAACCGGCGGCGGGA
This sequence comes from Anopheles dirus, assembly GCA_000349145.1. NCBI lineage: Eukaryota > Metazoa > Arthropoda > Insecta > Diptera > Culicidae > Anopheles > Anopheles dirus. Next base: position 3,348,844 of record KB673423.1, read on the forward strand.
GGTTCTCGAACACCGAAAAGTACACGTCACCACCAGCCGCTGTCGATCATCAATTATGAATGTGTGTTAGTTGAAATGGACCTCAGAAAAACGATGTCATTTTTCATACAGATGCACACGGAAGCTTTCGATACACTCTGACGGATGGTATCATGTGTGCCGAATGAATTGAGCCTCGATTAAATGGTTCACATCGAGGAATGTACCCGAGATACCGTTGGAAATTCAAATGTCAGCGTCTTACCACCGAACGCTGCAGCTGTTTCAGATACAAAAGAGACGTCCAACCCGAAGACTCTCCATGCGAACGGAAACAAAAATAGCTCGAAAAGAAAGGAATCGATTTGCAAATCCATCCATTCGGTCCCAGTATCTGTATCCGCATCAAGGATCACCATCGGACGCTTCTTGGGTAAGCTGGAAGGAGTGTTTCAATTTAATGCTGACCTCAACTCGATTACTACGACACGAAGCGGAACACGAAGGACATGAAGCCAATCAAACCACAAGTACCGAAAGATGTCTCCAGACCAGAGCCGGAACCGAGCCTTGGCGCGTAAATGGTTCGATATTTATTTAACTAATCAAACGCTCGATAAAACCCACAACCGCACTGAGGAAAAGCTGGTAATTCGATACCAGAGGGAGAGAGAGTGTGAGAAAGAGAGAGGCCCATACCAGTGGGTATGAAAATCAAATCAAATACTACGAATTGCGGAGCAGAACTTTGCCCAGTGATGGGGAGGACAACTCCGACATCTCCGAGAGCAGTAGAATCCATGTTCGGAAGGTGTGAAAATGTTCCGGAATTTGCCTTTCGACTCTTCAACGCACCCGCTCCGATCGAAGCCACCTGCCGCCGTATCATGCGTTGGCAAACATCCAAATATGCCTTCATTTACACTCGAGGCCCCTCGGTACACCTCGGCCACAGTGTTACGTTACGAATCCCACCGAACACCATCCATAGTCCTCATCATCATCATCATTCGGAGCGTGGCATTGAGATCTCATCATCGTAATGGTCCCATCGCCTCCCGACCAAGCGCCCTCCGTCTGGACGTCCTCCCCACGTTGGACTATTGCCAAATGTCGATTGCGCATGAGGATGAGTCAATATTTGTTCGATGCTCGATATGACTGGAGTAGTAAACCCCGACCAGGGTGGTCGTAAACATATCACTGACTGCGCACGGAGGAACGGGAAAGGACGCCGGCAGGAACATCATCACATCCACCGTGGAACATATTATGCTCCAAGTTTTCATTTCCAGCTCGTTCAAGTCGTTCGTGCTCGGGCCAAAAAGAAATAACATTCCCAACGGTTATGTTCCAAACAATAACGACCAACACATAGAAGGAGATAGAGAGAGAGAGAGAGAGAGAGAGAGAGAGAAGGATAGCGCCTCGGGATATTGGAGTGGAGGAAAATTTACCGGAAAATTGTGTGTGCACACACAACCCAATGCTTAGGCCTGGATCTGGAGGCTTCCCTCAACAGTCTGCAGAGCAATAGAATTAATTAAATTGCGAAAAATTGACTCTATTCCCGAAGGAGTCAGCAAGCACCCACCCCGAAACATGGCAGGAAGGACACCGACGATTGATTCTCGAAACCAGATGTGTTGGGTATGTGTTGTGTGGTAAGTTGGAGAGGGGCGTGAAGTGATAAAAACATGAACAGAGGCCGTTTCCCAACCTGATAAGAGCGCACCAATGGCCAGGGCCAGGGAGTATGCGGCGTTTAACATAACTTCCAAACATAGCGGACCATTTTGAGCCGCTAACGGCACTTAGTACACACGAAACCGGTATCTGTTTAGCTTTATGTCTTAAATACGTTTTAGCAGGAAAATCAATTTACCTTGCTGCTCACTTCCTTCTGACTTGCGCGCCGAGCGAAAAAAGCATCCTTATCCGATAATGGACAAACTTTAAAATGCTTCCACAGGGAGCCGAAGAACTGGGGGCCGAATTGGTGCAGACAGCAACCAATTTGCTATCGATTTTCGATTCCAGCGAACCTCCAACGATCCCTCCGGAGAAGCATCCGCCGAAAAAGCCACAGCATTGCGAAACAACATTCCAGCAGACGAAAGCCCCTACACAGAAATGACAACTTCCAAACATTTTGCCGACTCCCCCCAAACGAGCGACGAACGTTGTGCGGCTCACCGTTGATGGCGTGAAGCGTGAACGACGCCTCAACCCTGGGCGAAGGCCGCATTCCACGATTTAATTCCACGCCAGAAGTGACAGAAACAAGATGATCTCCCTGCTGCCGCTCGGTGCGCTGATATTGAACCATTAAAAATTTTCCTTCCAATTTAAACCTGAAGGCATATCCGGCGACGCTTAGTTTCGCTCCGGTCACGGTTCGCCGGCGTGCCCGGAAAGCCGCTCGGGTTCGCTTTAAAGCCGCTCGTGACACACCCCGGGACTTGGTGACACGGAGACGCCACGCTCGATATCGGTGTAGATGATCTTAATAGTCAGTGGAGCAAAACCTGCCCCCAAAACCAGTGCCAACATTCAGGCAAAACGGAAAGGAGACGCTCCCGAGTTTTTTGGAAAAACCCCATTTACTGGAACGTCCAGGCTGGAGTAGGGATAGAAGCATTTTCTGACTTCCATTTGATACTTCCTAAATTATTGTTAATTAAGAGACCGTCATTGGTGCGCTGGTGGCGCAGGACTCCGCCTCCTAAAGTGACACTGTCGAAAGGGCAGGCCATTACTGCAGCGTCCTGCCTTTCCAGTACAGCACCGGAAAAGTGAAAGATTTATTGTGTTAAAGTGCGGGTAAAAGCGTCCCGCTTTTTTGGGAAGATGAAATGAGCTTGACGGTACGTTCCTTTCCGCTAGATACGCGCCTAACACACCTTTTTTCATCAGGGATGTACTCGAAACGCTCCGTAGTCCTTAGTCTACGTTTAGTGCCGCATAAAGCACTAAAGATTCAATTGGAAGTACAAATATGAAACACGTTGCAACGCTCCCAAGAGGAACATTGACACCGGCAGAACGCTCTCGCTTGGAGGAAAAGAGAGAGAGAGAGAGAGAGAGAGAGAGTTAAAAAGCGACGTACACTCTTTAAAAAACAACTCCGTACACCGTCAATAACCGACAATGTCCTGCGGGCAAACTGCGTTAAGCGAACGCGGGCAGCATATGCATGCATGAATGGATGCACTGGAACACGTTCGCATGTTCCGGCTTTCTGCCGTTTGAACCGAACAACCAACTGATGGACTGGAACATGCTGGAGCCAAGCACAGTGTTGGTTTGTAGTAGGCGAACGAAATGGAATCAAGGTGGTCAAAATGTGTTCGGAAGTATGGTACAGATTCAAAAGAATAGCTGTGTCTGTTTATATTCTGTCAACTGTGACAGATGTCATTTTGACATCTGTCAAAATACTATAGAACCAGTTGTGTTAGTGTAAAAACTGACATTTAATCTTGAAAGTAAGTCGAACCTTTTCCCAATCACTCAAGTTTGGAAAAATACCTAAAATAAATTATTTTCCATTTCTATATAAAAGTTTTGTTATAGACTCTTCCGTTTGAGTTTCATAATCGGCCCCATAATCTTCAAAGTAAGCAGACTATTCCTTACTACCTACTGCATTACTCCTTCGAAACGCTCCATTGCCGACCGATTTGGGACGCATTACAATTTTCCGCGCCAGCTCTAATTAGAGCCATATTTCGCGAATAATTATCCTGCAGAGAATTGCCCGACGATGTTCCGCGACTCTTGACCACCGACGGTGCCACCATTAGCCCACCGTTACAGCCAAACCTGGTGGGCACCTTCGCCCGGCCAGAGCGGTACAATAAATTCTAGTTTAATATTTATGAAAACAGTGCGCGATAAGGTTGAAAAGCAAATATACATAATTTTCCGGTCCTTTGTCCTATCTCTCGCAGCGGGAACCTTGGCCGGTTGGCATCCGTGGCGTGCATGCCAGCTGACCGAACCGGGCGAACCTTACATATCCTCACTAGACGGAGGCCATAAAAAACGTCGGGCAAGAACCTGCAACAAGCGGCCCGCACGTTTTGGCGTGTGTCAGCGATCGGTGGGAGTCACTTTATTGCAAATATTCAAATTCGACCGGAATTCGAGCGCGCTTCCTGTGAGGACCACAGTGCGACCAGTGTTTCCTGTTCCTGCCGACAACCGCATTGGAGGGGAAAATAAAGCTCGTCCCCAACAGGAAGTACCTTCCGGAAGACAAATGGTGCAAAAATTAGCCACCGAAGGAAAAGCGATGCGTGTCGTTCCGTTCTTGAGACACTGGCTGTAGAGAACGCGGTACAAAATACTACTTCCCGTTCTCCTGAGCCATGCTCTACCAAAAGCGACAGTCGTCGTTTGCTCTCTGCTGTCGAATAAAATTCGCTTTCGACTTTATCACGACCGAAACATGCACCGGCTGTTGCTGATTTGCCCATTCGGCCACCGGGATTCCTTGTTGAAGAAAGACTTTCGAGAGTTTTTTTTTATTGTCTGCTGCACGACCCGCTCCCTGCAGGGGCCAACCAAAAGCATAAACATAAACTTTAAAAGCTGGCCCCTTCGGAACCAATAACCTTCAATTTCGGCTGTGCCCACTCCGGTACGTTACAGCTAGACGGGGAACGTGAAAGCATTTCTCATAAACCGGCGAAATTGGAGTGAAAAACTCGGGTGCCAAATATTTCCTCCTCCTACCAGCCACGATATTAAAGAGGAAGCGCCCTTCCTGCTGCTGCTGCAATCATTCTTCGCTCGCCCTGGGTTTTTTGTCCACCACCACATTTCCATTTCGTTCCGGACCGGCCTTCGCTAGACGCCTAGCAGCACGAAATGGATTGCATTTCGCCCTAAAGTACACGCTTCGGAGAGTGCGTGTGTCCCCCTACGGAAAAATGCCTTCACTGAGGCGAAAATGGCAATGGCCTTATCCCGGGCCGACCGAATGGCAATGTTTCTTTATCAAAAAACCCCCTCACTCACTCACCTTACGCACGCACGGCGTCGCCCGGGTTGACGACGGTAATTTTTCCCAGCGCGTCTTAAAGCTACAGAGCAATGAGTGTAACGTCTCCCACCCGGAGCCCGGGGAGTTCCCAACCGGCTTCCTTGCGAGGGTCAGAACAGGAACGCTTGGGGAGACTTCAATTTGGCTTAGATTTGGAATTGAAAATCGATACTGATTTGCATAAGGTAAGGTTTTTGCGTTCTGGGGGGAGCAGCGGGCCCATTCGGTTCGTCTCCCAGTGGAGACTGCCATTTGCATCTGGGAGAGGTAACGTAGTTTTGGACTGCGGAAGAGGCTCGGTTCAGCATTGGAATTTCGCTCCGATAACACCATATCGAGCGGGGCCATGTTTGTTTAACATGAATATCTGATTTTGAACTCACTCAGCAGAAGTAAGCGAAAGAAAACAGAACCTTACATGTATCGACCTTGTACATAATTAAATCGAATCAGAAACAAGTCATGTAGCTGTAACTCTTACCCGAAAGAAACACGCACACACACACGCGCTAAGGAACGCTCCCATTTGCATTATTTTCGTTACCCTCGCCAGTGTATCCTTCAAACTGCTCTTAATCATGCCAGGTTCGCCAAGATAGTTATATCTTCACTTTCATTTTTACTCGTCTGAGCGGCACTTACAGAAGCAAAAAAACAAACTGACAGATACAAATGCAATGAAAGTAAGAATAAGATGATTGCAAAGGGGAAAATGCATGGAAAAGATTGGTAAAGTGCTAGCAAAACTTGTCTCCACTGTCGACATGGCCTAGGGTTGGGGGCAAAACTTTGTCCAGTCGATGTGTCGCTTGGACCATCCCAGCCACGTATAGGGTGAATACTTTGCTGCAATCTTCGAAATAAATTGCAATTAATAAATTTGTTTCAGCTAGTTTTATCTGTCTGATCATTTCTTGTTCACCAAGTCAGCGTTTGCTATTTATAGCCCAATAGAAACTATTTCTGATGACTTCTCCAAGGAAAGAGGACGTATAAATCAATCTTTTCTTCTTATTTTGAACATTAATTTCATGACTACACAACGTTTTCTTAACTATGATACTTTGACGTTGGTGCGATTGAATCAAAGTTTAAACATTTTTGTTCATTTTATAATAAATTTAATAATAACATCAATATAAGATGAATAAATCCCTTTGAAAGATGGTTCCTCAATGTAATCACACAAATTGTCAAAGTTTACTAACAAATCGTACACGTGCTAGTTAATCGCCCCATAACACATAAGGAGCCTCACACGGGCTCTTTTGTTTGCCCAGAAACAGATGAGACACAGTTGTGAATTATTATTATTGTTATCAAAAACGTTCGTGTTGCTTCCCGGGGGCGAAAAAAAGCATAATCACAAGCTCATGTTTGCCTCTAAGGTGAATTTAAGAAACCGGCCCCCATCTTCCGGCACTGTTTCCCGCTCGGAGGCCGGAACAAAACAGTAAATAATATAATAATAACACCATCTGTTGCCAGCGACGGTGATGCTGTCTGCCGGCTCGCTGCATCCCGGTTCCCAATCTTGTAGACTTTTTTCTTCGTGCCCTCTGCCGTTGTGTTGCTAAACGCCGTGCTCAAATTTCCCTTCTGCTGCCGAGTTTGTGGTAATTAAATGAACCCCACTCTCTTCCCGAAAAGGACGAACCCCGCTTGCGGAGAAAAGAAATCCGCAAAACACAAACATCCACACTACCTTTGGCGCTCCAGCAGGCAGCTGTGGGCGTTTCTGCGTTCACCTTACATTAACACCCGGGCGAAACCGAGCGGAGGTGGTCGCCGGTTCCGGTTCCCAAAACACGCAACGACCCTGCCTGGGCTGGTAAGATGTTATGTTACATTTACATGCAATTAGGATATAATTTCCTATGACATATGGGCGTTTGATTGGCAACCGAAAGCACCTTCCGGCCCACTTCGCAGCGCGCCGAAAAGGCGCTAACCCACAGGCCGAGGCTTATTAATGAATAGAAAAGACTTGCGATAAACGGGTCCCCACAACGCTATCCGACACCGTCCGTCGATATTGTCCCGACCCTGGAACCTGCTCTTTCATTTCCTTCCATTTCCAGACCGTCTCCCGACGTTCGTACTTCCCGTGCCTTATCTCTTGCGGCGATGACCGGCTCGGGACCGGGAGGAAAAATTGGCAACAAAACGTATCCCGGAGTCGACGAAAATCCACACCGTACCACGCAACAGAACACGGCGTACGGAACCGAATTGTTTACGGGTTACTTCCGGACTTGCCTTCCCGAGCTGAAGCGAAGACTCATAAAGAAAGGAAAGGCGTCCCGCTCCAACAAACGAGCCACCGAAACGGGACACACGTGCCGGGAACGTGTTAACGGTTTGATTTACGATTGCAGCTTGGAGTTGCTTTATTGCCGCTCGCACACTGACGACCACGGCGAAGACTTGGTGGGTTCCGTAATTTCAAACCACCGAGCAAAAAAGATTTTCCACAAACCCCTCGAAAGGCCTCAAATCTTCCAAAAGTTCCACTGGCGACATACCATTCCAACAGGAGAAGGAAAGTCCTTCCAGCGCACAGATAGTGGAGAGAGTAGACGCACACATTGTGTCAACCCCCGATGGCCTGGGATTCATCCATGTTTTTCTCTCTCTTTTTTACGAACGTCTAAAGGCCACGTCGAAAGTATGCGAGGATATAAACAAAGTACGTGAGCTTTAGCTCCCCTTTTCGGGTTGAAACCATTCCTCCAGAAGGTCGAATTATGACAGCAAGAACTACCTGCTCGCAGTAGGAGTTTTTCGTTCGGAAAATCCCTCCAACAATGAGATTAAGCTGCGTGTGATGTCGATTTGAGCCTCCAGAACCTTAACCAGAACCTACTCTGATCACGTCCACGATTACGGCATGTCCCGAAACTAACTTCCAACTTGGCAACAACAACAAAAAAGATGACATCTTCGTCCTTTGTCCAACTGTCCGACCACCATAAATTTCGGTACTCAACGAGCCAACGAGTCATTAAATTTTTGCATCCAAAGCACTCCGAGCACTCGCAGGCATAAAACAGCGTAACAGGAGATTATAACGTCAGGCGGAGGACAACTTTGCACTTTTTATTGCACTTGTAGCCGAAGACACAATTACGTAGTTTCTTTATGTGGCCCCGCGACGTTGATTGCGATGAGACACGCTAATTGTGAGCGCTTAGGGGTGACGATCCAGATTAAAAGAGACATTGCGTGGGTTGAGTTATGCTGAAGAGGCTTTCAAAGTCGGTCCTGGCATCCACTTGGCATTCTATACCCTTACGGCAACGTGTCAAATTTCGTTTGTAAATATGAAATTGGATCCTTTTGTGCAGAAAAGTTTGCCGTTCACCCAACAATCCTAACCGCGATAAAACTCCCCGAGTATAAGGATATGGTCAGAAGGGTAGGAAGGTTCTGAATCCTATCCTCAAATTGTCAAAACTCACATGACCATTGGACGATGGTCAATAAATGTTATAGCAACGATTCCGATCCCCACCTGGAACACATTTGTGGGATGTCCTTCGAATCGAAATGTGTCCAATATTACAAAATAAAACCTTTGAGTCCTTTGAAAAACCTTTGTGACCATTGAAAGACGAAACCAAAATCCGGTCAAACCGTCAGTCCATCCGAGTCCTATTCCCTTAGGTCTATTAGCAATAGTATCGATCTCCAAAACCCAAGGTTGCAGTCGATTGTCTGGAACGCAGCTCCAAACGAAATCAATTTGTTCCTCACCCGGCAGGCAAGTAACGAATGCATGCATGAGCCGAATCACAAGCTGACAGGAATCGTCTTAAACAAACTGCTACTTTTTCTTTCACCCCCATTTCAGGCACGGAACGTTCAACTCACCGGTAGAGATCACTTTTGAAGTGACTTACCAACTAACTAGCAGCGGGCAAAAAAACACGCACAAAACTAGAATAAAAGGAAGCAACAAAAAAGTCATCCTTAATGCTTCGCTCCTTCTGCCGCGACTGACGCAGGAGGAACCAATCCTCATCAGACAACCTGGTCACGTTCGTTTCAACGCTTCGCAATGGTCACCACCCTCGCGGGCTGAACTTTTCTTTGCCTGCATCGTGGGGGGTGGGCGAAAAACGCGTTCTCGCTTTTCATCACTTTTATTGACATTCATCAGGAAACCGGCAGCGTTCGTCTCGTTTACGGTTCTAGGGAGCCGGTTTGTATTTTTTTTTTGTTTTGCTTTGCCTTGCGTTGCGTGTCAGACATTAGACCCTCCCGAGGTTGGAACCGAAGTCAAAGAAAGCTTGCTTTCCACGAGATAGTGCCGGTGTCGTTGGTGGAGGCAAACGGGAAAATATTGTAATATTATGCTACGTCTCGATCAAATATTGATGACATGCAAATCAGGAGGATCGACTTAAAACTCAGAAGCTACTCAGAAGTTCTTCGTGTCTCCTTCTTTGGACGAATAAACAATCCGGATGCATTCTCAACCGCACTTGACAAGGCCAATGGAATATTTCAAATCTCTCTAGCTGGCTGCAGCAGAAGGTGTCCGGAGCACTCCACGCAAAGCCAATCAATTGTAATTTTCATGCTAATAAACTCTCTCCCTCGTGCGCCAGTGGTAGGAACAGATTGAGTGCATTCTGATTCGGACAAATCAAACATCCCAATCCAACATCACCGATTCGGTCCGATTCGTGCAGAACTGCAGAACCGGATGCAAATTATGATTCATTTTCATCACTATTGTATCCAAGCGTCCACCCAGACTAAAGGGATCTGTACTGCAGAATTTAATATGTTGAATTCCCGCTTTGATCCATTGAAATACGCTCATTTCATTCAAAAACATGCCCCGGCCTAACAAACCTCTCTTCAGACTCATTTCATTAATTATCATAATTGGCCTAAATAGCCGATGTTTTACGTTTTTTCCTCCTTTTCTTGAATCTTTTTGCCCACCTGCCTCTGCTGATCCTAGCAATAATCCTTCCCATCCGGGAAAAGTATCTGCAGTCCGCTCTGCTAAATGGCCTGCTGTTGTGAGAAGCACCCTAGGTCTGATTTTATTTCATTTCTTTATTCCCACCACTGCTGCAGTGTGCTCTCTGCATCGTTTCTGCATTTTTTGCTCGCATTTCTGGCAGCGCGAAGCACGACACGGATATTTTTGCACCGAGCAATTAAAACAAACTTTACACTGCTGTAGTACGAGCAGCGCCCACCCACCCAAAACTTTCGCGGAGCAGAAAGAAACAGCTCCCGGCCGGCAGAACGGAACGCTGCTCCGGCTCGTTTATTCTGGTCAGCGAAACAAAGCCAAAGGATGCCCCCGGTACTTACCGTTAAATTTGTTTCTTCATTATCCCTCGTTGCATAATCCGACCTCGGTGCACATGCTTCTCCTTAAGCCGGGTGCTCTTCACACACAAACGAAAAAACTCACAAAAAAGCACACGCGAATCGCGATAAAACACGAACACCGGGAAACTTTACACAAAAACACACCCCTTCTTCGTGCGCTTTCCTTTCTTTTCTGCGACAAGAAAAGGTGGACAGATTTTAGCACGCAAACATGGGCACACTTTTTCGCACCACCTTCTTTTCTAAGCCTTATACGAAAAACATCACGATCACTTTTATATCACACCTCCCTCTTCCCAAAACGGACGCGACCGAGATTTTTGGCGAATTTTCGAAAGCGTCCACGGGTTTACCACGGCTTGCTGAACACTGAACACAACCTGCCTGCTGCTGCTGTATAAACATGAACACCACCGAGAGAGAGAGAGAGAGATCACAGTAGAACACACTTGGCTGGAAGCAAAGAAATACACACGGATTGAAAGGAAATTTCAAGTGCTTTTTAAGCTTCCCCCGAGAGCCTTAAAACAAACGAAGAACGAAACAGAGCCGAGGATTAAGCTTTATGCTTGGGATTTTCTGAAACGGCCTGGTGTGTGTCTTGCTCATCGAGCAGGAGCACGCCTTGCAGAAGCTGGCGCGACCTATTATCGTATAAAAAACATTCACTGTAAGTATTAGAACCCAAATTCGTGGTGGCATCGCTTTCCGATTTTCGCACATTCGAATTTTCCCCCAAGAACTTTTCTTCTCTGTATACACCCACTACACAGCCTAACGCGAGATTGCAATAATTTTTCACTTTCGACACTTTCGTCGGATTTTCACTTCCACTTTTCAAGACAGGCTCACAGGATGTGCTTCTTAAAGAGAACGGCTCAATAGCGCGCTCCGTTTTGCATTGACTTTTGCTGGAATTCCTTCTATCTGCTGCTATCTTTCCCTTCTAACACTCCTCGGTTGTAGGTTACGGGGGTGCCGGTGATGATGATGATGATGTGTGGCCATTTATTATATTTATTGCAACTTTCCCCAGCACAAAAACACATTCCAACACTCTCTCACACACACACACAAACGCACGTGGAAAATGAAATGTGCTTTGCTTTCGGTGACTAATAGAATACGCTCTCTTCTTTTGCCTGCGTACACTTGCAACGAATCGAACCAATTCCTCTTAGCTCAGGAACAGCCCATTCCCGGGGGTGCCACAGCCCCCTATATCACGCCTGATCCCTTTTATTGCCTTCAGTGGCGAAATTTATATCACTTTCACGCGTTCACTGCAGTCCTTTGGCACCTTCCTCGACACCGTTGCACGCTCTGCAATGAAAGAAGGAAAGAAAATCAATGAGTGCACCGCGCAACCAAATCCGCCAAATTAAAGTGATCAATTTTCCACCGAAGAAAACGCGAGCGAATAGGGAGAAGCTGAAGAAAAAGTTTTAGAGGACTTTTTGGACATTTCAGGTTAGTGATATAAATTGGTGGCCATTGTTTCGCATTAAGGCGCGATTGGAGCTTGATTTCAGCTGAAACTCTTCAATTTTACGGTCAATTGCAGTTTGAAACGAGCAATCTTTCGAGCTTCACACCACAATCTCGCCACGGGTTAATTTGATGATAAATATAATCCTCCGAACGGCGTTAGCCGCCCGTTTACGAGCCCAATTAAATCCAAAACAATCGCCATGGCAACCACCGCATGGTGCAGCTTCACACAGCCACGTGGTGCGCGGATTCATCCATAGTCGCCGGCGTCTTATCACCCGTGCCATGCTTATATATCACTGCCTCTCTACCTTCAATTACCTTTAATTAAGCCATAAATTCACGTTCCTCGCACACCGGGTCGACCGCAATTGTTTGTCGTTTTGCACGTCCGCGTGTGTGGTGGTCATTGTAGTAGGATCTGAAGATTCGGTGCGATTCGGAACATTACCGCAAAGTGAGCAAAGCAGGAAGCGCTGTTCTCTATCTTCTCACTGAGTGGAGCAAAACTTACTGAGTAAAAACCGCATATTGAATAACGAATAGGAGTAAGAATCATGTAGCGAATATTTATTTATAACTAATATATTAAAAATGCAATATTCACAAATATCAAATCCAATCAACAGTACTCGGTTCTGACTATTTCCAGAAAACTCGTGAATAATACACTCAAACATTTTTCATCAAATGCAATTGCACATTCAAAACCTACAAATTGGTTCTACATACTCGAAAAAAAATCCCAAAGTACTCTAAATGGAACGGGTTTTCCCCAGGAGAGTTCCACAACCCGAGGTGTTTTCGAAAACACTTCTTTTAATTTGCTCCAGCAAGGAATCGTGTCGTGTTCTCGCTCCCGGTAAAGGTGTCGCCCTGCCCGGTTGTCCATTTGTCACATTCGGTCACAATTTATTCCGCACGGGAACAAACGAGGTTAGGATGAAAGCAATTTATCACCGACAACCATTGGTATTCTTCTCGGTTCTCTCCGTGCCGGATTCTTCGCTTCACTAACACCCCATCATTCCGACCGTTCGGCCTCATTGTTGATTCATTCTCATTAAATTCTTTTACATTTCCCCGCACAATGCGCCGTGCGAAAGATTTCAGGCCCGGAGTGTTTCCTCCCGAAACCCCCGAGAACCAGGGAACCTTAAATTAGGGGAAGTTGCTGCTCCTTCCGACCCACTTTTGTATGTGTGGGTGCAAAGTGTAAACTTTTCTTTTAATTACATTATTTCGATTCATTCATTGTAAACATAATTACGATCGTTTGTTAGACCTGTTCCAGCCGCCGCCTTCCTGTTTCATTGTAATACAGCACGAAGAAAGCCGCCTGGGTGAAAGGAATTTCGCTCTTTCAGCGGGGAGTTTGGCCTGAGTCGATACAATCGAAGCCAACACTTAGCAGCTCCGTACATTTACACATTTTCGCTTCGCCGTCCCTTACACAATGGCGCCGGAGTCGCTCGCATGAATATTTAACTGCCCTAGTGCCTCGGCCAGGCCTACTGCGCGCGGAACGCGAAGGATCACAATTCAGGTGCAATCAATCCCTCGCGATGGAGCGCCCATGCTTCGGTCTCCATGGAGATGATTTTACGCTTTCCTAACTCATGGACTGGCCGAGCGCAGCACGAGAATAACAAATTAAACAAATCGAACCGAAACTGCATAAACGCCCTTGATGCAAGTGAAGAAAGTCGGTGGAAAGCCGCGTATGGCTGCATATGCGCCAATAGCAGCCAAATGCACAATGCCCACGCGTTGGATCGATTTTTCCGTAAACAATTTCCCACCGGGTCGGACCGGATCCAGGCAGCACATGATGACAACACCAGCCGTACGCAAAAATAGAAGCAACACAACGGCGTGCGAGAGGGCGAACCTTTTTTTTTGTTCAGCATTCCACTCCGGATGACTCATTACACCTGCCGAGGGGAAAACCCCGTGATTCGAATCTGATTAGGAAGGTGTGAGATGCTGAGAGCGATGCTGTGGTACATGCTCCCGTTCGCCACAAACCACTCCCCCGAGTGGCCATATCGGATGAGCAGTGGAGAGTTACTTCCCCGGTGGTGGACACCAGTTGGAGCTCTCGTTTCTAATGCAATCGAGACGTGAGTGTCGATGCAGTACAAAAAAAAACAGATTTCCAATTGGAATTCGGGATGTAGTTGCGGTTCTCCCAGGTGTTGGAAACGAATTTTGATTACTCTTTTGCAGCCATTGTTTCAATGTTCTCTTTTGTGGCCTTGTGAAATGGGAATACATTTGCATATCGATGAGTTTGAAAAATTGCTGTGAAGGATTTCCTAGTGGATTGCATTAAAGTAGTGTTTTAATATTTTTAAAATAAACTAACTTGATACTTACTAACTTGACAAATAAAAAAGAACTTTCTGAACAAGTAATTATAAGTAATTATACATGTTCAAATTAAAGTTAAATAAATAATCGATGTTTTTTTAGACTTTGAAAGACATATGTTACGCTATAATGATAACAACTAATTATAAAGCAAATGTTTCTAAACTGAAACTCACCCACTATGCTTCATCGACAACACATTTTTCATCAGCCACACGTCACGTCATAATTTGTACACTGCAGACGTACACAAGCCGCCCCGCAGTCTGCATCAATTAAAACCAATTTACGAAAAACAAACAAATAAACCCAATCCACCCAAATTCCGGATGCCAGATCGGGCTCGGGCATTTTCCGAGCATTATTTAATAACGCATAAAACAGACACACACAAACACATGCGTGCACACAGCAAGATGCATTCCAACGCTGCACTTCACGCGGTTCCAATTCTTCCGGTTGAAGGATGAGACGAGCATACACACACAAACACGCGTTCACCACGAGAAAAACCACGCTCGGTTTACAGGTGCGTGAAAATGATAGATGAAGGCTGCTGTTGCGTTTCAGCGTGGCTGGAAAAACGATTACAAAACAACGTCCAGTGCGTGTTGAAAATGCACCGCTCGATATCCCCTTCATCAACGCCATCATCATCGCCGTCATCGCGCGTCATAGGGAAAATGAGTGGAATGACCAGGCGGGAACCGATGGCGTTGGCGCCATGTGGAATATGCACTGTTGCGTAAATTAAAATTGTCGGCCACTTGCGCGCTGTTGCCCGCCGGCCAGTCCGGCAATCGTCGTGGTGGTGATTTTCCCTTTGCCGTACGGTCGGTGAAGCAGTTAATGTACACAACCCACCATGTAAGGATGGCACTCAATCGTATCGGAAACGGCACGTCGGAGTCACTTTCAACAGGGGGACCATCATATTCGTCTTTCCAGCCAGCCAGCCAGGAGCGATGACGGTTGAGCACGAAAAAATTGTATCCAAAATTAAAGAGGTCCTTCCATTCGTTCCTGCCCGAGGCTCGAGGCCCGGGGCCAAGTCAAACTGAACGATCTGGGCTAATTGAAAAAACAGAACACGCGAAAACAATAATCACTTAATCAACGTGGATCAGCTCGTAATTGAATGGCGAGCGTCAGACGCTGGTAATTAACAATTAATATCGACAGTTGACAGAGGGCGCGCTTGCTCCTTTCATGGAAGAGAATCCTTTCGGGCGAGCTCGTAACGCGAGAGTGGGATGAAAACGTGCTGCTCGTGTTTTGCAAGGAATGTGATGGCGTGTTGTCGATTTGAAAATGGACATCGTGTTTAATTGAATCATTATTTTTGATACATTCCATGGGATCCTTTTCTCGTTGTCATACGTGCATTTGAATTCTTCCTAATCGAAAAAGCATTAGCATTAAAAGCATTAGCATTATGCCTAACAGATACTGTAATCAGCAGTTTTTTCAATAAAAACACATTTAACTGGCAAATAAAGCAATGGATTGAAACCATGCTGGATTGCGCCTAAAAATATGCAATCTTCAATACAAATTTCCTTTTATATGAATTTTTGATTTTAAATTCCTACTGCTGGAGCGCACTGTAGCAATAGAACGATCAACATTCTCACCTCAGCAAATTAAATTCCCATTGACCAATCGATTAAGATTCATCCGACCCAACGTTAAGGCTCATTATGATCGTCCTAATCACCTTTTTCCAACGGACGGTTAACTTGCTGCCGAAATTGCTGCCCCAACATCATACTCGCAGCACGAACAAAACTCAATCGCTTCCGTACAATTTCATCCTGCAACACATCCTTCGAGGGAAGTTCCTTGCCTCAAACGTGTCTTACTTGTTTCATTTTTCAATTACCCTTTCACCTTGCGACGGATCCCAAAGTCCCTTTTCACCGAGCCAGAATCGCCGAAAATAATCGAAACGTCCTGTCGCGACAGACGACATTGAAGACAAGAACTGGAGAGAGAAAAAAAACCCATCCCAGCTGGCACGGCGACCGTCTGGATGAATGGTCCGTTTCCCATAGCAACCGTTCCCCGTGCGCTGGAATGCGCCTTTGATTGCCATTATAATCGCCATTATCCCAGTCAAGCAGGAGAGTGTACACTCCACGAGCATGAAAGCTCGAAAACGAACAACTAGCCAAAAAAAAAGGATGACTTCATGGGTAACGACATTACAGGAAGGCCAAACCTTGCAGCGAGCCGGAACTGCAAATGCAGAGAGCGGTCTGCGGACGCTGGGAAAAAGATTTACATTTTCACTTTCCACCCGTGGCGTGCGGCCAACCCAAAACAAAAAAAAACGTTACACAGAGGTAAGAGCCTCGCAGAGAAAGTGATCAAAATTCTCGGTTCCGCATTGGCGCATTTTTATCACCGGCGTGTCCTCCAGCGAGTGGCGAGAGAGTTATGACGTTCCAAGGGAGCTTCGCACGTGTACATTTGCACGAGCTTTCTACCCCGCAGCTGTCTCGATTTGAATGCCACTCCATTCACCTGGAACCGGTGCGGTTTAAGCCGTCTAAGCTCGATTTTCATAAATTTGTTGGAATACCTTCTCGGTACCTTGCCGCTACCGCGAAAGGAAAGCGCAAGAACCGACCCAAAAGCGTGTCTGGCTGTGTCCATGAAGTTTAAATCCACTTACGGCAAGAGAAGTAGTAACAGCAGCAGCGACTGAGGGAAAAAAAATCATATTACTTAGAATAAAATTTAATGGAGGATGTAATTCTGAAGCTATCCTGCTCCACTCTCACCCTCACACACGGATGGGATAAAGGGACGCACGATGGGGCATCCATTTCACTTGTTTCCGCTGCGGCAAAACCATTTAAAGCCCCCACTGGAAAACCCCTGGAAAACGCGACACGCGCGTGTCGACATTTTTCGCGTGCGTACACGATTTATATCGGTGCAATGGATTTCACCTTAAGCTCGTCTCTTCTAATTCTCATTCGTGGACGTGAGGAAGGTGGACCGAGATGAGATTTCCTGTACCAGACAACGTTGGACATTGTTCTTATGGCGGAAACGCTGTGTGTTATAAATGTGGGGTGGATGGAAAATATGGCACCGGATTATCTTCCTGAAGCAGAGAGCACGGTACCCCTCGAGCGTTTCCGATAATAAAGACATAATGTAATAACAATATTTAAAGTGACTTTCAGATTTATTTTTTGTCCGCGTGGCGCCCTTGTGAGAGGGGAATTACAGCGTCACTATCAAATGATCTGAGCATGTGACCACTTGTGGTTCGGTTCCGAATCCCCTCCCGGGCGAGCAAGCATAATATTTCGTTGACATCGTTTTCATCGTGATACGGCTGCCACATAACAAAAACTCGAGAGGAGGGTCAGCAGGATTATCAACTTCATCCATCGGCCATTCGTTTGCTTCGGGTATAGAGAGTTTGTCACGATGTTGATTAAAAACAGATATTTTAGATCGTATCCTTCTAGCAACAAGGGCAGGAATATGAAAGAGCGAAAAAACGATGTACAAAATGTAACATTTATGAATTGTTATCCGTTTAGGTTAAGTTCTTTTCCTTTTTTTCTATTTTTCTTGGGTTTTTTAACAAGATATTAGAGTTCTTCCGTTGAAAAAATAGCAACGCGACCTCAAGAGATGGACGAAATTAACATCAAGTACATCATTTGTTGCATCTTACTATTCTCAACGCATTACTCACCACGTCGAATATCTCGATATTGCAAGTATTCCTTTATAGTCCAGTCTTAACTTCAGTTTTATGTGATAAGTTGATTATGATGATTTAAATTAACATATCCTCCAGTATAGTTCTGATCAGTTGACATGACACAAACGTTCCAGTATGCGTTCCGAGCATCGAACTCATATAACCAACAAAGAAATCCTTCATATTGGGACACCATAAAGATATTTGGGTTGATTTTTGCCATTTGACCACGAAACCCTGCCGTCCCGATAGCTTCTCATCTTGCACCACGCGTGATATATCGCTTTCACTTGCTTCCGGCCATTTTCTGCCGACAAACGATCACGTACTACACATGCACTGCACCGAATTAGGCGTCATACAACGCTCACTAAGACCCACAACGCAGAGGAACAATGCATGGGAGAAAGAGATTTTCGAACCATTCGAAGGTAATCCGAAACACACACACACCGAAGCACACGGCTGCTGCTCCACCGAACAGGAACAAACATGAGGCTCTGCGTACCAACACACGATCGATGATTAATGGAACAAACAGCTCGCACTATCGAACCCGGAACCCGGAATCCGCGTGTCGGGTGATCGGATCGGCATATTTCTGCTGCTGCAGGCCACTCTCATGGCCACCGAAAACACACAGACAAACACAGCCATGCACGGTACGCCGGTAATCCGCTTCGCCGCTTGCGACGACCAAATCCTGACGGCGAAGGATTCATTAACCACACAGGACACGTACGGCGCGCGTTCCGGGATGCACTTCTCGAGCCTGAAGACCAACCATGCCGCGTAACGAGACGAGAGGTTTCCCAAAATCCCAGAAAGTACCGGAAAAAACGCCGCAACCGACGCACGACCTCCACACCGGACGACGTTCGGAAAAGGACTGAACGGAAAAGCGCACGTTCCTTTGAATCGGAATGTTGTTTACGTACACGGGGGAGGAAAATTGCAACCCCCCACGAGAGACAGTCAGAGAGGAAAATGAGTTCCCAAACTAGTCTCTCTCTCTCCCTCTCTCTATCTCGCTCTCTAGTGAGTGGACTTGCGCGTGTAAACAGAGAGTGAGTGCCGGAAAAACGCATGCCCGGCGTACCGGCCGGTTTTTTGCTCTTTTTTGGGGGGAAATTCGACACCAAAAATGCGGGTGTGTTTCACGGATTCACAGGATGGCAACACGGCACGTGTGGGTGTGTTTGTGTTTGAGAACCCCTTAGTTTTGTGTCACTTCCGGCGGTAGATTTGCCTGTGGCGCTATGTTTGTGCAGTGTGTGGCAGGGCGTGATTGTTGAACCGGATGTGTGGTAATCATACAAAGGGAAAGGCCAAAAACCAATAACGCACGTGGGACTTCCAATGCGCTGAATTGTAGAATGTGAGAATCAAGGTTAGTGCCTTTATTCTTTACCGAAGTGTCACCTACCTTTAGAATAATACCAATAGCGAACCTCCTTTGAACAAACACAACGAACGACATCGCGGATATCAAGGAACTCATATCAACATCGATCATCGCGGATATCAAAGAACTGGTAATAAGATCACACTAACACTACCGCAATGCGGCTCTGCTATCAGTGCGGCCGGGACCTATTACACCATAAGAGTTTGCAGCACCTTTCTCTCGCTCTCTTCAGTATGGTTTGATGTCTCTTTCTTTCATGTGGGATACTTAAAATGATCTTTTTAATACTATCTTTTTGGAACGTTTATAACACTGCCCTTCCCAAAGATGTTTGGAAGAGATCCAAAGATTGCTGGGTTATTTGGCTTGTTTCAACTTATATCTATTTATATTTTTCAGTATTTAATAATAAAATTCGAGAAGCTATCAAAATGAGCGTTCGCTAGTTATTATGTTAAACTGTTTGATATAAGCTCAGGATAGTTCACTGTATACTTACCTCGCATTCAAACAACGATAAAAAGTATTCAAGTTTGTTCCGATGTATGCGTTAATAAAATCTAATATTTCTATAAGGTCACGATTTCAATTCCTCCAAAATAAAGAAAACGAAACAGAACCAATTTAACACGTTGCCAATGATTCCAATTAGGTGTTGATTTTTGGGTCAAGTGAGATCAACGGCCCTTCCATCTTGTGCCTTATCTGGGGTCAAATAAGCTTTTCGCAACTATCCCGGAAGGATACATTTCGGTCTTCCATTCCATTCCATCGATAGCAGTCAGAGATCATTTCCGCAAACGATATCTTACATAACCGGAAACTCACTTAGTCCCCCAGCACGGGAAAGGCATACACCGGTCCATCTTCTCGATCCCTTGCTCCTTAAATGGGGACTTTATCCCAGCACAACAGCCTTTATCAAACACCACCGGTCCCTTTTTTCAATGGGAATAGATCCTTTCCTTCCCGTCGTCGTGTCAAAACCCTGCCAACATCCAAATGAACACTTTCACCTTGTGTGTGCCCATGGCTGGAAAAAGTCATTAGGTTCTCCTCCCAAAGGGAGGGATGAGAAATAAAACCCCTCGTAACGCTAGGTGTATGAAACATTGCGATGTAAAAAAGAGGGTCCTTTCCTTCCTTCCAAGCGAGAAGCGAGCGGGAACGCAAAAGGCGACACTGGAAGACGACAGGAGAATTCCACAGGGGAGTAATAAAAACCCGCCTCACAGGTGCCGAACCCGGTTTATAATTCTACCCACTGGTTCTTCCGGTTGCGGTTTGCCAACACTGGCACTCCCCGCCGAATGCGAATACCGAAGATGTCAATGTCACACAAATATGCACTCATTTGCGGGACGAAACCTGTCGATTGCATGCCGATCACACCTCCCCTCGGTCAGCTTCCCGGAACCTCAATTCGGCACGTGCCGAGGGAATTAGGGTGGATAGTTTTGGCCGTGTCCTGAAGTTACCAGCAGCCGCAAAAAAAAAACAGAATTAGATGTGATGAGATTAAAATGGCTCGGGTGTGGGTGGGAGAGAGTGAATTAAAAATTACCCTTATGCAGACAACTAGCTTAGACCAATGGGCGTAACACATCAACACTCAATGTCTGACCGTAAGGATAAGGATCAAGATGGAGAAAATGGGATGTACAGTAGAGTGTCAGATACATGTAGATGACGTGTTTATCAATATCTTCTATTGCTGTCAAATTGCTTGTTGTAGTGGTGTCGAAGACAAACAGAACGTTAAACCATCTCTTTCCGCGTGAGTCTTTACCTACATCAGAATCTGCTGTCAGGTTCATCCATGGCTTCATGTCACCCTCCAACACTTATTGAGAACCCTAAAAACCACGTAACAGATTCGTTTGACATTTGACTGCAGTGGAACACCATCCCCACTCAATTGTATTTGAGATAAAATAGAGCAAATTCTGCAGTCCACTCGCTAGGTCATTAGTCACTCTACCCTCCCATGTAGAAAAGTCGGTAGGTTGATACCGGATCATTTATCTCACGAAGTAAATCACAATTGACAACACAATTACGATGGTTCTTCTCCGTCCACCACGAAGGAATTGCAAATAGGGATAGGCAATAGCATTCGAAAGAGTTCTCGTGTTTACTTGCGGTGAGTCACGGATGGCTTCGATAGCAAATTGAATCAATAATCACATCAGATAGGAACCGACAAATCAACAAAGAACAAGGCGAAATTGAGTTATTAATTTACCATGAGATCTCTCTGAGGAGTGTTCTCATTAGTTGAGTATCATCTATACTCATTCCAGACAAATCACATGGGAATCATCTTTGCAAAAGACTGCAGAGAGCGTACGTAAGTAAAAAGCATAAAACTCCGTACGAATTCTTCAACTCCTAGAGAAGATCTTGCTATGAAATAAACCTCAAGCTACATCGTTTACTTCCTACTCACACTGGTCGACCCAAACTTCTACCCGCATTACTTCGAAACGTCCTTACATCTACACGCAAACAGTTGTACATTTTTCAGTGGAATTGATTTTTTTCCTCCTATTTCACCATACTTACCTGTGCGCCCGCAATGTTCCGCCGGAATACTTCCAACACCAAAAATCCCTTACGCAAAGTGCTCCAACGCCGACAATCCCGCATCGAGCGTGTATATTCCTTCGAGGGCAATAAACCGGCCGTGCTTCCGTGTTGGGATTACGTTCTTTCTCTTGCGAGCGTTCGAGTAAGGGAATCATCTTCTTTCGAGCGCACACCGACTCTTCATCACACGCACACACAACACGTTCGCCTAGATATTTGCTTCGGTTTTAATGTATTATCACATTTAACGCGCACGATGTTACTTGTCGGCTTCATGCATGCACGTGCAACTTGTACCCATATTCTGTCGTTTGTGCCAGAATCACATTCGCAATCGCTTTGCAGTATCGACCTAAATCTATCGGCTTTCTCTCTGTCTCTCTTGGATAAAATTCTTACCATGCTAAAATATGTACTTTGTACGCTATTTACATGCCAGTATTGCTTCGTCCACTGTGATTGATCGTTGCACTTGTCTCTCGCCAACTATCCTTTCCAACCTTCCTGATACACGCTCTATTCCTTGCTTCATGCTCGCTTACACACTACAGGAACAATATATTCACTGAGAAGGAAGAATAGAGAGAAAGGAAATATCCTCAAACAGTTATCGGGTTTATTTGGCAAAAAAATCTGCAAAATGCTCCCCCGATTCCTCTGTTGTGCATGTGATGCATGTCCCAAACGAAATAGACCGCCGTTTATCGCAGAGGATGGTGAAATTGGAAGAGACTAGATCTAAATAAAAAGCTGTTACAAATCGCTACTACTAAGCTCTCTGTTTCAGAGGAGGGGTTCGGGTTTGAGGTGATGCGGTGATGAGTTCTGTTATTGCTGCATGATCAATTTTGCTACTCCTAATGAAAAGCCGGACACCCTTTTCCAACCGGCTCCAATCAAAGTCGCCTGACATAAGCGCCAGCGCCAGTAATACCCTTCTAATGCACTTCACTAATGTTATTAATCGATAGTGACTCCTCCGACAGTAGTTCGTACTCGTGCTGCATCATCTTCTGTACCCGTTCCATCAGCTCTGGAATGTCGTCCTTAGTCAATCCCGCGCACGGAACTTCGGGAAGAATTTTTATGATGTTTTGTCCTACGAGAAAAAGAACCAGGGACGTTAGTCACGACACCTTGCGGAGCAAACAAAACGGCACATACCTCGGTTGAAGATCTTGGCGTTCGATTTCAGGAAATGGTACTTCGAAATGACCACCGGTTGAATGCAGGCCTGCGATTCGACGGCGACGTGGAACGAGCCCTTCTTGAACGGCAGCAGCTTGTCGCCATTGCCTCGCGTTCCCTCCGGGAAGAAGAGTAGCTTCGCCTACACAGAACGAACAGAAACCGTACGTGTGTGTATGTTAGTCGACAATGCATTATGCAGGACGTGAGCTTGCGCTTCGGGATTTCACCCCGGTTCTTACCTGCTTCTCGTTGATGGCCTTTGCCTCCTTGTTGATTACGTTCTTCGCCGAATCACGGTTCTGGCGATCGATAAACAGGGTGCCCCAGAGCCAGCAGGCGACACCGAACGGGAACATGTACAGTACCTCCTTCTTTGCGACGACCGTCGACCGACCCATAATGGGCCACAGCTCGGCCAGAACTAAAAGCAATAATTAAAGATAAATATTATAGGTCGTCTGGTGGTTTGATTGAATAGATAGCTGCATTACCGATCAAGTCCAGTGCGCTCTGGTGGTTCATCAGCACGACGCCACCGTGATTGCGTTGAATGTGTTCCTTGCCGCGTACGGTGAACGACGCACCGAGCATCTTTCCAAAACCTATGCATAAGTACGCTGGGATTCTGAAAAGACAACATGAAGATATTTCATAGACATTAGATACATTCAATGGGACGTTTGAGTTATGGCCTGTTCTATGTCTATCCCAGCACAAACTGTTATACAGCATACGCAAACTGTAATACACTATCCAATTCCTTACTCATTCGAAACCTCCAAAAGCACTCCACACGTTCCTGTTGCGTCGTAGCCGAACCACCTGTACGCCTATCAATCATCCGGTCACCGTCGTATTTTTTTAACCTCTCACAGCAATTTACTTCATTACCTTAATCTACCTCGTGAAAAGGCCACCGCTTTCGTGTCTGCTCACTCTGCGTCAGAGAAACGAATCGTATCCCCCACTGGGGGGGACCTCCATGCATAATTAACATAATCGCCTATTCGGGAAAAAGGGTTTCCTGGTTCTGATGGACCCTCCACCAACGCACAGGGAGTCAATTCCCAGCACCAAACAGAGCCCACGCACTGTTCCGAAAGTGGTATGCAAAATACAACCACAACAAAAACACCCATAACTCAGGAGGGCCGTAACGTCATCCCCTGTCCCCCTGTGCCCGAAACAAATTCTAACTGTAATGGTGGAAAAGTGTATGCCGGAAAAAGGACCCAAGGACACACACGCACACACACTTTTCGGTCACTTACAGCGCGTTCCGGTAGTCTCGCGGTCGGAGCAACATCAGCGGCGCTGGACCGACGGCGCATACCACCGAGAAGGCGATAAAGCAGAAAAACTTGAAGTAATAGCGCGCCGTCGACGACAGCGTGATGATGAAGAACGCCATGAAGGCCAAACCGAGCAGCTCACCGTTCGATGTGGTCATCTGTGAGGTGGAGAAGAGAGCACAAATTAGTTAATGAACTACATCAATCAGCTGGTGGCTGCTGGAAGGAAGAAGGAAGTTATGAACGCAACCGTGGCTCATCAGTGGCGTCCATAATCAATTACGTCAAAACGACAACTGCACCGACGGTCGTGGCTCGCTGCTAATTACACTTACAAACAGTAGTCATACTGCACACCGAACGACGCAACTTTGACGCTTATTAACCACAGACGGTCACTGCAAAAACTGCACCCAACTGAAGCACATCTAGACTAGATGTGAAGATTTCGAAGACGGAATCAAATTCGACCACGCGATCCACGGCTGATACCGGGACCATATTAGGGCCATCCGACAATGATTAGAAAGTGCGTTTCTTATCGCACACACATGGCTGGAAGCAGTTGAACAGGTGTGAGCAGATTGATAGCAACCCGAAAAGGGAGCGTTTTGATAAGCACTTGGCTGTTTGCCCGGCAATCGATTCCTTCCTGTGTGTGTGTGTCTACGCTTCTCGGTGAGACGTAAGGTTCTTGACCTAAAACTCGGTGTCTCTCGGAGATATTTGAATCCCATTTCGCACTACATGTAATGAGACAACAATGGAACACTCACGTCTCTATCTGCTTTCACAAAACAGCTCAATCAACCGGCCAGTGCGATCAGAATGTCTCCACCTCAGCACGCTGGCGCTCGCTCTGGTCCAGGAAGATTCCGAACAGCTACAAACTCTACGCACACGTGACCACCGGACGCCTCTGCACACAAATGGCATAATGCGCATCTCAATGCGCGAACCGGTGAGCAGGGGCACGCAGTCCATTGCGTCCCTAATCGGATTAATCCGATATAAAGGTAATTTCGCAAACTCGACGCCCGACACACAGCAGGAGGGCTCCGTGTACTCTGTAATCGCCGACGGTAGAAGACCACGACCGCGACAAGTGGCGAAGAAAGGCGGTTGGCGATAAATTTCGCTACAAAAAGATAAAATTGATTTCTCCACGAGCCAAACGCGAAACTTCAAAAGCCGGCAGGCCTACCTACTCCCGGGACACGTAACCGGTGCCTGATAAGGTTAATCCCCTGTTGTTTCCTGACTTTTCTGCGCGCTTGCATGCAAAGGAGGCACGTTGCAACGATTCGTCTGGTCCTGTAAGCTAAGGGCACGTGTGTGTGCGTTTCTGGACGCTGCTAAACCTTTATCACGGTGAAACTGGTTTTCCCACCCTCCCCCGAAATGTCTCCAATTTAATGTCTGAGATTAAGGGGAAAAAAAACTCCTAATAATGTTGGATTAAAAAACAGCACACTTTACGATTGAAGATAGTGCCCAAAACCGCGAAGGCCGCTCAAGGACGTTCCACTCACTATCAAATCAGGTCCAGGTCAAAGTTCAACGCGACTGAACAGATGTTCGAAATTACCTCTCTGGCACACACACACACACGATACCGGAGATGATGATTGATCGTGGAGGTGGTAGCAGCATGCGACCGGTACGACACGACATGCGATGGACCCCGCACCGCGATCTAATCAAGACATTATTGATGAAAATTGCCTCCCGAACGTTTCCCACGATAATCTTCAGGGTTGTGGACATGCGTTACACGCTATCAGTAAGATCGTTTGCCCTGTGAGACCGATTCCAACACTATGTTTTCAGTAACCTGCGATCACTTCAAAAACTTCGGAAATTAAGCCGTACGCACCTTACGAACTACCTCGCCGTTGGCCACTGATTCCATTTCGGCGTAGCACTACAATCTTCGGGGCGTAACAGGCAACACGATGCAAACGAACCCGCAACAGAAACTAGACTGCAATTACCCCGCTGGTCTAGGCCGCTTTTGGCCTGCACATCACAGACTGATAAGGACCGGACATATTATAAGCACTAAGTGCATCCTCAACCCCTCACGTACACTCCCACCGGAAGATTCCGAGAACTAAAGTGAAAGTTAGGCCGGCGCGCAATGTAATTACCATTCACACAAATAGCACCCAGTCCCGCGTCGAACGGCGCGGCGATGACAATCACTCGGGCACTCGGGTATGATCCGACATTGGGCAGGTTCAACAAACCATTTCGGCCATTGGTGGTAAATAATTGAAACCGAGTGCGGGTCGTTGCCGTGCGGTGGACAATTTGGAAAAGTACCTGGCACCCGTTTGCCTAGAACTTGGCACATGAAACACTGCGCGCCTTCCGGTTATTGTTTGTAAACATTCGTACGGCCGTACACAATTAGGAGCCGCCATTACACCCGGGTGGGTGGGCGTGTGCTCGAGCATATTATTATGTTGCTACGACGCGGCATGTTTTATCAATATTTATTGATTCGATCCGATGGCAGGTGGACGTGAAAAGGGCGATGCGTATTATTATTTTTGGAAGCGAGCGCCACAAACCTTGCTCTCCACGTGGAACAGTGTTGAAACCCGATCTGATTGGGCGATCTCGAGCAGCGTTTGCAATGTACACGCGGTGCATCATCATCGCCATAAGCGTGGCACACGCCATCATCTCTCGCGCCCTTCGGCGCGACTCATCCCCGACACGGCACAACACGTGATCGCCAATTGACCAATGCGGCCGGCGAACTGGTCGCGACGATGCACACGATGCGGTCAACAGCAGCGGGCATCTCAGGCGGCGGCGTTGATGGCACCTTTTTTCTTCGCACACAATTATCACCATCCCAGAAGGCGGGCGAAATGGATCTTTGGACAGCGTTTTTACAGGCTAACACACGTTTCAGGGCTATTGCACAATGGTTATCAGCTAAGGAAGTCTTTGCGATGGTGGAGCGTTGCTGACAATGCATCGGTGTCGAGACACTGGAGGAGGTGTTGTCCCGTGCTAGAACTTACGGCTTTCTGCTTCAACCATTCCAAATGCTAATTTCCAAGGGCACGTAGGTATCGTAGTAGCCATCGCAGTAAAGCACGCGACTAAAAGCATGCCTAAAATCAACAGCCACCTGGTCAAGCATCGCACTTGCACGTGTGATTGCGTTGACCTACTGTAACTTACCTTGATGGACGGTTTTCGTTCCACTGGTGACTTCAATATCCGGACTTCTCACTTCGGGTGCTCCAGTACAGATGATATCTTGCGGATTTTCTGCTGGCACACACAGACACACGCACACAAACAAAGTAACACTCTCACACACCAAGTCACGCGAGAAATCAATCAACGAACCTCCTCCAGAAGTACTTGGACCGGCGGATTGCTCGTTCAGCGCCTCTTTCCATTCACCGCCACCGTCCCATCGGGATGACCCAGCGGCGATAAATTGTTCTAAATTTACTTCAATTCACGGATCACTCACACCGTGCAGGTCCGCCGATTCCGGTTGATGTTGTATCGCTCACAGCCTGCTTCGCTCGGTGCACAACACACGATTGCACAACTCTGCCTCTATTGTGGTGACAGCAACGGTCGCCGAGGGAAACCGCGGCGAGAAGAGAGGGAGAGAAAAAAAAGGTTGTGTTTATTTTAGGTTACGCTGCAAGCCGAGACAAAGGGTCAACGCGATGGGACCGGAACAACGGAATCGAACAGGTGCTGCCGATGTGATTTACTGATCTGCCCTCGCGGGAGTCATAGCGAAGCAGCGAAGTAGGCTTCTATTATATTGTTTTCTTTTTTTCAATTAAAAATTCAGCCCCTGAGGACATGAGCAAGCCATGACCGACTGGGTTTGCAGCGCACGTGTTTGCGAGAACTAGCATGTCTAGCGGCGATTCCGGATGTCTGGCCGATGTCCGTGTTTTGGAAAGCTTCCGACGAATACGGACCGCACGCGTGTTGGTAAATAGATGCACACACGAACACACGCATGCGGCGGGGAACGTCAGAAAAGAAAACTCCTGCCAGCTTCCGTTGACTCGCCAGAGACAGGATCCGCGCCGGCTGTCTCGGACAATGTGATCCGTGCATGTTTGTGTGTGAGTGCACTATGCGCCCAACACATACCCACTATATCACACTGCGACGAACGGTGAACCAATAGCGTTCTGAGTCCCAGCGATGCGGGTGGAGCGATGCTGGCCCACCGGGATACATCATGCACACCGGAAACCGCATCGGCAGCACCGACTCACTTTAATAATCCAACGTTTTCTGATGTAATCTTGCGCCGTTTCCTGAAGTTCTGCTCAATCGTTCTGTACAGCCGGTGCCACTACACCACACCGGAAGCTTCAGCCACCGTGGATCCTGATGGTGGTTCGCCGGAAATAGCACGCCACCGCACACCAGCTACTTACCGACGAAATCGTGCCACGAACTTGCTGCAACACACCCACAGAGGAAGCAGTTGCCCCACCAGTCGGACACACACGCGCCGTGTGGCCGTTCCGTAGCGGGTTTTCAACGGAAATAAACACGAGCGAGCTTTCAACCATCGCTCATCACGTACACATACCGCCATGCTGAGGCATGCGCATGCTTTGTCGAGCAGGTCTCAGCAGCCAGTGCACATTGGGCTGAACGGAACGTCCAGAAATCACCTTTATAATTGAAATTTTTGAAAATACCCATTATTGAGCTTTCTTAACCTGAAAGGAAAAATGAGGCAGTATAGTTCAAAACCCTGTTCCTGTCATCCGAAAGCTAAACCACCAAAGAAGTGTATGATGATTTTCTGCAACAGGTATTAGGCGCCTCCATACAATGAAACGGGTTTAAAACCCCACTTAAATTATGATTTCTTGTTGCACTTTCTTGCATAATTTTCGACTTCAACATCTTGGATGTGAAACAATTTCTATAATACTCTGTGTTTCAATTTAAATACCAGCTTTTATCGTCGAACTTTTGACCAAAATCATCATGTTATTGCCATACAGTGCGGCACCACCATAGACAAATCGCAAGCTCAATTGGTCAAATTGTGTGCTTTTTTCGATACCACTGCTCAAATTGGTATTATTTGAAATCAAGAAAAAGCTTCATCGGAAAAGGAAGGAAAAGTATACAAAATGACGTGTAAGTAAACGTTGAAAGTTAAACTGAAATTTCGGATAGCAGAATGTTAAAAAGTCATTGAATCCCCAAATAACATCAGCCGAAACGTGTCGCTTAGATAAATAACAAATATTACTTATCTTTGCGCATAGCAAATTGAAGTGATATTTTCAGCCGTTAAGTGCACAACAGTTATATTGTTAGTGATATTTTCAACTAAATCAACAACAATCATTAGCAAATGCTTATCCACTTTAAAGCGCACGTCTGTTTTAAAAGCTCTCAACCGTAGCCAGAGAAGCTTCATCCACACCATTCCCATGCAAAACTGTTAATCAAAGCAGAAAAATCAAATCCCCATCAACCATAGCAACCCTCTGGAAGAGAAATATTGCCCGTCGGCTCCAGGAAATCCGTACCTGCGGCGTTTTCTCCCAAACATAACAAAAACCTTCGGCTCCAAGTCAGAGGTCAGACAAAAATAGCCCCATTCGATGGAGATTTGGATCGGGAACGATCAAGGCGCTAATGGAAGCGTGTGGGGCGTGTAGCTTAATTTGCATATTTTTCATTCACAACCACACACAAGACTTAACACGCAACAGACCGATTAGAAGGTGGAAGAGGAGGAGGGGGAGGAGCAACGTCGTAAGGAAAGTATTGTGAGCCGGTTGTTGTTTCCTAAAACTAGCCGTAAGTTTTATTTCGAACCCTTAACAACGGTGCCCTAGACAGCATGTAGGGGGTTACAGTGATTTCTTGTACACCACATTTTTACAAAAACGTAGACGAAACCACTTCCACTACTCTCGTTCTTTTTTTAGTGACTGCACTGACTATCTCACTACATTTTTTTACAGCCCATCCTATCGCTTTTCCTGGCCTCTTTCGCTCACACTACGTTCGCTATGCGCTACACGTACAATTTGTTTCCTTCGCTAGTTACCTGTTTACTGATTGTTGAATCTTTTAGCACACAACGAACACAACAACCAAACGAGTGTGTATGTATGGTACTACAGATAGTAGTTTCTACTGTGTTTTTTTTTCTGGGGGGATATAGCTTCCCGTCTTTTAATTGTACGCGCTTTTCACGATCAAAACCGATCTTGAACATGCTGTTGCATGCGCTGCTGTTGCTGAATATCATCTCGCTTCTCACCTCACCTTATAGATGGTGTCGATTGAAATTGCTTATCGTACAGGAGTCGGGGGAAAGTACTCAGGTACCAGGTACGAGTTTGATAGTAACTGCCGTGAAACACCACGATGTCGTCGGGGTTCATTCTCGTCCCGGAGAGAACATCCATCGTTTGATTGACATATCGACGAAGAACGAAATGGCTGACCGGGCCGCGTTCAACACGGCCTGACACACTCAGTCACGCTGGTCACCAAATGATCACAGATTGTCTCTTCGCCAGCCAGCTCGTTTAGTTCTTTTACCATGTGGTGTTTTCTTTTTCTTTGCTCAATTTAGTTCCTTCGTGTGGTGTGTGTGGCTCCTTACACACTACTGCTTCTGGTCCCTAGCAACAATTAGCAAACACGACGCTCCTCCACACGGCTGGGCGTCTCTCAGTTATGGCAGTATTGCTTCGCCTCCGCACTGAGTGCGTCGAATTCCGTCTGCATCAGCTGTTGGCACCGTTCGGTCAGGTCGTTCACGTCCGCCTTCGTCATGCCCTTGGTCGCGATCTCGGGCAGGATCTTGATGATCACACGCCCCCGGCCGAAGCGTTTTCGTTTGTGATCGAGAAAGTGATACTTCGAGACGACCACCGGCTGGATGATGGACTGCGAGTCGACCGCGACGTGGAACGAACCCTTCTTGAACGGGAGCAGCGTGTCGTTGTCGTGCCGCGTGCCCTCGGGGAAAATGGCCAACTTGAGCTAAAACGAAAGCGAACGATGTGAACGACGTCGCGCTCATGATTCATTCATGCTGCGGCTCAGGGGGGCACTTACATGGTCTTTGGTAATGGCGACGGCTTCCCGCTTCATCACATCCTTCGCCGAGGCGGTATTTTTGCGATCAATAAAGACGACCCCCACGAGGTAGGACGCGATACCGAACGGGAGCACGTAGAACAGTTCCTTCTTCACTACCGGTACTATGTTGCGGAACTCGCGCAGCAACCGCGAAAGCACTGGTAAAGTGGGAGGAGAAAAAAAACGGAAAATCATTACTCGAAGTGTTCCTGAAGCTGAGGAGCAGCTCACGCCGATACTTACTAACTATATCGATTGCACTCTGATGGTTGAGCAGCACGACACCCCCATTGCGAACGTTGATGTGTTCCTGTCCGCGAATCTCATACTCCACGCCGAACAGTCTGATAAATGCACACGCCACAATGCCCGGAACGCTGGAAGAAACAGAAACGAATCAAGTAGTATCATATCTTCTAAAGTTTGAAGTTGCGGTCTTACAGCGCATTCAGCGGCCAGCGTGGTTTGAACAGAAAGAGCGGTATGGGGACGACCAGCACAAGAAACGACATCAGCACGATGATAAACATTTTGGCGTGATACTTGAACGTGCTGGACAGCAGGCTACCGACGACCAGGGCCACCACCACCTGGAGCGTGAGGCTGTTGAGGAAGACATTCTGCAAGCGGGAAGAAAAAAGAAAAACACGATAAGAGACCATTAATGTGATGTGGTGTACTATTTATAGGTTGCCAACGCTCGCTTCTTTGGTTTCTGCACCGGACTTTGACCCATATAGGGGATCCCAACGTTTTTTTGTGTGTGTGTCTGTTCCAAATGAAGCATTGATTAAAACCCAAGAGTCAGAGCGGCGACCAGTCAGTTCGTCCAATGGATGTTTGATAACATTTCAAGGTCTCGCCATTTCTACTCGACAGTGCGGTCAATAAAAGAACGTAAACAAAACTACAACTCTCTGGCGGCAGTAACCACCCAGCTGCTGATAAAAAGCTTGACCCCCGCGCGATAAGAATAGCCCATGCACCGCCACAAGAAGTACCGGAGCACGCAGTACGTTGACTTAAAACTTCTCCGCGCCGTACGGCACTCGACCGGAGGACGCACGCTACAGGCGCTAAAAGGGATGAGCTATCACATCCCCCGAGTCATATCTTTTCACACACCTCGTGACGTCCAACAAAGACAACGCGAAAGCTTTACACACTAATCGCGTTTCATTGTCCTCGATTATCGTATAAACGAATTAACCTCACTGTTATCTAATAACGCACGCGGCGGTGATGGCTTTATCACGAAAAGAAATCTTTTGTACCGATAATCCCACGTCATTACAATGTACTTACGATAAATCGGTAGATTTGCACTGGAAGCTCCGAAGCAGTGCTACCAAAAGGATTACGAAACAATCAAGACGGCCCCCGCATTTGTGCGACTCATGCGATAAGCGCGCTGAGCCGATACCTTTGTAACTGGTGCGACAGATCCTTCAGCCTTACGGAGCTCACTGCGTTCTTTGAACGCGGCCTTCACAACTTCATGTACGCACGTACTCCGGCGGTTCTTAATCACATGCAATTATGTACTAAGCGATTCCAAATTGTCGTTGGTTCATGCTAAAACAATACTTTTTCTAACACCGTTCTGGTGCACAAATAAAATCGTACGACGCGCGTTGGAACGACCCACATCAGTACGACTTGGCCTTATCGAGTGTGCTACCATGTTTAAGTTAAATCCACAAGATCCGACTGCAGTGATGCCGCTGGCGAAGTGTCTGCTGAACCTATCCGGCTTCAGACAGGACACACCGCAACACAGAAGAGCCATTTTTCTCAACCTGTTCGTTTTTATTACAGTAGTGTTTATTCCCAAAACTTGCTTTCCATACCCCGACACCGAAACCTTAATACGGAGTCTCGGCGAGTTGATATTCTTCGCCAATGTCTGCATGGGATTTTATTGCCTAACTCTACAGCAAAGCCATTATCGGGAACTGCTTGACAACATTGAAACATTTGTGAACGCTGGTGAGTTTGGGTCCGCTATTCTCAAGCCAGAATAGCTAATATATTTTCGTTGCTTCTAGTATATCGCTCAGAATATTCTCCCCAACAAGAGAAATTGATCACAGTGAACCGGAAAATTCAGAAGCTATCGGCAATGCTCTGCTACTACGTTGCACTGTCGGCGGTCATATTTTGGCTAGTGCCGTGCCTGATGACGTATCGCTCGCTGTACATAGCTGCTGCAACCCCAAACGGGTCCGATACATCAGCCCACTTCTATCAGATCCTGGATGCCACTTTCTACTGGCTCGATAACCGTCAGTCGGTGGTTGGCTACGTGATCTACAGTGTGATCATAGTGTTGGCATTATATTTCGCGTCATACAATTACGTCGCGAAACTATGTACGATCTTCAGCTCCATCAAGTATTGCAGTATACTTCTACAGCTAGTGGGTTTAGGCATCGCAAAGCTAGATGATATCCCGACGGAAACCACTGAGCGAGAGATGAAAAAGATCGTCCAGATGCATAATATCGCATTGCGGTAAGTTCAACGTACTGGAAGAATGCACTCGAAGCATGCTTTTTTTGGTCGTTTCCGTTTGCAGTTGTGCTACTCTCGTTGAGCGTATGGTAAACCCGGTAATGGCATTGCAGTTTGCTCTAAGTTTGCTCACGTGGAGTCTAGTATTGCTATACACTGTACTAGTTGGGTTTGACGTAAACGTACTGAACGGGTGTTTTATTATGTGCAATATGACAATGGAAATGTATGGATACTGTTTCCTGGGGACGGAACTCGCCACAACCGGAGCTAACATTGCACGTCAGTCATATCAGTTCCAGTGGGAGCAACATTCTCCTGCCGTTCAGAGAATGGTCCAGATGGTTATGGTACGCAGTCAAAAACCGTTTCAAATTACAGCCGGGGGTTTAATCACCGTAAACGTTGAACAGTTTGCCAAGGTATGCTCTCAAGAATATCGTTTCCAATTATGAGAAAATTGAGCATTTTTCTTTCGTTTTATAGGCTGTTAGGACGTCATACTCGGTACTTATCTTACTGAAGGATCTCATATAGAATACTCAACTACGCCTAGGCGGTTCTAAAACGAAATTGTTTGGAGAATCAAAAGTTCGCTTCTAACCAGTGCATTGGACAATCGGATACGGTCGTCCATTTTAACGCAGCTAGTCTAATCAAACATCGTTATGATAAATAAATAAATACATCCCGATCAAAGCACACATTCATCATGTGGTCATGTTGGGTCATCTAAATTACACGTTGTACAATAAAAAAAACCTTTCTCCCTCTTTACGCTTATAAATGGCCGTTTTTTGTAATTTGATGGGAATAACCATCCTTGTGGTAAGGAACATTTGCTTGAGGAGCTTTTTTACGCCTAGCTTTGCCGTGATGTGGGAATAAGTGACGCCGGCAGAACCTGTCCAGCTCTCATTTGCATCATGGGTTTCCAACCGTACGATGACACAGCCGTAATGCCGCTGGTTCTGCGCTTGCTGCAAGTCATCGGTGTATGGGATGAGTCTCGAGATCGATACAAGTACCTCGTGGTGTTTGCGTGCTACGCTTTCGGCATAGTGATCCCAAAAGTGTTCTTCGGATATCCATCGCTGGAAGCTTCGATTCGCGGTTACGCTGAGTTGATTCTCGAGACGAACGTTTTCGCTGGGATGCTATTGTTATACTTGCGATACGATCATCTCAAGCTGCTTGTCCATGAGTTACGATCAATCATCCGAATAGGTAAGATGCGAAGATCTGTGCCCAACAGTCTAGTTAATAGATGTGTACCGTTCTGGGTGCCTCAATCGGCTGGAAAGTGTTTCGAACCGAGCAACCACCGTCCATCGGTGACAATTTCGTTCAGGTCAACCAACACATCCACAAGAATACTGTGTTCTACTGCCTTTACATGTGCTGCGTGTGTACGGTGTACTGCATCGCGCCACTCTGGAGTAACTATTCCTCGTACAACAAAGCACTAGCGCGGGACAACGCTTCTACGTTTGAGTTCAGCCTTTATCTCGAGCAAGGTTTCTACTGGGTCGACCCTAGAGCCTCCCTGCTTGGATATATTGTCTTCACCGCGTTCATGTTCCCGATGATGTACCTTTGCGCCTATACCGGCACCGTCAAAGTGGTGACCGTCTTCAACACGATCAAGTACTGCCAAACGGTGTTGGCGATTGTGGTTGCAAAACTGACCTATCTTAAGACACTCCCGGAAACGCGACAACGCACCGACGGGATGTCCCAAGTGCTTGAACTACATCAACGGGCGCTTCGCTGTGCCGAGTTACTAGAACTGACCCTTCAACCGCTCCTGCTGCTACAGTTCTTGCTGTGCATTTTGAGCTGGTGCACGATGATGCTCCACTTTTCCGAGTCGGTGAGAGGACATATATGAACCTGTGTCCATGCGAAATGGGATACGCACCGTTAATAAGAACGTCCAATTGCAGGGTATCAACGTTCGATTCATCAACATGTTTCTGCTCTTTCTCTTTGTGTCGATTGAAACGTTCGGATACTGTTACCTCGGCACGAGACTCTCCGATGAGGTCAGGGTCAGGGCAGAAATCGATCGACGGCTAAGCGTGATGAAGCGCCATTATACCTTTATCTCTCTATCGCGACAGAGCATCAACGTTGGGCAGGCACTGTATGACGCCAACTGGAACGAGTTTGATTGCGGGATGCAGAAAAAAATCTCCCTCATGATAATGCGCACCCAGTGCCGGGTAGGATTAACGGCGGCCAAGTTCTGCTTCGTGGATATGGAACAGTTTGGGGCGGTAAGAAGAGTTAAGAACGATTTTTTAATAGCATGCTAATTACATTTCGGGCTTACGTCGCAATTTCAGATGCTTAACATGTCATATTCGCTGTTCGTGGTGCTGAAAGATGTATTTTAAGGCTTACATAGGCATGATGGACGAGGAATATTCTACAGGGCCACATAACGATGCGGTGGAAAAAGCTTTTTGTAATAAACCTGAATATTGATTCGAGTTCGAGAGTATATAGTACGAATATTGATCGATAAGTATTTTAATGATTGATTATCATACATGCTCATTACCCTCATTACCATCGGGTACTGGTGACTATTAGCCAATGAATAATGCATTATTCTTGCAGTAGCTCATAATTATAAGCCAAAATAGAACATTCCATAAATCCATGCTATGCAGCGGATACAATACTTCTTTTCCCTGGTGTAATGCCATGAATAGATTGCGAATAAAATCGTTTTTAGTGTTTTACCTAGCCCTCCGAACATTTTTTTCTTCCCAAACCACAAACTGGGACACTCCTCAATATCGCATCTACACTCTGCTTCTTCACCTCGCTTGAAACGCGCTATTTCGAAACGCTACTCTCGCGGCCCCAGGTGGCCTATGCTGTCCATTTAGTGACAGTTTTCTTGTTATTTTCGTCTGCCGAATTAAATATTCATAAACAACCTTCGGCGAGGCGCTCTCCAGGCCAGTCTTCTGTCGTGAAATTCGGCGACAACAGCTACACGTCACACCACCGGAGAAGATGATCGCATTTTGTTTCGTCGATACGGACCGTTCTCGCAAGGTGAGAGGATGTTGCGGTGCCGCAGCAGTAGCGAAATGATGTATTACATCACAACTGCGTCGAAGATGAAGTATACGCTCAGGTATGAAATAAAACGCAAACAGTACTTCCATATTCCACATCAATCCATCAAGGTTTCATGGGCACGCTCTGTTACCGGTGCTCTTAAGCTACACATATCGATCCAGTGTGATACAATCTAGCTCAAGCTTCCCTATTGACATAACTCCCGGCAATACCGCGGGAGCTCCTTTTTTCAACCAGAACCATCAACTCCCAACGGACGCACATACGCACTCAGAAGCAACGCTTTTGTCCGTGTCCGCTACCAGCGTACGTAGTTTGCATATCAATATTCATATCAACGTCATAATAGCTGTGATGTACATTGTATGCCAGAAACAATAAAACGGCAGTACCGCTCCCGGCGGCCTACCAACCTAACGATACGTCGTTACGACAGCGTCATTTCCTTCTGCGTCCTGCTAATCGATACAGCGGCACACACTACCGATCCCCAATATCTTCCCATCCTGGCCAGTTAGTAGGAAAGATTTACTAATCAGCCAACCTGCGCTATATTTATCACACACATACACACCGTGCAGCATAGATACGTTGCACCCCGATTTTGCTCGTTCGTTTGGGACGAACTACAGAAATAGCGCCATTTCCGGCAAACACACACACACATACACTTATCCTCGGCACAGGATAATGGTGACGGCGTGATTCCAACCGATGGGCCGTAAAACATGGTGACTTTCACACGACACGGTAGGGAGTGTGCCATCGATGCCGATAGGTCGGTTGTTGACATCCTCTCAGCTCGGCTTATGGGGGATAAAATGCCGGCCGTTGGCCCGTTTCTAATTATATCATTTGTAGCACCAACCGCTGTCCGTACGTCGTGCAGAAAACGCAGCGGGAATGTGTTTTTATAGACCGATCGCACCGTGAGATCGTTCAACGACAATGTGTTTTTTTTGTGTGTTGCTTAGTTTCTTGCCGTGCATGTCCATAGAGATCGTTTCTCAGCGTTTAGTGCAAAAAGTAGATAGACAAAAAGGGTACCGCATGCACAGAGTTGCGCTTGTTGGGAAGGAACATGGTGGTCTAACACACTCTCCCTCGTGAACTTCACGGTTGAGCGGAAACTGGTGCAAGTCATACTACCCATTAATGATAGAGGGGGCGATAATTACGATAGACATGATAGTTTGTATTGCATTATTTGGGCGCCAGTGGGGCGGAACTTAGAAGCAGCAGGTACCTGTCGTTACACGAGTTTGGGACTTAAGGTGAAGATAGAAACGTGATCACGTTCGAACGAAAAACGTGTGACCTCCAAGAACTTGAAATCCTTGAAACGATATTCGATACACCGGTACCGGTCACGCTAAACAATTCGTAAGCCTATCTCATCCATGAAAGCTTCGAAAGAGATTTGTTACGATCCAAAACTCCCCTCCAAAAAAAGCTCAAATTTGGAACCACTCAACGTGGCCTACTGTATGAAGAACAATTTCAAGAACTTACCATCGCCGCTATAATTATTCCTTCCAACGGGTTTGCCATGATGATAACTACGGCGTATCCGCCGGCTGGGGCTGCTTTGATTGTAACTAATTGGCAAATGTCACTTCACGGGATGATCTTCACCTCGTTTTGTATCGGTGCAGATTTGCGCTTCCGGTCGCTCCAAGATCGCACTCGTTAGCTTGGATTGCGCTCGTTTCGCAATCCAGCCGACAACGACGCACACACACGGACACACACACACTACACTCTTGCTTTCGTTGCACAGAAGGCTGATTAGTTCTGCTTGGGGTATTTTTTAGGGTGACCTGCGTGCAACTGCACCTGAGCGAACGGCGCGAGAGGGAGAGAGAGAGACAGCGAGAGGGATATTTCCGGTTGAAGAAGTGTGCAGCTTAATTGCACTCAAATAAAATCAATTCACGCTCGTTTCGGAGTGCAGGGCCACGGGTACGGAAGGGTTCTGCATAAAACAAAAAGCACACAAACACACGCTCACATTCATCAAACAGAACGAACTCAAATGCACATAGAACCGCACCACACGCACACTCTACTTGAAATGCATTTTCGCGCGCGCACCGGCCGTCATCAACCCTTCGCCGTATTGTGTTTCCTACGGTAGCACCTTGTCACGACGGCAATGACGACGACGACGACGACGACGACGACGACGACGACGACGTGTTTTTAGAGTACCACTAGTCTGCCCCGGCCGGCTTCTTTCCTCCGAAAAATTTCGACCAATGCACGACGTACAACAGCACACCACCACCGTTCTACCATTAATCCCAATCGATTTTTCACAGCCTACTAGCACCTCGCGGGGTTATGGGTACACCGTGTTCCGTCGAAGAAAAAATTAACGCCTCAAGCACAACAACGCACGATTGGTCCAGCAGCTGGAGAGAGCACTCCAGCACCGCCACCCCCGGGGTAAATAAACGGGGCTGTAAAACGGCAACCGAGTCGCGCAAATTGGAATATAAGCACCTAGCAGGGGGCGGCTGCTCACTCACGCTGTATACACACCTCGTCCGCGACGTCCGCATATATCACACGACGCACTTACAACCGGTCCGAGTTCCGCTTTCCGTACACGTTAGCACACCCCCAACAAAGAGGAGGCACGTCGCACGAGCATCGAATGCGAACTAGTACAGCGGAGACAACGGAGAGCCGCGATTACATTCTACACAGAACACAGAGCAGCACAGCGCGGAAATGATTGAATGTCCCTGAACCGGCGGCGACACAACACAAAAACGGCACGGGCTAGAGTAGGCGCTGTGTGCGGCGAGTTATTGCAAGCTGCTGTCTGTGTGCTCTAAGCACACGGTACGGCGAGCGCGAAGAAGCTGAGCGCGCGAGAACCTCCTCCACGACCGACGGCGGCAATCCGATTGAACAACTGCTCTGAAGAGCGGTGCTGAGCTGACGGACCCAGAGACCCGTACGGCAGCGCATGCGCTCCACCGCGCCGTCAAGGTTTCCGCGTGGCGATTGTCTCCCACCCGAGCGTACGCATACGCTGCGCGCTACGAAACCACCCGCGAAGGGGGAAACGTTCGCCGTTTAGACTACGCTTCCTGCCGAATGCTGCGACCCAGGATACTGGGCAGACCTGACACATGTGAGTAGTTTCTTATCATCTGGTGAGTAGTATTAGCGAGATGACCCCGTTTGGAATGCAGTTTAAAGTGAACTGGTAAACTCCAGAGAGTGGTTAGCTCTGATAAGGGTGCGCTCGTGACAGAGAGAGAGAGAGAGAAAGAGAGAGGAAGAAGGAATGTGAGCACAACAGACACATTTTATCGTTCGGTTTGTGTAGAGATTTCATATGGCATGTACCTCAGACAGTCAGAATGAGTTAGCAGCTGTAGATAACGAGCGCGCCCTCGCGATGATTGAAGAAACAGTGTTTTGAAATTCTCCTTGTTCATCACCTGCGCAACATCCACACCCGCAGCTCGTTGTCGACTACGAAATCCGCGTTCAATCTCCCAATACTTGGAGCCACGGTTCAAGCACTCAGTTCAAGGGTATGTTTGGAGGGTAAAGAGAGAGAGAGAGAGAGAGAGAGAGACCAACAAAAAAGAGCATTGCCGAATTAGCCACCTAACGATCAGTGTTGCGTTCAGCTTTGCCACTGTTTACATGTCAGGTAATGATATTAAAACACATTCATTACTGAGCTCGAGGGCGCACACATTGGGCAGGAGCTTCATGCTTTGTTTAATTCCATTTCATTAGAACTAAATCGATTCCGACGGATCGATATCATTAGAACGATTAGCACACGTCGTTAACAGCATGCAAACAAACCATGCTTTAAGTCGTATTTCCATAAAAACCAACAAAATGGTCAAGAAATCTCTCTCAGACACGGAGTGGCTTTACAGAGTCGATCGTCTCGACTCTACAATCCAAACGCAACGAACTGCACGCAAACCATGATTGGTCGCAATTGTCTACTCAAAGACACGAGTCACGAGATTGCATAAATGATTATGATTTGTTTGTGTATCCAACGACGATCCAGTAAGTACTTGGCCGAGGTCTAATGGCGGTTGTGTTAGTATAATCCCAAGCAAGCACACACACACAGGAGGAGCAATTAGGGGCAAAGGATGGAAGTTCCGACTCCTAATCAATGAAACATTTATGCACGCGCTGTGTTAGTGGTTTTGGAATAGGTTTTATTAGCATTCCCGCTCCATTCTACCGACCCAATCAATTGATTTTCTTACCTTCGTACACCTTAAATCTCGGTCGGTCCGCATTTGCCCACCGCGGGTTCTTCAGCCCCGCGTCGACCTCCCGGTTCAGCTCTTCGTACCGCGTGAGCATTGCGTTTCGCGTGCGCTCGATCAGCTGGTCAAGGTCCGCCTTGGTCAACCCGGCGGTTGGAATCGGCTCCAGCGTGTCGATGATGACGTGTCCATCGTCGAAAATGTGCTTCTTCGCCTGGATGAAGTACATGTGCGAGAAAACGACCGGCACGATCGGGACCTGCGCCTCGATGGCAGTGTGGAAGGCACCCTTCTTGAACGGGAGCATGCCGCGCTCCGGGTACCGGGTACCCTCCGGGTAGATGAACATCTTCGCGTCGTCCTCCGTCATCATGCGCTTGCAGCGATCGAACACCTTCATCGCCGAAGGACGGTTCTTGCGGTTGATGTACTGAACGCCCGCCAGCCAAGCGGATGGTCCGAACGGGAATAGGAACAGTATCTCGAGCTTCGCGATGGCGACCACCTTCCTCAGAATACCCCAGAGGATCATCATGCCTGTGCGGAGAATGCACGCGAAATTACACCATTAGCGTTCCCGTGGGATGTGCGGACTTCAATCGCTGATTACGGACGAAGCTTTATGTAAGCTGGTGTACGTGTTGGCTCCGAGTTTGGAGCAGCTCCAACCAAAACAAGCCATTACCTCAAGCAACCAAACCAAATCCAAAGTTCATATAACAGCCAGCTCATTCCAAAGCGTTATCGGCAAACGAGGCGAAGGTTCATTTTGCCAAGCCAAAATTTGCTGATAAACTTCCTCCCCTATCACGCGCGCAGGCAACTCCCTGCGATAGACTACCGAATGTGACTTTGGCCCGCACTCACCCAATATATCCATCGACGACTGGTGGTTCGTGAGAACGATCGCACCTTTTGCCTGGCGAAGGATCTTTGCATTTCGGAGCTCCCACGTGATGCCGAGAACTTTCGAACAGCGCGATATAACGGCGGCAATGATCCTATGGAAGTGGAAAAAGAAATTATCCGTTAGCAGAAATCCACTGCCTGAAATGAGCATCCGTACCTGACGTTGTCGATGTTGCACGGTCGCAGCAGCGAGAACGGTGCGAAGAGCGTCGTGAAGGATTGGGTCGCAAAGTAGATCATGCCATACTTGCTGTAGTATTTCACCTTGTTGCCTCGTTCGCCAAGTTTGGACAGGACCGTTAGCAGCACGAAGATACCGAAACAGGCTCCACAAGCATATAAATAGTACTTAACAATCCATGCTGAAAAAACCGAAGTTCGATTAGAGTTTAGTGTGACCAAAGCAGCGTTTCGAAATACTTGCCTAAGCTGCACATAAAACACTCCGCCATGCTGACGACGACTGCCCGTAACGTAGATGCGTTGGTCCGTAGGTACTTCCAACAACTAACGTTTGCCTCTTTCTCGGATGCGATACCCGAAAATCGAACGATCGGGTTTGGACTGATAACCAGCATCAGGTCGGTCCTCTGTCTGATAAGGTTATTACTTCGTGCCAACGATGCGAACGCACACGGTTTCATTATCGGACGGAGGAGTAGTTCAGCTACTGCTAATCCCATTCGCGACAATACACACGAATTTCCATTTCTAACCTATTCACCAGCCTATAGTAATGTCACGTAAACGCCACCAGACAACCCACCCTATCATCATAGCAGAAAGAAAGCATTTTGTGCACCGATTTAGCTCGTGTTTAATGATGTATTTTTTTTTGTTCGTTTTGAAACACTTGTGTGGTGTAAATAGAGTTTTGTTTTTCTTACATCCAATC
Organism: Anopheles dirus; assembly: GCA_000349145.1. NCBI lineage: Eukaryota > Metazoa > Arthropoda > Insecta > Diptera > Culicidae > Anopheles > Anopheles dirus. Next base: position 3,392,121 of record KB673423.1, read on the forward strand.
GAATTATGCTAGTAAGAGAATTGTTAATTCTACATTATATCTACATAAATACGAATGGAACAGCAGTAGTAATAGTGTTATTAGTAGTAGTAGAAGTAGAAGTCGTAGTAATAAACTGAAAAACCTGGTCATCTGAGTATGAGATGCAAAACTAGTGCGTGGCTCTGTGTATGTGTGCGCGTGTGTGTGTGTGTGTGTGTGTATGTGTGGAATAATCCTTACGGTGTCAAACAGTAGTAGCTTACGGATTATTAGTTCCGATAATTTACTAGGATTATAAGTCGTATCATCCTAGCCATGTGAGTGTGCCCCTTGGAACAGGGCAGTTTTTCCACTTTTTCCTACACTAGGCTTACAGTATCTAGGCCTTCCTCTTCAAAACAAACAAAATTAAAACTATAACCTTACTTTTGTCTAACACATACAAGATGACACACCGAGAGACTGTTGTTTTGATCAGAAAAATTGTTTACCCGGCAAGACAGGGTCGAAACATTCCATCCGGACCCCCGTGCAGTACCAGAACGAAAGATTCACACGCTCACATTCGAATTGACGGATCGATCCCGGCCGCTCCATCATTTGCCCCGATCATCGAATAAAGCAGGGAATGTTGTTGTGGAATCTCAGCACCAGCCCCACCGTGTCCGATTGAAGCAAACAATCCCGCGGTCCCGATGAGTGGCGGTGGGACCGCATTCGGGTTGCAGTGAATCTGAAGGTGCGCCTCTAGCGCATCCTTCCGCACGAACTTGGCCGCACAGTTCGGACAGGAGAAGTGTCGATCCTGCTGGTGCACGCGCTCGTGTCGGTGCAGTTTATCCTTGGCAGAGAATCGCTTACCGCACGTGGCACACGCGAATGGTTTCATGCTCATGTGCGTCTGGAGGTGATGCTCGAACTCGCGCTTGCCGGACAAGTGTTTTTTGCAGTGCGGACATTCGTACTTGCGCGACTCTTCCGGCGAGTGAGTGCTCTGATGCGCCCGAAGGCTAATCTTACTGAGGAAACGCTTGGGGCATTTCGAGCAGTCGTAGATCTTGCTGGATGCGGGGGTCTGTGGAATCATCGGTTGTGATGCTGCGGGCGCATAACTTGGCGGTGGTTCGATGACGGGTGGTTCAATTTTGATCGCTTCCTCCGCCGGAGTACACATCTGCGGGGGAGGCGGCGCGATCGGTGCCGTTAGATTATCCACGAATGGTGCCTCCTGCTTCAAATCAGCAAAGGAAATACCGCCAAACCCAACCGTCGAATTAGGATGCCGGCCCATACAGTAACGCTCGTGTTCGTACAGCTTGTCCTTCTGCGTGTACACCGTTCCGCACCGTACGCATGGATGCTGCCGCAACTGCTCGTTATGAACCGTCATGTGCCGTAGCAGGTCCGCCTTGCTGGAGAACGATCGGTCGCAGCTCTCGCACGCATGCGGCTTCAGCCCCGAGTGCGTTAGCATGTGCTTCTTGAGATTCGTGTTGCGCGAAAAACTCTTTCCGCACTGGTCGCACGCGTACGGCCGCACGCCCGTATGCACGAATGTGTGCTTCTTGAGATCGGACCGGCGCAGAAAGCCCTTATTGCACTGAACGCAAATGTAAGGGCGCGTGATGCTGTGCTGGTCGCGTATGTGCGTGATCAGACACGTCCGGATGGAGGTTTTGTAGTGGCAGTAGAGACACCCGTACGGGGCCAGCAGGTCGTGGTCCTGCATTTCGTGCAGCTGGCAGGCGGACGCCGCCGCGAACGCCACATCACAGTACTTGCACGTGTAAACGATCGTTTTCTGCAGGGTAGTCGTGGTGGTGATGGTGGTGTTGGTTGTGGTGGCATTGCTCATTCTACCACCACCATCACTGCCGGTATGCGGTAATCCGTTTCGTGCTTCCGCCGGTATCGTATCACATTTAAGATCTTCTTCGTCGTCTTCCTCCTCTTCCTCCTCTCCATCCTCCGCTTCTGAACCATCCTGCTGATCGTCCTCCTCGGCGGCGGGATGTTGTTCAGGCTGTGTGTTTGCCAGTCCATTCTTCTCCACATAAGCCTCCGCCGGGAGACTTTCATCGCCCGAGCTTTCGTAGTCTCGCGTCGGATCGATCACAATCATTTCCATTTCCTCCTCGTCCTCGTCATCGTAATCCGTCTGCTCTTGATCTGCTGCATCGTTCGCAATATGATCATCCTTCATGTGCGAATCTCCGTCGCCTAGCAACAACTTTTGTTCGTTATGTTTGCATCGCTCCCGGAAGTTTGTAAAATCATCAATCTTCTCCAAACACAGCTTGCATATCCACTTCGGGAGACTATCGATTTGCGTTACCTAGAAAAGGCAGCCAGATAATACATACACCATGTAACGCCATGACCGGTTGAGCAAAAAACCTTTACCTCCAGCTGCAAGCAGTTCCGTATCCGTGCGGATAGCGTTTCCGCGTGGGTCACGGCCGCCTCGTGCACACCGAAAATAGCCATCAGCTGCCCGTCCTGGCCCAGACAAAGCCGGCACAGTTGTCGTTCCGCCGCGGGGACGGTTCCATTTGCAATGTTCATCTCGCCCTCCGTGTCTTATCCGCAAGTAAACGCCCTACAGCACACATTCACAATCGCTTCTCCGCACTAGCACCTAACGCACACGCACTGCTGCAGCATACGCCTACGCTTTTCCTTGCCGGTGCCCCAGTGCGTAGTAGCACCCGGTGCATTCGCAATGGGAAATCACCCGGAAAATTGCACGAAAGATTTAGGAAAAAGCCACAAAAACACAACAAACAAACATTGATTTGCTTACAAATAGAAGCTGTCAATAATGGCAGACGCTGACGCGCACAAGGTGACTAGAGAGGTGGTTGGCGCTCGAAGTGAACCAAGATGAAGAGCAGTATTTGCTATTTTTTTGAAAAAATCGTTAATTTGAGTTGTTTCGTAACTACCTTAAAAGGTATTAATTTGAAACAATTATTAATAGAAATAGCTCCTATAAGATAATATACGGGCTTTGTTTTATGAACGACAGAGAAATTACCGTTGTCGGGAGGGGTGTAAATTTGAAACCGGTTTTTAGACAGCGGTGTCTGTTTTGAAACTGTTTCGCAGACTTCAGATAACTATAATTCAATTCCTGAATGAATAAGCTATCTTTTTCGTTATTTATACATAGCTCTACTACCGATCAAGATATATCTTTGGTCCACTCTCAGGTGCCAAAAAACAATCCAAGTTCATTGTCCGATTATTCTGGTGTCCAAAACGATAAAACATTCCATTAATCATCCTCCTCAGTCAGGCGCATTACTCATTCCATCACGAAAACCATGGTGGCAATCCGCATGCCATCGAAATACCCAAAAATAACTTCCACAAAATCCTCTGTGTAGCCCACTTGGAGCCAACATGCCGAATGCCGAAAATGTCAAGGCTTCAATGCGACCGGTCATCCTCTAACGTATTGCGCATGCTGCATCGTCGCATCAACGACGTCATAAGGTGGACGTGCGACTTTTGAATGAATCCACACGTGCAGTTCAAAATTCGCCACCCGTTCCAGTCATTTATTACCTACACAAGCGATCGTCCCCCACCTCACGACGCACCAACCGAATCACCTGAGATCACGTTATAAGACGACGACGAACGAAATGTCGCTGAATATCTGATGAGGTGCGCGCGACCGCTCCCTCCACAACATTCCCAGCTGCACCACACATATCCACAATTCTCCACATTGGAGGCGGAACGAAGATCATCTCGAAGATGCTGTGGGCTTCTCCAGCTAGCATGCTTCAGTTCGAATTCACCCGCCAACGGGCACAGTAGACTTTAACGCCTAACATTAAACGCAAAGTGATTACGGGATCTAGTACAACCCTCCCTCCGCCAGAACCATGCTGTCCACTGGAAAGATCGCCGGCGCGATCGCGCTCTGTACGATGGCGCTGTTCTACCACGGTAATTATATCCACCACGCTCCGCGAAAAAGGGGGACAATTTCTTTACCGCTAGGGAAAACTCGTGACTTTTCATTCGTGTCAAGGACGCGTGGAAGCCTGGCATGAATGGAAAACGAAAGTGTTCATCTCCGTGCAATTGCATCGCGGGTTCCGTTAGGTGTAGGGGTGGTGGTAAAATTGTGGGAGAGCCGCATATTGAATGCAATCGCGCAATCGCTGCTCCGTTCTGGTGTGAATCGTGGGCGCAAAGGCCTATAGACGATGCGTTCCAACAAAACGGCTCAAACGAGAGTTTGACGTATGATGTGATGTGATCTCGGAGCGGCTCCACCGAAACGATCTCGTTGGTGGGATGTGCTCACTTGTTTGCACCTACCGGTTCACCTTGACGCGGGAAGATGGCTCCACGCATGGCCGGCGCAACGGGTGGCATTATCATATAAATACCGTCCAAGGTCGAATAGTTTGAATCTTTCCTGTTTTCGAGGCGTTTTTCGATGATGCATGAGCCAGTTGATTAGTCACAGTCTGGGAAGGGGTCTGAGGTGATATTTTTCACTGCTTCGCCATATTTCGCTGTCGTTGGGCGTGTGTGTTAATTTTTGACGAACAACAACAACAACACGAACCGATTGGCATTGGAAAAACAGATTCTTGGCAAACCGCTAATTATAATCAGCATAACCGGAATTAAAGCAACCAAATCAGATGATCTCCGCTAGCCTTCAATGCTCCAGACAGTTTATTATACCACCGCTTCTCTTTCTTCACAGCACAAAGCCAATCCTGCCCGGATCGAAATGGCCGTTTTCCGGTTTCGGATCAGTGTGACGCATACATCGAATGTGTCGTAAGTGTTTATCCTGAGGATTAGTGTTTCATTTGATGTAGCGAAACCCCATTTTCCTCTGCAGGACGGTGAACCAAAGCGGCAGCTGTGCCCCGACGGACTGCTGTTCAACGACAAAGCATCCCTGTTCACTTACCCCTGCCAGTATCCGATCGATGTAGAGTGCGGTAGTCGGGCGCGCACCCAGCCTCCGATCCCTACGGAGGACTGTCCGCACCAGTTCGGTTACTACAAGGTCGGCGATCGGTCGCATTGTGGCCAGTTCATGAACTGTGCCGCCGGTACCGCGTTTGTGCTCGATTGCCCAACCGGGCTTGCCTTCAACTCGGCCACCTACCAGTGTGACTGGCCGGACCTGGTGGAGGACTGCGACGCGGAGGCTTACCTCGGCTTCAAGTGCCCACCGCAGGCCCAAGGGCTGATCCAGCCGGTGCGCTTCTTCCGCTCGCCGAACGATTGCCAGAAGTACTTCCTGTGCGTAGACGATAGGCCGCGCGTGAACTTCTGCGGCCCGGAGCAGGCTTTCAACGAGCTGATCAACGCTTGCGATGGTGTCGCCAACGTAACCGGGTGTGCTTGAGGTAGGACCCCAACCGTTTCTTGAGAAGAAAAAACTCGTTCACTAATACTCGATCCACAACTCGTGTGTGCTATGCTAATCGTAATCGTGTGTGTGTTTGTGTGAATAAAACCAGCAGGTCACACCAGTGGGTATGTTGTTTTCATTCGAAGTGACTAGAGAGGTAGCGCCTGGCATGCAGCTTCTAGATCCGGCAGCCTTCGCGTTCACCGTACAGGACGGCTATTTCGCGGGAGATCGTTTTGCGCATAAAGGATCGTTGTTTTGCTTGCTGCGGTGGTCTGTTTGCTTGTGCGGCCGTCTTTATGCCCGGCCGGTGCACCAGGAATCCATTGTCCAGTACGTGGAAGTCGTAGTCCAAGATGCACATGATATAGCCCTGCAATGAGAGAAGAGCACTGTAGATTCACTCGCGAGAGTGTTGAGAGAAAGCACTCACCTGTGTCATCTTATCTGCCTTTCCCTCCCAACTCAACCGCTCATCGTACTCCGGTTCACGCTTGGTACCGACGTAAATAGGCTCCCAAGACACATAGGCTCCATTTCGCTTCGACGTCACGTGTATGTCCATCGTGTAATCGTACTTGAGCGCCAGCAGCCACTCCGCATACCCCGGCACCGTATGACAGTTGGAGCAGATCTTCTCATGAAACTTTATCGCCTGCCCTTGTTCCAACGCTTCCAACAGGTGCGACTTATCCACTGGAATGGACACATCCTCGGCTACCTCGAACACCGGGAGCACATACACACCCGCAGTGTGCAGCGTGTACTGATAGAAAGGATGGGCAATCATCCGCAGGAACATCGGTATAAAGTCCGGACTGGGGTACAATTCAATGTCGCTCGCGAGTACGAAGTGTGTGGTGGCCGCGCTACGCGCCACATTCCTTCCCACGTTCACCGGATAGGTGAGGTTATGTTCCTCACGGAAACTCTCCGGTCCCGCTTTGCTCTGCAGCGTACTCCAAGCGTTTGTCGCATTCCAACACTCGAGCGGGTTCGCGAACAATTCTCGATAGTATTTGATCGGATGCTCCGGTAGGTGTGCGAATCCGAAGTAGAGATGGAAGCTTACGTACTTCCTCACGAGGAGACTCTGTTCGTGGCATTCCAGCAGATACCGTATCAACTCCACCGATCGGTCCAGATCGCCGCCCGGAGCGTACAGCGCGATGCTGATCGGAGCATTCCAGCGCTCCAGCAGCGGCACAACATTGTCCAGGAACGTGTAGTCGCCGTGCGTTGTGTAGGTGATCGTTTCGTAGCACTCAAACGTCCCATCGGCAGCAACAAAGTTGCGCAATAGATAGTATTCGCCGTGCGTTTCTAGCTGGTACGCGTTCGGTTGAGTATTGCAGTTGAGTATGGTTCTGTGTGGAGAGCAGAGAAGCAACGTTAGAAATCGGCAATAAGTGACGCTAATTGATTCAATCGATTGTGGTACACTCTCCCGGCGGGTGAGTCAAAGCATATGCTCTTATCGCCCGGTTCTGCGTCGATAACACCGTTTGCAAAAAGGGAAAGCAACGATACGATGTGAGCGTTTCATTCAAAACTCATTCCACCTAAGGTGATACCTGCGTAAACGCTCCGTCACGATGACGTGTGGTGACGGTGCTTCCACAACATCGGTGTTTTGGAACGTACACTCGGTTATTACTTCACGCTGTGATAGCGATGTGATAGCGAAATATTCCTAATGCAAACATTGCTGCTATATCGCTCCAGCAAGAGTTGTTCAACCACTTGCAATTGTTGTTTTACACCTTAAACAACACATTGGAATTGAATTGCACCAATGCACCTTCCGAATGTACTTACTTCAACCGTCGCAGGAGTGCCTCGTGTGATGCTCCCTCGGCCAGATACTGGTTTCGCACGTAATCACGACTGTTGGCGTCCGGTTGATAGAAATATCCCATCATACAGAACAACACGAAAAACACAATCACTAGCAGCAGCACCGTGCGGAGCACGGTCGACCGGCGGGCCACCATTTCGGCATCGTCCGGATGCAGCGGCTTGTAGTTTGCCGTGCTACTAAACGCCGTCATCTGACCACACGGCTCGGGCGGATTTTTCTCTCGAGAGCAATCACCTTCGAACGGCTCTTGGCGTCTGCCACAAACGCTTCTGCCTCTGAATGGCTGAGAGTTCCCCGATCGGAATTCGCTCACACGTTCTAATTCGTCGATCACGTCAATTTAACAAGCACCTTCCAAATTAGCACCTCCAAAAGGGTCGCTCCCGAGACAGGCGTTTGCGTCCCAGTGCCTGCGATGGGGCTCGCTCAACTGATTACGGTAGGTCTGGCGACTGGCCGAGCGACTCCTCCGTGATAGGAAAGCGTCCACACGGCGATAAGATATGAAACTGGCTCCAATTTGATATCGCAAACACCCTAAACCGGGTGAGCGCGGGTGAATCGACAACTTTCTGGGGGTCGCTACGCTATAGCCCGCCCGCTGTCTGTCATCATGGTTTAGTGCTTTTGGCGTAGTAAAAGTGCATCCGGTATGGTTTCTTTAAAAAAAGGAACACTTCTATGGAAATACATTTATTACTCCCGCGCTTACTATCTCCCGTGTTTGCCGCTGTCTCTTCGCCGTCCTGGTATCTGTACACACTTTTAGTTCCGGTTTCCGTGTAGCAATCGAACCCAAATTTGATGAATCGAAAAAAAACCTAAACACTCTAACGCTATGTACACTAAAATTTCCACTTTAAAATTGTACATGTACATTCCGAACCAACTCAACTGAACCTGCTACTTGCTAATACCAGTCTGCTCAGCCGGTTTGATTGTTTTAGGGAGCTATTGCAATGGAAACGCACGCGGTTGGGCGCATTCTTCCACGGAACTAACAAACTTCGAGCGTAATAGCAATTGTTTGTGTTTGCGTTGATTAAAGATTAAATTAACTGCTAGGCTACTAAAACTATATATGTACAAAGGGCTAACGTAATTTGAGAAAAAGAGAGATAGAGAGAGACAACAGTACAACCTAGTATACTCAACGGCTCTCGATTAAAATATCGTTCGAAGCGGGTTATGAGCATTGTATCGATTAATGTTGTATAATAATGAATGTGAAGATGATGATGACTCAATGCGATTGATAGTTTATGTTTTAGTGCGTCCAGTGGCTCGATTCGATTTCGTTTTTCGTTTTGCATTTCTTTTAATTGCATGTTTCGTATGACTGTTTTTCTTTTTTCCTTTTCATCCAAACTTGTCCCAAACAACCTTTCCTTTCCTTTCAAATGAGCTTTTGCTTTATCGTTTTGATTCGTTCGATTGTGTTCGTGGCTATGCGCGCGCTCGTGTTTTCTAGTATTCCATACGAATAAGGCACTTACTATGGAGACGTAAAATAAACACCTACCAAGACTGAGATTCGTAATTAGTTCTGTGAGTGTTTTGGTTTCGTTTGATTCTTAATACGATGCGCACACTTTGGTGGCCGTGATGGGGTTTATTGTAAAGTTTTGCGTAGGCTAAATGAAATATGCGTACATTGAACGAGTAATGCAAAAGAAAGGGAAGCATTAGGTTGACGCTAAGAAGAATAAGAACGATATTCATTTGCGTATTTATCGAAGAACTCGAAGGAGAACAGCTATTTTATCACACTACTTCTTTATGTTTCGATATGTAACTAGTTTTTTGTATGTTTTTGTTTTTCGTGCATATTTGCTTAAAGCGAGTGCTTATTTGCGCAAATGATAATTAAAAAGATTCGGTTTTGAGTGTGTACATAAAATGAAAAAACAACTAAATGAAATTATCAATGCAAAAGAAGCATAATACAGACACGATACGAGTGGATAAATATGAGAAAAGTTCTACAGATGAAACGAAAGCATGAGACTCATCAAAACGAGACTCAATCCCGTACCGGTAAATGACTAACTTTTCATGAGAAAGATTATTGTTGCTCACATGCCGTTTTTGTTTTTATAGCACAATTTAAAATCACGCTAGCATACACTTCTCCTAGATTCAATTTCATATGCCTACGGTTCGAAAGTTCAATTGAGTTTTGTTTGAGACTCGGTACCGAGTATACACGGTTGCGTGCCATTCCAATCTTACCGCATCGACACGCGAACATTTCATATCAGTGCTTGGTCGTTCTTTGTTTCTTGTTAACAATAATGATGAATTTTTGCTCTTTCGTACACGTAAAATGTGCCCCATGTTATGTTTTTTTTTTTTTGTTTTGTAAAATATCTACCAAGTTATTGTATGATACACGTTGTGTGCATAATGAATGCTTTAGCTCCAACGAGCTTTCATTTTTTTTTGCTTTAGTGTCCTGGCATGTTTAGAAAAAAAGTAACCCCGTTGTTGTCAGCTTGGCTGCTAGACTCGACCAGAAAGAACGCAAATGTAAAACAAAGCTTAGTCAGAAAGCTTTCAGGCGCTTTCTGGATGTGGGATGTGTAGCCATACCCTTCCACCATTGCTGCAGCCAGCTGTTAGTATTGTGGTGGTTGAGTTGCAAATAGAGTATCTTTTCAATTAAATAACGCAGGAAGAGCAAGTATTTTCTTGAAATACTTCGCGGAGGAAAACAGTTGATACAGTAGCAACTGGAAGTTAATTGTGTTTAGTAGATCGTATAGAAAAATAAAATTTGCCAATCGTATAACCTAACTGTTTTCTTGACGGACGCAATAAACCATTCCCAAATCAAGATGCCTCACGATACTCCTGAGCGCATGACATTCAACACACATGCTTCAATTTGAACACTATAGACCTTATCCACATCGAAACATTGAACCATCGAATGAATGACTATGCCCTATATAGGGTGCCTCTTCCCGTGCCGCACCGAAAAAGCTACAGACAGTGCCACACATAAAAGGATCGCGTCGAATCGCTCCCTGCTCTCGGTGCGTTACACATACAGATCTTCTCAAACTTTATCACTAGGCGATCGGCGATTTAACTAAAACAGTTACTAAAGAGTGTCCTCAGGTAATATCACTTCCGAGAACCGTGGTTCGGTTCCCGCGTTCGCCCAACCGCCGCTCAAATATCGTTCGATTCGCGAGGACGTCGTATCGCTTTTGGACAGATCTTAATACGACGCAGTGTGCTGTACGTTACGAGCAGTTAGCGTACGAAAATATTACGACCTACTTGATTACCCTGTAGACTCCCACCCCTGTGCTTGCAAGGCCACGGACCGTGCGCTCATCGGCGTCGTCGGCGGCGGATGTAGCCCTTCGGTTTGCCCTTCTTGCGCCGGCTGCTCACGTGCGCCCGGTATGGACCGCCCGGTCCGGCAGCTACCGGGCCACCGGACAGGACCGAAAGCGAAGACCATCCGGCCGCCGAGCCAAAGGACGATGAGATCATGGTCCGCGAGCGTCTACCAATAATACCCCCGCTATTGCTACCACCACCACCATCACTAGCACCATTACTGCTACCACCACCACCATTAGTACTATCGCTGCCAACGGCATCGTTGGCCTTATACTAATGTTGTTTCCCCTTCAACTATACAGCACAGCCCTTGCGCGTTCCGTACATGACCTGGAGCTCCGGGTAGATGATCTTCTTGATCAGTTGGTTCGTTTTCGCGGCGAGCATCGCCCGCTTCGGGTCCTTCTTCAGGACCTTGATGCCCGGTTTGTGCACCAGAAAGGCGTTGTCGAGTATGTGGAAGTCGTAGTCGAGCACACACAGCGCATAGCCCTTAGAGGAGAGCAATGAAAGCAGTTAAGATTGAGCTTATAGTTTCTTCTATATCTCTCTAACGATACTCACCTGCGTCATCTTATCGCTCTTTCCTTCCCAACTCAACCGCTCGTCGTAGTGCGGATCGGCATGCGTTCCAATGTAGATCGGTTCCCAGTGCACAAAGTAACCGATACGTTTGCCAATATGAAACACGCCCAAATCTACGGTAGAAAGAATAAGTAAAGTCGATCAGCACGCTTTCTAGTCAGGCGGACCTCACTTGCCAAATCCTTACCGTCGGTTTCGTTGGCGGCAATCCACTCTTTGGATTTCGGCACCCCATGGCAGCTGGAGCAGACGCGCTTGTGGAAGGGAATCGCCTTGCCCGAGCGCAACAACTCCTGCAGCTCGGCTTTATCCCGTGGCACCGGTGAACTATTATCTACCTCGAATATCGGCAGGGGAAAGACTCTGAGTGTTGCGGGAAGAACAAGAGAAGTGTTAAAGCGCGCTTTGAACTACTAGCTCAATCCCCGAACGTACCTTGGATTCTTGCGCTGCAGCACCGGCTCGTTCCGTGCGATCATTTCGAGAAACTTATGCACTAGACCCGGATTGGGGTACAATTCGATATCGCTAGCTAGAAAGAAGTGTGTCATTGCCGCATCGCGTGCAATGTTGCGCCCCACGTTGACGGGATAGAGCAGCTTCTTTTGTGTCTTGTACAGCTGCGCGACCGACACGTTGAAGTATGGTAACGCCAGCGAGCAGTTGTACGGCGTGTCTAATACTTGATTGTGTTTAGGAACCTACGGACAGACGTGGGAGGAGGGTTAATATCGCCTTCGTTACGTCTCACCCTTACGCATGGTGGCCAATACTCACGAATTTTGGAATATGTTTACTACTAAAATAAATATGAAATGTGACAAACTGTCGCACTAAATGACTCTCTGGTAAGCAGTCTCTCAGATACTTTATTGAATTGATCGTGGGCACAAAATCCGTGCCGGGTGCGTGAAGCGCAAGGCTAACTGGAGCATTCCACCTGTGGGTTGGAACGGGAAAGAGGTTAGTTGGTACATGCCCTCACTCTGACGGCCGGCTTGAGACACACCTTTCCAGCAGTGGTACCAAATTGTCCAGAAACGTGTAGTCGGCGTGCGTTGTATAGGTGATTGTTTCGTGACACCGCAGGTCACCGTGTTCGGCGCGGATATAGTTCTTCAGCACCCAGAAGTCTCCCCGCTGTCCGATGTACGGCTCGTAGTCACGGTCGTGGCAGTTGAGCAGCGATCTTGATTGTGGGTGAATTACAGAAAACTCATTCATGACTATTCTCAACACACAGGAAATCCCAAACTCACCTCAGCTTGGCATCGACGTCCATAGATGCGGTTGTGGAAAAGATGTCACTACCGTTGAGCACTCCCGTCGCGCCCGGTCCTCCTGCACCAACACCTCCACCACCAACACCACCACCACCGCCACCGGCCGCCTGTTGACCATCCTGGTAGAGCACATCACCACCGACCAACTTCCGGACGGTGCTCTTCTCCGTTGGCACATCGAAACGACTATCATCTACATTAAGATTACTGTTATCTACATCTCGTACTTCCAGCATCAACTGCTCCTGCTGCTGCTGCTGCTGCTGCTGCTGTAGTTGCTGGGCACCGACTCCACTTGGGAGCAGCTGTCGCTGCTGCTGGGACGATTGCTGCAACACTTCCTGCACACCGATCTGCAATCAACGGAACAACGATGAGAACAACGGATTGCATCAATCATACAGTACCCACTCCATCCCGGTGACCTAGTTTCCCTAGCCTCCCGCCACTGATGAAACTTTAAATCCTGAAATCACGTTCACATAAAGCGATGGCCAAATGCCAACCGAAGCGCAACGCGACGTCCCTGTGTCCCACCTACTCCTTCCGCGTGCTAAGCATGGCGAAAGCCTTAATCTCCGGTATGCGATTTTCGGAACGCAGCGTCACAAAAGCGCTGTGGCGCGCATAACTGATGTCTCCGCAAATGGCATTTATCCCGTGCGCCGGGAGTGTACCGGGGTACACACGCTTAATGCCTCAAAAGACTAACCCACCTTCCTCTCTCCCTCTCTCTCTCTCTCACCCACCCTCTCTCTCTCACGCAGACACAAGAAAGCATTAATGTGAACTTCATTTCGCGATGGAAAGCTCGGTCATTCCATCGGTCATGTCACGGTCATTTGTATTCCGGAACACCACGCGGAACGGAGGTTTGCAAAACGTCACATTGGCCGAACTTAATTCCACCCCGGTGCACGGTGGTACCTCCCTCGCGCCATCCTTCGCCTACATAATTGATAGCGTTCCCGATTTCTGAATCTTCCGCCATTCGGTTCGCGGCGGTGCAAATATTTGTCATCTCGTCGCGTCGCCGTGTGGCTTGCTGTGTGCACGTTCGCAAATGTCGTCCAACGACAAGGAACGAACGGAACGCGGCCCGCATCAACTTACGGTAAATATGACACAGACAAGAAAGCCATAAAATGATTTCCGCAAACACCGAAAAGCACAGTTAGGGAGGCTGGCGACGAGGGCAGGCACACAGCGATCTGCATGCCACAAAAGCGAAGCGCGCTCCGATATCTGATAGTGCCCCAAAACTGTACTCGCGGTTGCCATTCCGAATGTGGAATCCACCGGAACTTCATTGCCCAAAAATGAACCGTACCGGTGTCCAATTGCAACCACGCTTTTTCTGACACTAATTGGTCAAAAGCCATACACCAAAACACCGTCGGTCTTTCGTTTCCTAGCCAACGGCCTGTACCTGACCACCCGAAGTTTTTTCGTTCGGTTTAAGGCATTCCACCAGCCAAATAGTGGGGACCCGAAATCTTCCGAAATTTTTATTTATGCTAATTGAACCGATCGATATTGGCTGCGACGTGTGGGGACGCGGATGGATGAAGCATCTGCATTCTAGAAGCGTCGGCACGATAGATCGGGGTGGGTTATGGGCTGAACGTGCAGGGTGACACCGGTGAAACCGTTCTATGACGCGGTGGCGTCGGGCCGTGGCAGCGAACTAATAGATTCATAGTCGCTGCGTCGTGCCGAAGGGAATAAAATAACTATAAAATAGAGCGCTAGAGAGTCCTATCCCACTACGGGTACACGGAGGAGACACTGTGGTGTTTCCGTCATAAAAAAAGGCGCTCGGAAGACTCCTCCAACTTTGGGCGCCCGACTGAAATGCGCTTCGCAGTTTGAATATTCATCATCCCCACACTCTTCTAGAAGACTCTGCAAGAAGACTTTCTAAACCTTTTTCGCCTCCACCCGAAGGAGAGGATAGCACGCACGCTCCTATTTTTAGGCATACGGCGAAGTCAAATGTGCGTTCAAATCGCGTCTTGCATGTCTGTATTGCAAGTACGTACACACACACACACGCACTGCATCGCACTTAGAGGCCGCCATCCGACCGCAATGCAATCACCTCACGTCGCGTCGTCGACACCATTAGTCATTTTTGCCATTTACGATCACCTCCGCCGGCAACTCTACGTGGCCCCACGTACAATTTCGTACCACGGGGCCCGCTGACAAATTTCGACATTAACAGACACAAAAAACAGCCCCGAAAAAAAACCTGTACCAGGTTGCTGCTGTTTAATTTGCTGCTGAGGTAGGAAGGAGTGGAAAATCCGGCCCAACAATACAGACGAAAAACAAGAGAGATGAAAACGCCAATGCTCGTGCTATATTGCACCACTGCTGGAGGTAAGGCACGGGGATTTGTACGAGATGGCAAAACATTAAACTTCATTAAGCAACTAACTAATGCGCCGTAGTCCGAAGGGCACTGCACTCTCTGCGCGTCTCGTGCGTCAGAAGAGAGCCACTTGTTCTTCGAGAGCTTGAAACCCTCATCTTCCCCGTACGCGAACTTACCCCATTTTCCTGAATTTTTAATACTAAACTACTGTGTCCTTGCTGAGGTGATTGTTGTTGCTGCTGCTGCTCGAACAGCTGCTGCTCGGCCTCCAGCAATCGCTGCTGGGGCGGTAGGTACTGTTTGTACTGCTCCGATGCCGGCTGCTTCGGCACCTCGTCCGAGATGATGTAGGCGGGACCGAGGGCGAAGTTGCCGCTGCCGATCAGCATATGGCTGCCGACGTACAGCATCACCGCCACATTGATCAGGATGCTGCAGCGCAGGAGCCAGTTACGACGCATTCTGATGACGTTCGGGAGCTTCAGCTTGGGGCCGTTTACGTTGGACGCTTCGCACGCTAAAGTATCGCACAGCACCGGTGGCAGATGATCCGGGAAGATCGGGAGGATATAACGCTTCCCCGAAGAGGGGGCGACGTTTATAAGCTATTGGTCCAAGTTTGGTCCAACCGATCTGGCAGGGTTCGCGTTATGCGTGTGGTGTGGATGATGACAGGTGGAGAGTGATAGACAGTTGAACGTTCCAAATTCCGAGACCACTCCGGCACACAGCGCTACTGGTTCCGTGACGATTTGGCAAATCTATGTCTCATCGTTTTTAATATCCCAGTTCCGATTTCTGTGACGCGGAATTCCAATTCCCAGCGATGAACCTGTAAGCACACGGAAAAGATAGAAAGAGAGATACGAAATCAGTACACCACAAAGCTACCCGCCAGACAGCAGCGGGGAAGTACGCACACGAAGATGGAGATGCTGCGGAACACGACCATTATTGTCGTACCTCACTCGTACTTGCGCGCACTTCAAATGCACGCTCCCAAAGCGTCAGAATCGCGCAATTGATTCATCATCCATTGGAACGATCGATCCGTGCGGTTCCCGCGTTTCCAACTCAATGCACAATTGTCTGACCGAACCTAACAAACGGGCACCTCGAACAAATTCACATCCAGTGATGTCAGCGTGCGCGTGGATTTAGAGAAATCTTCCAATCGGCATCACCATCGTGTGATCTTCTCGCGATCGCAACAACGGTGGTCCATTCAACTAACGTCGCATTCAGTCTCGCTAACCCTTTTTGCCTTGATGGGGGTTTTTGTTCCGTTCTTACGTGCTCGAGACGATACGGATGACTCAGGACACCTCCTGTTCCTGAGCCTTCGACTTCGACACGCAACCTTGAGAAGCCTTCTCCTCTTCCTGGCTTTTTTTTGTTACAGTAGAGATCAGGATGGTACAGAACATAATCGCCCCGTCCGCGCGATGATGTCAGTGCGTTGAAACGGCCAACTAACATACCTGTCGAGGTTAAGGTTGAAGGTGCGCACTGCCGGAGCAAAAAAAACACCACAAACACAGCGGGAGAGGAAGAACCTCTCGAAAACGGACACAACATTTTTGTGGCTAAGTTGCTGCTGTAAAACGGTGCCATAAAGCTATAACGACGAGATCTTTTAGAGGATTAGGCTGATGGTGCCAAGTATGTGTTTTAATTGTGCGTTCTTCGAACGTTTTATTGGGATGGATATTGTATAAACCTAACTGATGGTTATATCCACACGCCACAGTCCAAGCGAGAGTTGAAGACTCTTTGATAAACTTTGGCGCTCATTTAGTACACCTGATTGGCTTTGTGTAGACCTGGCCCAAAGCAAGATTAGCACGACTGCACTGCGTGCACATCGCAACGCAACCCAACCACCGTAACACTCTATTTCTGCACGGATTTCCGCAGCTCATTGGCGACGTTAATGATGCCGAAATTATTATCGTTCACCAACCTCCACCGCGTCAGCGTTTAATCGGTGTTACGGTGCCGCAGGCAGGCGCTCCTACTAATGTGTGAAAATTTCCGAAGAAAATTCCAATTAAACGGCTTTCGACCACCACCATCACCATCGCCGTCGTCGCACCCAACAACGCTTCAGTGCTCTGCGCATACCACGGCCTCAACCGGAATCACACCGGAACAACCCATTTGGTTGAACCGTCTTGTTCTTGTTCTTCTTGTGCTGCCCACCACTGCGTATAGAACGGCTTGCTTGCGAAGGTGTTTGAGCTTCTCCCACCGCAGTGTGCGGAACTGTGCTGGGAACACCACTAGCAAAAAGTGCCAAGAACACCTCGTGGACGAATTAAGCAACATTTAAATTCTACCCTGCGAGAAGACCCTGCCGCGCACAATGCACCTTGCATATACTGTATATTGCATAATTAAGTGCGACCCGAGAGCTACGCCAGACGCCATGAGCCGGTGGTTGCAATCTGATTTGAAATGGTTCTTCAAATTGGGTCGCTTGTTCGAGGGGGTGTAGAGGCCACAGAGGACACGACGTTTGAGAAGATTCTTGCCGCATACTGTCTGTCCGACGGTCGGTGCATGGCGATGGCGCCATGCAGAATGAGAACAGCGTGGCCCTCCGGACTCTAGGTTGCGCGATAGACACATTTTCACACGCATGCAGCAAGGCACTTCTGAAACGGGATAGCACACATACACACACACACACACACACACACACACACACACACACACACACACACACACACACACACCAGAGATAGCAGTGAACTAGACGCGAATGATGAATTGCTGTCGATCACCCTCAAGGGGCAGCAGTGGTGGGTATTAAGTTCCACCAGCACTCGGTGACTGTGCGCAAAGCTATTCCAACCCAGCTCTCATGCATAAACGGCGGGTGCAGCGGTGCGCAAACTTTTATCGTAATAAATTTCCCACCCAGCTAGAAGCTACCCAGCAGGGAACGCCAACGGGTCCCTCGCGGTCCACCGTGGTCAGGGTCAATGAATCGCTCGGTGGAAACCATTCCAGCACGGGCCGAATGAACGAACGAACGAACTATTAGTACAGCGTGCACGTTTGAGGTTTTATGACGTGCCAAAGCTACTCTCTCCCGGTAGCTAAATCCCCCCCACTGAAGAAAGCAACCTTTCGACACGGTGGGGATTTATTGTAACACACACCCGCGGCCGGCACCGATCGTCAAAGAGAGCAAAAGTATCTCCACCAGGGGACCGGCTGGGATCCAACAGGTGGAAATAGCTCCGGAGCTTAATGGAACCGGCCCTCCATCACCACGCACGCACGATGACTGATGAAAAGCCCAAAATCGTTAGGCGTCTTAGGAGCATTTCTACAAAACCGAGAATTAACTTTCTGAAAAGAAACGTGTCAACACAATGCGATGGAAGGGATGATTCGTGCACTGTCTGCTCCTTTGACCACACACAGACACATACACACTATACACGTATTCTTGAAAACCCCAAACCCAGCGATTCGATTCATCATCGGTATCGGTCCGCTGTACCGGAGCACCGTTTGCTCGAAAACATCCTTCTCGGCCAATTAATCTTCGTTCCCCGGCGCAATCGATCGATGATGAGGGTTTTCAAGAAAGCACGCCAGAAAGCTACCGTGTTTCCTTTCCCGTGCCGCAGGTCCACCTTTCATCGCTTGACATCTGTCAGTAGCAAGTCACTGAGGACGGCGGCCCGAGAACTCGTCTCAGCCAATGAGAAAGGAAGCGGACCAAAAACTTGACGCGAGAGTCGCATTTTCTGCAATGAACGGGGTTTAAACTTTGGCTCGGACACATATCAATCTTGAGGAAGGATCGCAAGGGATCTGACGGTTTATGATGGTCGTTTGACCAAATGGGATTGGACACCACCAGGCCAGCATGATACTCTTTGATTAATTAGTAACTGCTAATGGCGGTTGGACTATTTGCGAATGGGCCCGGTTCCCGGTATCCGGTATCGCTCGGAAGTTGTTTTCATCCACTCACAGCGTCGACGAGCAAAGTGGGATTATCCTGTATCCAAACCAATCAACTCGCAATAGTCACACTCAGTATCGATGTCGATGTTTGCCCCGTATGTGTGTGCTCAGTGGGGTCATTCTTCACAAAAAGGAGCCGCATTAAGCAGTTCGTTTGTCGCACACACACTATTTGCGCCTGTACAGCAAACCGATCAATGTCAAGTGGCCGTGAGCGGACAGCGGACAGCGACTGCGACTGCGACTGCGAGGATACCAATCATTAGCCCATCCGGCATTATCAACAACCGCTCATCGTCATCATCCGCCGCGTCCGGCTCGTTCCAGCCTTCCAGCCGCATCCATTTGATGTCGGCGAGGTGGTTGCCTCTCAGGCTGATTGAATGTTTGCCGTCCGTGAAACCCACCACGAGCGGAGAGTTCCATTCCATTCTTCCGTACCTCGGGGTACTTCAGCACGGTGCATAAAACTTCAGCCAGAATTAAAGTACCCTAAAATAAACAAACCATTGCTCAGTGCGCACTTTGACGTGCTCTTCCTGTACGCGATTGGCCAGGACCATTCCTCCGATGCTCACCTTTTTTTCTTGCGTCTAATGCATCCGCTGTTGATGATGCACTCGGTACCAGCCGGGGCCCCACGGGGCCGCATCAGTTACGCGATGCGCGCGGATCGGCCGGATAATCGGTACGGGCGGTGGGTCCTTTAGTGCGGCTGCTGATAAGCACGTCGACCACGGCGAGGATGCAGGCAATGATGGCGCTGACAGCAATTACAATCCATTTGTCGTCTGCAGCACTGACGTGGGCGCTGACACTGACGATTGCAATCGAAGTCGCTTCCGGTCGACCTGTGTGTATGTGTGTGTGGAAGAGAACGAACGAAAGGATATTAGAAAGAATGTCCTGATGACAGCAGTAGCAGCAGCAGCAGCAGTGGTAGAGAAAAATCGATACGAATGCGATAACCGTGTGTTGATTGCTCTCCTCTGCCACGTTCATTCCTTTCTGTCGCCTCGTACCTTTTTATCACGTTCATATTTTACACTTTTTTATACGCTCCGTTTTGCAATTGATTTGGCCGAAAAGAACGAAAACGAACGAACGCGCCGAGAACGATTATCAACGAGCAATTTAATATTTCCTTTCGTGATTTGCCATGAGTTCCGGAACGGGCGAAGGTAAAAAAGAGCAAAAATGCTCTAATACAAGCTAATAGGACCAGCCAACGCGCTAAATGGATAAAATTCGATAATGGCAGCCAGCGATTCGCGTAATTGAAGCCCTCCGCCGAAATCGAAGCGCCCTCCCGGCCACAGACCGGGCCGGGGCAGGAAGTGGCCGGTGTATCTTTGCATAATTGAACGTTTAATTAACCGACATACACCTGCAAACAACACGCCTACCGTGGAACCCGCTTTTAGAGCCGCTCGATTTGATTCCGTGTCGCGTGGCGAGGAGATGGCTCACGGGCGCGACGAGCACGCTGCGGCAATAATGGGAAAATTTGATTTCATCGATGGGATTTTGCGCGTGATGCTACTGCTACTGCGGGTTTCGCCCGCTGCCTGGGCGATAAATTAACTCAATTAAATGATAAATGTGCAGCAAATAGGGACACCCTAGCGCAGCCAGCAGACTCTCCTGGCGTTGCCG
Organism: Anopheles dirus; assembly: GCA_000349145.1. Lineage (NCBI taxonomy): Eukaryota > Metazoa > Arthropoda > Insecta > Diptera > Culicidae > Anopheles > Anopheles dirus. Next base: position 3,412,610 of record KB673423.1, read on the forward strand.
CGCGACGTGCCACAGGATCGTAAAGGTGCGTTGGCGAGATTTATTATAATTCATACGGCACACACCTCGGCTAGATACGCTTCAGTCTACAGGCGGATGAAAAAGTGAACGTGTCAGAAAGATGCACTGATGGACTGGTGTGACTTGTGGTGACTCTAGTGGCGTGCATTAATCTTAATGACTTGCAGTGTTCCATGCGGCGGCGGCTCCTGGACGATCCCACAATGGGATCTTATTATTCCACTTTTCCCGCTGCGCCTGTTGCTCCAACACACCTTCAACACACCACACCCAGTGAGCAAGATTAATCGATAGCAGCCCGTTTGGATGCTGTGCTGTGTTGTGACGTTACAGAGCTTCTTAAGGCAGGTATGTAAAGAAAGAGTGACTGGTTGTGATGTAACCGGAGACAAGGAACCAATTAACACGTTCAACACTTTGGAGCACCCGTTGGAGACCCTCCGCGAGACGTATGCTCAACAACTCCTCGTATATAAAAAAAAACCTCTTTCGTCGCACGCGAGCTACCTGCTCAATATCCCAGACAAGCCCCCAATTGCCAAAGCCACTCAGGGGGTTTGTGTGGAAAGTTTAATTAAATAGATAAGTGCCAATCGGTGCAATCGACAGCACACGATCACGCCGCGGCCAACCTGTTTTGCGCAAGGAGCGAGCAAAACAACACCAACAGCACGTTTTTCCGTTGCTCCTGTTCTTCAGCTTCCGCAAGAAGTACACGAGTGCGCGTGTGCACGCGGACACCCAGTGTCCGAGCGCGAAGATGAGGCTATAAATAAGTTCGCGGCTCATTAATATGCTGCTTAACGGCGATTGCATGCCATGCATGCCAGGTGGACCGGTTTTTGCGCGTAGAGCGAAGAAAACACACTACGCGAGTTCATTTACGCATGACGCATCACGCGCGAGAGCGGGAGCCGGTGCGAAACGAAAGTGAGGTTAGGGAAGCCCCAGGTGGGGGAGATGCAATTTGTTCGCAGAAGTTACTCCCAACCACAGCGGAACAAAAACCGCCTGCGCAATTAAAAGGACACGGGCCTTTTAATTCCCAACTATGGTATGGTAATTCGAATAGGAAATTCAATTGCCGCCCGCCCAAACGACTTCTCGCCCTGCTTAACTTGTACACTTTATCGCACCTCTTTGCGTTGAGCAACCGGAAATGGAAGCCAACGTGAGGCGTAACGTATAACAAGTTACGCACCACGTGTGTGCGTGAGTGTGGAAGGACCTCGGACGCGTGTCACTTTGAATAAAATGTAACCAAGGGTGGCAGCAGGGCTATGCGTGCAACGCATGCACTTGCATGTCCGTGCAAGGTGCGTGCACTGCAAGGAAAGCCACATGGAAGTGCGTGTTCATAATTCCAAAACACAGAGGAAACAGGACACGATTTGTTGCGAATTTAAATCACTTTCTTGGGCGATGATCCTGACAGGGGGAATTTCAGCCATATAGGGCTGCTTTGTAGGGTTTCTCGAAGCTATGGCTCTATACCAATTAGATGTATCCCAAAAGTTCTAGAGATAGTTTTTGAAAATATCACGTATTTGCATGTACGTTCCAAGAGCCAAAGGCAGAGTAAATGTAGCAAGAGTGACACAAATAATGTTATTCAAACTGACAGAAATTCCACCCAGGAGCCCTGCCAATTGCACAAAAGACGCTGGATAAAGGAATTTTCCACAAACAGTTCGACCCATATGGCACCGACCATCTCACATAAAAAGAGGCACGACTGCCACGTGCGAGACTCACTATTAACACGACTACATTTAATATTAAATCAATAATTAATTATGTAAATCGTTTTCGCGCTCGCCGACAACACACAAGGGGTTCCATAGCTCCGTCCACGGTGGTGGTGGTATGTCGGATAAACTCGGACCCCAGTATGGAAAGGAAATATAGTGTTTTTTTTTTGTTTCGCTTCGCTACTGCGCTTTTGCGCTCGTTATTCCCTTGATACTTCTGGTGGGAGGGAGTTTTGCGGGCGATGTGTAGGTGTGGATCCGACGAAAGGTACACACCCCATACACAACCCCCCCGCGACTGAAGGTAAAGTTTTGCAGTTCTTGTTTGTTCGGGACACAAGTTTTCGCTCTGCACCACACCTTCCGAACGCCCTCCGCAGGAACAGAGCACCACAACAATGTACCGGACGTCATGTCGGTGTCAGAAAATTCCATAACGCTAATTCGATTACCGAACCCAGCCCGTGTGCACATACCGGTGGGTGTTTGTACGCGACGGACGGCTTCGTCCTTTAACCGTGTGTCGACCGAAGGTGACGACGACCTTCGGGTCAACTTGCCATCAGATCTGCCACCAGCGATAGCACAGCGAACATGGGTCCGCACCAGACGGAAATAGGACCTCTGTTCAATTCTGTCAGTCTTCGTCTTGGCAAACAACTCCAGCGAGACCTGGAAGGGATTACATATCTCCTAGCCAAGTCTAGCTCTCGTAAGAGCTTCATAAACACAACGACCTTGTCTCGAACCACAGCGAAGGACACAGAAGAGATAGCGTTACATCGGAGAGTTGGTACAGGAAACGCTTGATCACGCGCTATTCACAGCAAAACGTACGATCAAGATCGCGTCATAAAGTCCAACGCCCAGCTTCATGCGCCCACCAGATTGTGCTTGCTTTCTTGCGCCGCCACTGGATCTTGTACGACCCTTAACGCTTCCCTTTACCTGAACTGACAATTACACGCCGACCGCAACCAGAACCATCCACGGCAGCCATTAGCGATAGAGAGTTATGGAAATGTGCAGCGGCAAACGGCAAAAGCGCACGTCCATGAAATGCGATCGCGTGTGTGCTGCTGCCTGCATCCGGCGACGGGACGACCGTGGAAAACCGTGGAAGCAATTTGTTAGGTTTTACACTCGAATTACTCCGGTTCCGCGAGCCTACGGAGAGGGCACGATCGCTAACGTTCGCCCATGCCTACCGGGACGATCGGTCGACAGCAACTTATGTTCATTTGTATGGTAATTTCCATCGATTGCATGCCTTTCTTCGATTCGGTTCGGCTCGATGCAACCGGACCGATACAAGCGTCCCGGATCAGGGAAACGGGTTCAGGGGGGCGATTGCGTAAACGAGTGCAACTGCGCGGACTAGACAAATGCGTCGAATGATGTGCCACACTCGCGCCGGCGATCTCCCACGAGGGTGTGGATTATTTCACAGGAAGCGCTCGAAAATACAAAGCTGGGAATTTATCGTTTGGGTTTGTTATCTTCCTGCGATCGAGCTGATAGCGGAACAGTGGAGAGATTAACCTGAACAGAAGCATACAGGATGGATCGTACATCATTCAGGGTAAGTCTGACATATTCCAAGTAAACAGATCCACACATGATTAATTCGGATGTACTTAGCAGCTGGAAAATGTGTTGATAGTAATTAAAAATGTTGGTCCTTCGAACCGGATGTTAGTAACTGACCTAAGCCTCTCACATGCGGTTCGAAGGACCAATATAATAGGTCTTTTACAAATGCACTGTTGATTCCTCCAAATTCCAAAAATTGTCATAAATCTTAAACACCAAAAACAATCAATCCAAAATGTATAAACATAAATTTCAATCAATTTCCCCAATCTCGTCCAAGCTCTTATCCGCTTCGTTTGCACCTGAGTGGTTCTAAAATGGGATTTTTTCTCATCTCATAAACCTCAGACCAATAAATTCTCCCGCTTCCAGACACCCATTAAAATTAAACATTCATAAACAACTCTTGCATCCTTTCTCCCCCCTAACACCCTTCCACCAACCCTTCCACATATATCGAAAAATCGAAATAAACTGACACTATTTAACCGGACAAACAACGCTGCCTCGTCGTGCGTTGTACATCTCGCCTGATAAATTATTCGCATCAGCCCAGTCCCACGTCAGAGTCCACCGCCTTCCATTCCTTCAGGGGTTTTGTGTGGTCCGTGTGTGTGAACCACAATTGTTCCGAAAAGGGAAACATCGCATCGGAAGTGTCGTGTTCGGCCCGTTGGCACAAACGGTCTCTCCGAAACGTCACCAACGACCCTTCCGGCAAAAGGACCTGATCAAACACGGCGGCACCATCGGCTGCACGACGACTTTAACATGCACACCACACAACAGCAGCATCACTTTAATTTAAATTCGTTTGCCGGGCCGGCCCGGGAATTGCACACTGTTGTCGGTCTGAGTGGGCCCTCTCCGAGGTTGGCTGTTCGTCGAAAAATCGCAGGAGGGAGTTTGCAAATATTTAAATTAAAATCTCATTCTGTTTCATCGGCCAGAGTGGGGGAGGTTTTATCGGAACGGCGCGAACCAGCCAGTCAGCTGAACCAGCTGAACAACCCTTCATGAGGCCGGTCTGCAACGTGAACGGGTTTAAAATTTCAATCCACGTGCTCTCTCTCTCCCTCTATCTCTCTCTGTACAACACTCACTCGAAGGCTGATCATGGTGCCGACCCCAATCTCGTCCTTCCGAGTTGCAAATATTGCATCCACGTACGTGATTGGGACCGGGTGCGTAATTTTGCTGTTTACTCTCGGGCCGCATCGAAAAACCGAAAACCGAACAGACGGAAGTGTGCAATTGCTTCGTAAATTACACATAAAAAGCATCCCGCCGGTGTTTGCTGTCGCGAATCCCTGACCCTTTTTATCACTGTGCACTCGCCACACCATACGCCACACGCACACAAACACCGACGGAAACGACGGGAAGGGTCGTTTTGCAAAATCTACCAAATTGGAGAGCGGAACGCGGAACAAGGCCGGGCCGGGGGCGCTGTCTGGACCGAAAACCTCCGAAGCCGCAGACGGCCGAGCGTGCGTTTGTGGTGCACGTTTCGATTCGCCGGGGCCCGGCCCGGCCGGCCGGAGATGGAGACGCATGGTGTTTTGTCCATTTAGCTTCGTCCTTCCCACAGTTTGATCCTTAATTACGCTTGTATTATGTGAAAATGGTCACATGGGCTCTATCGGAATCACAAGCCCCGTGTCCAAACTCGTCCCTATTGCCGGGGATCGAATCCCGACCCTGCAAACGGAAGGGAGAACGAGGTTAACCCTCGTTTTTGGCACGGTTCGTTGGCAAAGCGGGATTATACGCTCTGGATAGGCCCGGGGGTGAAAATCCGACCGATTCGGAATGGGCGGAGGGATGTTCGTCGTTGCACTTTCGGCCTCCACCTCTTGGCTCCCCGGGGAGAACAATATAATTCAAACTTCCTATCGCTGCAAGGGTTGACTAATTCGAGGCCGTGCTGCCGACGTTACAGGATTAGCAACGATATCCCTATGGCAGGGAGGGTTGGACAGTTCGCATTAGATTAGGTGTGCGAGAAAGTTGTGCGTCCTTTTCACGATGGAAAATTATATTCATGTTTGTTTCGCTTGTACCTATAGAATTCATTAAAATAACACACATCTAATATTCCTTCAATTGTTTTTAGTTGAACGCTTCAAATGAACATTAAAGCATTATTTTGAACATATTTAATACAAAAGCAAACACTTTCGTAATGCACCCAAAACCCAACAACCGACAAAAGTTAGCGTGCACCTTTCTGTTTGCTAAAGCGATTCGATTTGCTGCTAATCCGGGGCGGGATACACTTTAAAGGTTGTTTAATTATTTTTCTACGAATTCCAAAGGGAATGAGTGGATGCATGCGTCCGTGCGCGTCCCTGGGACAGCCGAGGGACAGGAAACAAATGACTCCCTGTAAAATGGCGCAAGGCTCATTAATTTGCTGATGACTCCTCTAATCTCCGCTAAGCCGTCAGCCTCCGGGGCTAGCTCGGACGTTGCGGACGCGTATTGAGCGATCCAAATAACTGCGAGCATCGTTTTTTGCTTCTTGCTTTGCTCTCTCGAAAGGTGAATCTCGATTCAATAATCCTTCTTCGACTGGAGCCTCCCTCGCGGTGCACCATTAATCCAACCGCCAACATAAACGCCCAAGAGACCGGATGAGCGGCTCGAGGTTTCAATCAATCATCGTCTCACTTCCGATCGCCCCGGCTCGGTTCACGTGACGGCTGGCGAGGAAAATGTTGCTTAGATTCATCAATTTCACTAAGAAGGGCCGGCCGGCGAACAGGCCCAAGTGGCCGGGGCGAGGCGAAATGAGATAATATTTATGATGCACGGACATCGCACGCGCGCGCACCAGCCTCGGACGCATTTTGACTTCTGACAGATGATTTCTCATCCCCCGGGCGGTGCGAGCGGAAACCTTCGAAACCAACGATGATCACTCTCGGGGCTGTTCCTTGGCCATCCTTCTAATGGGGATTGATTTTGTTTTATTAGATTTTTTTTTCGGTTTCAGTATCTCATCCGCGAGGCGAGGCCCTTCGAAAAAGGTCAAAGTCAAACGACAACCGCCGCGGCCGCTCGGATGAAACAGCGCGACAAAGGCAACGGTTGCGCTTTAAGCTGAATGTTCAAACGACGTCAAAACACATCCTCCGTGTCCGGATGGAATGAAGATTAATTACACGCTCACATTTTTAACGTTTGTCTACCGGCTTATTAACGAACTACCGAAAGCACGGCTCGCAGAAGACTTTTCCGGCACCAGGTAAACGGCCAAAACGGCCCCAAAATCATCCGCGCCGCGTAATAACCGACCCAGGAAACGGTCCCCCCTTGAGGTTCGCAACTGTGGCGTCTCGCATTTGCACAATTTTTCCCATGCGCGTTCGGGAAATGGTTAATGGGTCGAATGGGCTGTGCTGCACCGCGCCCGTAAAGAAGCTCATTTTTCAAGCACAAAAGTCTTAAGATCTTCCCCGTTTCATTTCGGTGCGATCTTCTGCGAGGGGGAGATGATCGTGTGATCTTCGTTTGTGTTTGTGGTTGTGCTTTTTTTCCTCCTCAGCACACAAAACTGGACAAAGCCTTAGCCACTCTGCCGAAGTTCATCGATGGCACATATTTACCGATTTGTTCCGAGGCGGAGGTCAAAGACGACGGCGGCGACGCATGGTGCGCACTTGCTGAGAGCCCGTACGAACGTGCGTTTAGTCGATGTTCCCGTGCGACCTTAACCCTGCACACAGAGAGACAGAGAGATCGTTCCATGTTCACACCAAATTCCAGCGAATGAGACGGAGAGTCGAAAAATAACTACCGCGCCCGTACGCCGTGACCCGTTCCGTTCACCGGCAAAACAACGAAGGTACCCATCGATAAGCTTACATCTTAATTAGCAACCCGTTGTCTCGAACGCTGGGCTTCCACGACTTGCGGACGACGCCCGTCGGCGTCCTCGAAAGAAAAAAAAAAACACGCCAGCAGAAGGGTTGCGAAATTCATGTTCACAGGACTGTGCGATTTTTGGGAACCTGGTGAGAAACGCAGTGAATAATAACGTCTTTGCGATTTCTTCAGTCTTACGAACGTAATTATTTGCCGAGGAGAGCAAAGAAATCGGCCAATAGAACGGAAGTTTACAATCAATCAAAATAATGGGGGGTTTCGATCCAGTGTTTGCTTGTAGACGATGTTGCAGGGTTTGGCACATCAGTATTAGATGTCAACGGAATTTTGCTTGCTACAACACTTTGTTCTCCTAATAATAATAAGATTCTAAAATCAAACAAAAACTGGAAAACATTATTTTCCACCTTAAATAGATACCTTCTTCACAAAAGAGACCATAATTTACTCGAAGAAATCAATAAAGCAATACATCAAAACCGACACTGCCACCTAATGTATGAAATACACGATGCCAATTCTTCCATAAAAACCCTCTTCACGGCCGCATTCGCACGCGATCGTTCGAGCAGAGGGCAAATTTGTCCCCATCAACGATCGTCATTGTCCGCTCGTCAAACTGCCTCGTTTACGGCAGCTAAAACATAATCATTCTGCAGCTGCAGCTGCACAACGCTCTGCAATCTGGAATGACACACTCGGCACTTTCCAGCAAAATAGGATCCGATCCGCTCTCGGGCAGCGTAGCATATCATATCACTGCAAACAATGGGAGGCCCGCCGCAGCCGAGCCTGAAGAATGGCAGCAGACAGATTTTATGTTCCTCCGTTTCGCTTTCAGTCTTCTTAATGAAACATTTCTTCACCGTACTTACGCGACTAATAGCGGCTGATTAATGCTGGGCAGTATCAATTTACGCCTGGTTGTAATTAGCAACGGCAGCAGCGCACCGCTACGTGTTTTTCGCTATCTTTTTGTTCGTTTTGTTTGCTGCTTCCAGTCGCTTTTTTGCACTTTGTTTTGCAGAGATTTCTTGCAAGAGCCCGTCCGTTGCATCATCTCACCCACTCACTTTCCGGGTGCTGTTCGGAGCCTTGGGAAGGCTCGCGGTATCACATCAACCGAAGCGAATATGATCTTCCCACCAAATATCTACCCACCTGTGCCGTCTGCGAGAACCCCCAGACAAATACACATCTCCGAAGCCTAATGGGTTTCGAGCGAAAGGAACAAACTTGCGGGCCACATGGCTCACCGCACGCTGCCTGAAGCTGACACTAATTAAACCGTGTTATAAATGGGATTTAAAGCACCTCGAACGCAGCCATCCGCCGGCCCGCGTTTGCGGAGGCAAGCCCGATAAGATCAAACCCGTGGTACATGTGGTGAGTGCGATAAAAGGGTAAATGAAGCAAAACGGCGAACGGCCGGAGGAGATCAAATAGAGGATCGATTCGCTCGCACACGGTCCCGGTCGTGCGTGTGGATTGTTTTATGTTTATGCTTCTTGAGCTTCCCTGGACATTCAATTCGCGAAGCCTGGACGGCACACGAGCCTCCACCAGCTTGTGGTGCCTGGTGTGTAGGGCCACAATTTATCATGGATTTGCCCCGGCGGATGATGTGGTCTCCCGGAACGCCCGGCAGGAGAAGGAAAAAGCACAAAGAAAACGGGGAAAAACAGGACAAGCGAAGCTGCACAGCTGCAGCTCCATCCGTTTGTCTAGCCATAAAACTGTCCGTTGATAATTAATTCTACCACATTCCTATACTACACCACCGGCATGGACAGAGCGCTCCGCACTGGTCCCGCATATCCCGGTGTGTGGCTATAATTGGACACTCCGGCCGAAGATACGCGGAATTACGACACAAGATTGCACGGGCTATTAATAGCGCGCGCACGTCAGGAACTAAAAACATGCCCCGCCCGTCTCCGCCTTGCCCTCGTGAGAAACCACAATCACACCACGGACAACACGGCCAGCTGGTGGAGTTGAAGGGAAACGATTTGTAATCAAGCATCCAGCTCCAGAAGCAGGTGAAATCGATACGTCTTGAAGAATTTCATAAAAAAGCAAAAAATGTTACAGAAAGCAATATCACTCCGCCGGGCAGCAGCGCTCTTGGAAGAAGTTACACGAGCTAGTTCTTTGCACTTTACACCCTGTGCGCACTGCACTTGCCCCCCTCCGGCGAGGACGATGACTTTGAGCGAGAAAAACAACCACCATGAAGAGTGTCCAATATCCATCGATGCCCCCGCTCTCAGGCATTCCTCGATATGGGCCGGATATTGGATATTGGATATTGGTGCTATGGGAGTGTCGCCGTTTTGCTTGTCACACCGTCCTGCCCCAAGAAGTGTGTGCGTTCGATTCTACGATTTATTACCGGCGCTGCTGAACCACCGAGCGGTCGAGATATTAATTACTGGAGCGAAGATTCCAGCGGATATATTTCTGCAAGCTCCACACACACACGCACGCCTTACGAAAGATGTCCGCGTGCACGATGCACTGAGATGTCTTTGACTCTTCTCCTAGAAAGTCGTTGCTCTCTTACGCGCGCACGGCCTACAGGTAATGGCCGTAAATCCCAAGTAAACGATCGGAAAACATGACCTTCTAGGCACACGTTTAAAAGAAAGAGATAGAGATCGAGAGATCGAGAGGAAGGATCTAAAAAACATCACAGAAGATTAATGCTAACGATTCCTCTCGCTTCTGCCGACGGGTATATTAACCTTCGCGTGAGTTTTGGAGCGTTTGGAGAGCGATCGAAGGCCACCGATCTTTAATTGGTGCCTAGAGACATGAGTTTGTTTTCGGAGGCAACCAAAAACCCAAGCACCAAACAAAGCAAGTAACCTGACAGATTAAATAAAACCTTCAAAGTCTAACAAGGGGCGGCGTGTGTGTGTTGCACGGTGTCATTGCAATATTCTAACATCAATGAAGACAAAGGCCAAGGTGAACAACAGGAAGCGCGAGTGACATTTTCAACAGTAAACACACATGTCAAACACGCCGAACCGTGTGTGGGTTTTCCTGTTCTGACCGTATATAATTCAGGCGCAATCGAAATCACTTCGAATGTGTGCAGTACAGTGAGAATTGATCCATCTGCGTAGTTCTTCCGTCCTTTACAGAAACGGAACTGCATTAATAATTCCCATAAAATCGCTCCGCTTTTGCCATTACCGAAAGTGACCGCTCTATTCTAATGGATTCGCTTGCCTTCCTCCACTGCGTTGGGTCAGGTGTCCACAGTCTCGCACGTAAAAGCGGAACTGCACGAAATGCACATTGTTTGACCCTAATGGACGTGCCCAATTATTCTAATCATCCGCGTCGGACGTAGACTTCCCCATTCTCGGTGGACATTGTAAGCCGAAATAATCGATAGGCACGGAAAAGCTTTTCCCTCCAGCAGCTATCTCTCTCCTTCTCTATGGGCCAGTGGTACGAACGATGTTGGAAATGAACCATCCTTCAGATTTGATTGCACCGCTTCCAGAATAGAGACACAATAGCGCTACCGTGCCCAGGTAGGCCTTAATTTGCTCTCCCAGCGCCCCGTTCCCGTTGATCGCCCGGGAACACACTACCATCAATCAATTGACATTACGGTGCCACCCGGTGCGCCGGATAACAAAACGGTAGTGACGCAAATGTACGCTGATTTGGCTCGCGGGACACCCCGAGACGCTCACTCGCTCGATCGCTCATTATCGGTGCGCGGTGTGGTGCAGTAATTTGCCAGGCCCGACATTCCAGCGCCAGCGGCTTTTAGTGACACGCGCGATAGCGTGATCTCCTGGGAGGAAAACGCGATTCGAGCGTCAATCAAGAAAGTGCATCAGAAAGTGTGCTATGAGGCAGAGTTTGTTGCAGCGCTGCCGTGACTCACCGTATTCAGTGCGACTCGCCACCATCAAGGTCAGCGGGGACGACTAGCTGGCGGCAAAAACGGACTCCCGGATCGATGCGCGGAGGTAGGTGACCGCGCGTAGTCACAACATCTTACGACTCAATGTACGTGCCCCCACCGGGTAATGATTGTTTTCCAAGCGCCCCAACGCCAGAAGTTGGTCAGGAGTTTGGGCCACCACCCCAAGCGCTGGGTAATGATGGTTCGTCACGCAAACTACCGCCTAAATCTTCCCCCAGAACGCGGGAGTTCGGCGCAAACATGCCGGTGGCGGCGACACGCTGTCGGTTTTGGTCGAGTATTAATGTGAGCATCAAAGCAAACATCGCCGTTGTTCGGTTTCCTTTCCATCTTTTTCGGGCGTGTCGCGAGCGATTTTCTAATGCCCGCGCCCATACCACCGGCTGCTCGTTACAAACTCGGTCAGGTTAGGTCAGTCATCGGGGCAGAAGATTCGATTTTCTTTCTAACGGAAGGCGATGCCCGTGCGGGTGATGCAGGCAAAAATAGCCCGAAAGCGACCAGACACTATAACGGACCGGAGGATAGGGTCCGCGTCATCATCATTACGGTGGAGTTCGCAAGGCACGCCCATTATCAGCGCCGGGAAATCAAAATCGGAACACAATGGTTAGTTTGGACGCGCGGATTTGGACCGCTTTCATCCCGTCAAACGCTCATCAAATCAAACAACCGAAGTACCGAATCTTCGGTAGAGAGTATTTTAATTTGCCTCGCAGGGAGAGGGAAGTGAGAGCTCAGAGAGTGCCGTAATTTGAGAAGATCCGGTCTAATCTTGGATCTTCTGGATCTAATAGGTTCGCCTAAGGTGTTCCACCTCCCGAAACAGCTCACGACAAAGAGATGTTCTTGGGTCGATTGTTTCGCACTGCTGCTTCTCGAAAGTGCCAACAATCGAGGTCGTCCCGGCACATGTGTGGAGTCGGTCTACCCAAAGCCGACCTCAAGATGTGGTCATCCATCACGGGACGTAAAAGAATTCATCACACTCTTTACCGTTATTCAAACGCACTTTGTATGCCGAGATCTTTTTGTGTTCTCCTGCTTGTTCCATGTCGACACAATAAGGGCATTATTAATTACCCTACCAGAACAGAAGTAGATGTTCTCCAACCTTGTCCCAGCCGGGGCAAGTGGTTTATATGAAAATAAAAAGAGCACAGATGAATCGCCACTACCACCATGATGGTGTGAAGTAAAGCTGAAGTGCTCTTGACATATTTTGGCAACCATTCTCTGGCCTGGACGAGGACGGGACGGACGCATACACATCTCATCTCAACTGACATTCGAGTGGACATTAATCCTCAACGTGCCCCTATGTGCGAATGGCCTTATTAAATTTCGCACTCTCCAAAAACTTTAGCAAAAACAAAGCACCCATTGCGAAAACGAACAATCACAATTCTAAAACGATGGTTTAACCACGATAAAGCCCTAACATCTCGAGTACATCTCGGGTGGCCACTGCTAGGTACCTGCCGGTCCCAGTCCCGGACCGCCGTTAAGTCACAACCGAGCGGGGCATAAAGTTCTGGCACAATATTTATAAGAAAACACCCGAGAACCTTCAACCCGGGGTGAATATTCGGCCGCTTTCGAGCACGCCACTCGCTCCACGGCGCTATGTGTGTGCTTGTGTCGCCGAGATTGTGGCGCTGGCTGGAACGCCCGGGTGGTTTCTCTGTGTAGTTTTATCTTGCCGTTCCCAGAATAGATGCCTTCGTTGGGCTCATCTTGGGTGGGTGGATGGAGAAGGCAGGGCGAACGGGCAAGAAATTCTTGCGGCGTCATTATATTTTCAACCGTGCCTGCTGCTCCACCGGGCTGAGTGTTCGCCACGTGATAAGAAGACCCTTATGAACCCTTTTTTCGGGATTGCTCAAACCAGCTCCAGACGCTTTCCGCAAAGATTGGGTTCAAAAATTTACCAGCATCGCTTCTGCCCCTATCGATTGATGTAAGATTCAGGCGTTCAAGGATTTGCGGCAGAAACACTAGATTTTTTTTGAATGTTAGTTGTCTTTACGTTCTTCAAAAATTGAATAAACCTTATATACTCTTGGGTGATAGGATTGAAATTAATCATGCCATGAGTGCGTAACAATCCAACAGGGTCGCAAGGATGATCTTGTAGCGATCGGATACAGTACTTGGCAAGGGATTTATATATAACAATATTAATAGGGTTGGGAACTTTTCAATATATAAGCATAATTGTATGAAAACGGCAGGATAGGATCCAGATCCAACATAATCACTAATTAATTAAAAACAAACACCGTGAGAAACCTCACATTGGAATTGCGAACAATCGGAAGGGGTACAAATTATGGATAACTTCGACATGCAGCTCAAGAAATTACCAGCTCTCCTACTCTCAATCACACCAGTTCGAGGAATCTTCCATACTAATTAAGACCATCTTTTAAAAAATCAAGGTCAGGTTTGGGACGGGAAACGGATATCAAAGAGTTATCCATCATTCGCACTCGCGTCCTCCGTGTTGTCATCGTCGTGGTGTGTGACTACTGCGGACACTAGATTATGTTCCCATGGAAATGTCAATGCGGCAGTGAGCCAACACAGAGCACGACAAAACAGTTACGATACGGTCCAGTGCACATTCCGACGAACTAGCATGTGTGTGTGTGTATGTGATTGTGTCTAGACCGTGCGAACATGCGGGTGAAGCTGTTCGGAATCTGTCGCCACGGTGTGTGTACTACCATGTTTGTCTCTGTCTTTCTCTCGCCCTCTCTCTAGACGATCCGGTAACTGATGGCAATGGCTGTGTTAAGCGACGCGTTAGATTGCGATCTTCCAACCTCAGCCTCGGAGTGAGCCTGAGGATTTTCAAGCGTCGTCACCGCCATCCTCCTCTCATCAGGCAGACACGATGCAACCGTCTGGAGAAAGTTTTGCGGTGATCATGCTTCTAGCAACCAGGACCCTCTCCTCCATTACTCCCGCGTCTAACGATGATTGCAAGTGACCCTTGAAACGGTGTCGTAACTCCTCCACGACCAGCGCACATGGCCATGCACAAGAGTCGTCCGACGGCCTATACTGCGGCGAGCAAGTTCCTCGTGGCATAAATGTTAAATAATGGCTCGGACTGTACGCCACATTTCTCATCCCGCAACCCAACGAGAACATCCGGGACGTGAGCGAGGAGGTTGATTCGTTCCGGTTCCGTTGGTCAAGTAAGGCGTCGCGAGGTGGCGAGAAATATGCGTCGCTTTACGAGCATTAAAACAAGCTTTATAACGTGCACTTCTTCCTGGTGACCATAGATCAAGTGATTCTCCCGTCGTGAGGAGCTCATAACGTTCCCCCCACTGCAGGACTCTCGACCACTGGAGTTCACCGTGGAAGGAGAAGGAGAACGACGACGACGACGAGGAGCCGACAAATTTTTCATTTAGTGGTCACACTCACTCCACACCCGGCCTAATGGCTGCACCATGAAACTGCGACCAAACGACCCTCAAACGATGCTGTCGCCATCGTTAACTTAATCCTCGTGATTTTTACTCGAATCATTTACAATTAATTTTGCTCGTTGCGTCCGCAGCGGGAAAGTTTGCCCGCTCGTCAGGCACCATTTAGTTTGGCACAGAACCGATCCTCCGTTGGGAGGAGCACATTCTAGCGGAGGCGTCTAATGTGTGGCATGGTAGCGATAAAACTCCCGATCTCATCGTGAGGATGCAAAAGTTGCTCCTTTTTGCGTCGGTTCCAAAATTTCCAACTACACTCACTACAGCCACTAGCCAGCATCCGCAAACCAAACCAGACACATCGGAGAGGAGCTTTTGCGATAGAGCTTACAGAGTCTTCCCGGTAAGCCCCCATCCTCTTAAGAGGCAGCGTAGTAACACGAACAAAATGAATGGAAATTTGAAGCCAACTGTTCGTAAACTTCGAATAGAATCATCGAGCCAAAACCAACCATCAAGTGCTGGTGCTGCTGAGCGCTCCTCCCTTTCTTCGCCTCGGCCCGGAAGTGCGGTAGGCTTTACTTCAAATAATGGCTATGCAAATGAGCATTACTTGCCGTATCTTTAAATATATGTGCAAATTTAAGCCATCCAAAGCTATCGGAGTGTAGCAGCGCTAAGAGGGCCGGCCACAGGACCGAGAAAATGGCTTTGTCTGGAGACGGCTCTCGCCTAAGTGCAGCATAGGGCATTCATTAGCCTTCTCCGCGGGTCCACCACCGCAATCTGCAGCTAAATTACCATCGGTCAAAATTTATTAACTACCGGCACTCAAGCGAGCATAACCACATGCTGCAGTTAACAAGCCCCTACACGTTGTCGCTTTTTCGTATTTTAATTTTGAAATGTTTGCGTGCGGGTGATACTCATTACTGACCTTTAAGCGAACCAGCGCTTGTGCGCGATGTCGTGTACAGTGTTTTTT
Source organism: Anopheles dirus (assembly GCA_000349145.1). Classification (NCBI taxonomy): domain Eukaryota; kingdom Metazoa; phylum Arthropoda; class Insecta; order Diptera; family Culicidae; genus Anopheles; species Anopheles dirus. Next base: position 3,428,249 of record KB673423.1, read on the forward strand.
TTATGCTTCCAAATAAATGCATCACAACCATGTTCGATCGCTTTATTTGTGGAACCAAAGCCGCTTCAACACCAACAAAAGGTTGATTAGAAAACGAAGCAAACGTCGTGTGCGTGCTTCCAATCAGCCATCGGACCAGCCAGCCTTCGGAAGTACACCACCTTGGAGATCAAAGGTAGAGAGCCATTCCGTTTCGCTGACGGGCCAATAAATTCCTGACCATAAAATTCCGCAATGCACTTTGCCGCGCTCCTCGGTGCGATGTTTGGAATGCAAATTAAGCCGTACTGCCCTTCATTGAGCGCGATTGGAGGTAAAGCTGGACGCGGAGGAGGGGCAAAAACCATCGCCCTGCCATGTAAAGTAAAGAGCCGTGCGGTCACCATCAGTTCCAAGAGAGTGTTGCAAAATATCTCCCATTGCTATTTCTGCAACCAGAAATCTTCTTCTCGCTCGGCACCTGACCCGGTGGTTTATTGCACCCGGACAGGCTTTAAACCTACTTTTAAGTGTGGCAGGGTATTAGTTGGAATAAAACACTCTTAATTAATTGGCTAAAGACATGTCGTCAGCAAGACCGTCTTTCGTCTAACGCAGCAGTAAAACTGCAATCAATAGCTTCGATTGCAACAAATCACAACCACCTGCCACGAACACTAGTGCGGCTAACTATGGCACATAAACGTGGGTTATTTTGAATAGGAATTCAAAACATGCGGTATAAAAGACTTTTAAGACAAAACTTTAGTGCGTCTTCCAAATACAATAATATGAAGATTCTACATGGAATGTGAGCAAATGACGCTCTGGTTCGATTCCAAAGACGAGCAACACTAAAGTTGCGATCGGCTCCCAGTGTCAAAGCCCTCTCGGTAACAACGATTAAAATTAGAGCAACACCAACGCCTCCTCCTCCTACTTCCAACAACAACAACGACGCTCTCTCCCTCTCCTGCACTGTAGTTAGCACAAAATAGCACCGAACTGACACCGTTCACATTGCGTCACGTGCCTAGCCGGCTTTCCATCGCCCTTTTTTTCGTTAAGCGCAGGCCCCCACATTTAACCCATTTCCATCGAAACAACTACTCCTCCACGAACGAACGGTTTTACCTTCTGGCTGATTGCAATTAAAAATGCAACCTTCTGCGTTCGCAATACTCTCCAACCGCCGCGTCGATGATGGCTTTTTGGGACGGTGGTGGTAGTGTTGGTGGCGTGCAAAAGGTGCATTGTTTTTCGCGTGGCACGTATGCCGGAGCGACGGAGGTGGAATTGGTTTCTATTATGCCGTGTTTGGGGTGAATTGTTGCATGAATATTACCCTGCCCGGAGTGCCCGGAGTGATTGTGTATGGCTTGCCGTCGCCAAAATCGCTTCCTTCCTCGCACGATGCGCTTTTCCCGGCCTCTATCTCTCTCTCTCTTTCTCTCTCGCGATCCAGTGAACTTGACACAGTTTTGAGGAACGCCGCCGATGTCTTTCCGATGCGATGATATGTTGGTCGGAGGTCTGTGTGTGTTGTTGCAACACGACCAAACAATCGGAAATTTGAATGTGAGGCAGATGAATAGGAAGTTGGGCGTACGGCGGTTAGGGCGATTTTGATCGCGCAAGCGAGACCAGACTGGCACTCCCAAGAGATGTTCTTCTCAGGACATAAAAGAAAACAGCTTTCCACCCTCTTTAAGGCGTTCAAAGAACTCATTCCAGCAAATATTCCAAACCAATAAAACGACGAACTCATAAAATCGTAACTGTTGCTGATTTTTACAAGAAAAACAATACCGCCGAGAGAAACTCCGACATGGGACACAAACAAACGCACTTTCGCACCAGACCAGGCTAAAGGTCTGATTGAAAACTTCCACTTTACGACCCGAACGTCCGAATCGTGCCCTTTGCCGGATAGACCGTTCTTCGGGAGCAACAAAATAACAAGACAAGCGGTACGAAAATCACGTTCCCACTCTGGAAAGGACACGGATGAGTAGCGGATATCGATCCAACGGCGTTGCGTTTTATTTTTTCCCCCACTATCGTCCCTTCCCTATCGTCCGTGCCTTAATTTTCCATTGACGTGCTCCTTCCGCCAGGATGTATCGCGCTAACAGAGTTTATACGTTCGATTTGCCACGCTTTGGCCACAGCTTTTCGACGAAAGCAGCAAATGGCAACGAAAAACCAGCTAGATGAAGCGACTCGAAATGGAGCGATAGATTTCCAGGACGCGAGAGGGTAATTGGTTCAATCAGACGAAATCCAAAGACGTTGCCCACAAAGAAAACGCGTGTTTGCAGTTGGTTAAATTCCACGCAGCACGGCGGGAAACCCGCTACGGAGTACGGAGAAAAACACGTGAGCGCATTAAACGCAGCCAAACCGAACGCAATCGTTCGTTAATATGAAACAGCGATAATTTATATCGAGTTTCATCGAAATCAGCATACCGTACGGCGTTTCGCACGGGACGCCCTCCGGCCATGTGCCGGAGCCAGCGGGTGGACGGAGTCGAAATTGAAAATAAACGTAGGAAATAAAGACCCATTTCGTTCCGCCTGGGGCGCGTTCGGATGGGTTTTGTTGTGCGCGATCGAATTATTAAATTATTGCCATCGCATGAACACACGCACACACATACGGACTAGCGTGATGCGAAACCGAATTCCTAAACACTTCCACACAGCTGGAATCCATCTGAACCAATCTCATTGTACTCTGGCATGGCCAGATGCTTGAGAGCGGAACGAATCGCGCCGAACTCATCTCGTAACCGGCAGCAGCACCAACCGTAGCATATAATAATGTTCAAGGTCAGCAGCGCGCACGAGGTGCCAACAATCACGGTAGTTATGCCCCGGCATTGCCATGAACCCGAGGCCCCTCCGCACGGAGCCGACATCAGCCACTTCAGCTTCAGCACACACACACACACACACACAGAGACTACACAATCGACGTACAATCGATGCGAAACACGCCGGGGCTTGAGATGATGAGCAGTGGGAAGATGATACCTTCAACGTTTGGACGCAGGCATTCTCGACCCTCGTCGAGAGCTGCCACTGCTGCTCTGTCAAGCAGCTGCACGTTTCAATTAAAAATTATACGAAATGATTGATTCCAAGCGTCGACAGCGATAAGACCTTCATTCCGGGGCATCGTGCGGATGACGAGGTACGGCGACGAGGCTTACCTACAACGAGACGAAGGAAAAACAAATATTAGTAGCGGAAATAATCTAAAAAACTTACTCCCACACACACACCATGATCAAGTTCGTGAGGTTCGGTGGATGTAATCATGCGATTCCGTCCACCACCAGAGCCGCGCACCGGGAATTACATCATGCATCGCACAATCGAATCATATCGGACGCCACAATCCGATCGGGAGGAAGTGTGCCAATCATAAGCGAGTGGACTGTGATGTCCAATCTAAGAATCCCATCGGAAATTGGTGTCACTACGGACAGGGGGGAATGGACACTCCTGAGTGACGGCTTCATCATCAGGAATGCCAATTTCTTCCGCAAATAAGGTACCTCCCTGCGCCGGTGATGACGCACATGAGTCACACCTATCCGCTACCAGCCGGAGAAAGTATTAATATTGTAAAATCCCAGAAACACTCTGAGAGCTGACGGGGGCAAAAAGTAGGCAAGTAGTGCCTACACAAACGGAGTGTTCTGAAACCTGTTTGTAGGTTATGTGAGCTACCCGCGAGCAGGGAATTTCGAAATGCATGTCATTCGGATGTGTTTTTTTTTTCTCTTTGTCGTTTCTCGCCAGGTACATTCCGTGCGTTGTTTAACTGCAACCGAACGGCGTTGCATGCTTGCTAGAAACGCAAAACTGGTTCACGGATGTGGATGTGGTTGCACTTGGCATGTGATGAAGTTTTGGGATTTCATTTTGATGCTGCATTGTTGTGCTTGAGCGGCTGGAGCAGGTTGGTGGTTTCGCAGTATTATCACCACCATTCCAACATGTACAAATGGATGCTTTGGATTATCCGAAAAGATGTTCCTGGTCGCATCATAATGACGAATGAGCACGTGTTAATTGCGAGTTGCAATATCTCTTCCATTTGAATCACTTGATGTGCTCTATATTCAAGTTATTTTGAATCATTTTCCAATAATTTGAATTATAGACATATCACGACGACCTATCAAGCAAGTAAAACCATTACGGATCGCTGCACGCAGCCAGGCACTCGGTGACCACGTTGAATCCCATTAAAAGCTCTGTCATCGTCACCAGCAATCAGGATCTTTTAATCCCTCAAACTACGATCCACCTCCGAGTTAACGTCATCTAACGCAACGTGACGGATTTTCCATCCCAGCTGATGCGGCTCTCCTACGATGAAAATGGAGCGCTCCCACTCGTAAGTGCTTCATCGGGAGTGGGTTGAAAATTCATTAGGAAAATCGTATGATGGTGAAATTTCACCTCCAATAGCATGCTGCATCTCGGGCTTGTCAGACGCAACTAGCGCTGATGGACAAGCGACGGAAAATGGATTCAATGCTCGTTGACGGATTTAGGTTGGGGTTACGCTTTGCATCACAACACGGTACACTGCGGTTTTTTATGATACATCACCGTCCTGGAATCGCACTTCTAAGCCAGAAGCATATGCTGCAAACCTTTTTCCCAAGGCGGAGGTCACAGTGGAACGGGCGGTTGTGTCCCTCTGGCTTCCGTGACGCGCATTCATTCTGCTAGTTAATTTTAACTGCACTGAATATCATGCCCACGTTGGCTGCATATTTCACCCCGTTTATGCATTTCACTGCAACGTCGTCGAAGCCGCAGCATCACTCAGCGCGCGCCTTGATTCCTCTACGTCTATGTTGTGGGATGAGAGATAGTTCCAGAGCTTCCGAGGTGCCATGTGGTGATGTTGGAGGTGGTGGTCGTGCGATGACTTGCAACAGAACATACTCCCGGAAGGGATGATGAATTACAACCTCCACCCAGTAGCAGGACCAACAGTCCCCGATGTCATGTGAAGATGCTAAGCATGTGTGCTAGTTACGCTGCAATTACATTTCGAAGAGATGGTGCGTACAATTGGCATCGCTTTCGCCAGCAAGAAGTTCCTCGCCCGATTGGGAAGGGCGGTTGATGATAAGCTCATGCAACGATAAATTAAATGTGTCTCATTATCGCAAGCGAACCAACATCTTGCCAATTGTTGGCACACGCCTAAAGCAAACCACCCGCTACGCAACCGAATGCTAATTGAAGCTCGTCGTGAACTATGCGAATGCCTCCGGAATGTGCCTGGGAATGTGCAAGCTTCGGTACGGCCCGCTTGCCCCCGTTGCCGGCCGCGCATAGTTTCGCTAAGGTTAAGACTCATCGCAAAAGCACCGAAAGCCGGGGCAGGTGAGAACCGGGCATACCGATGTCGGCACCGCGCTTGGACAAGCGAGCCCGTGGCTCATGATGATCACCGAGCCATCCACCGTACCCACGCCATTCACGATTATCATCCACATCGCAGACACTTGCGATGCCCCTATCAGTGTAATCTACAACAACATCATAATAAATTCAGCTACCGACCGAGGCGGGTACCAACAGCAACCGAATTGGTAATTGTTGCACCCTAAAGGGTTACACAGCGTTCCCGGAGCGCTCCGATCGTTTGCGCCATACCCCGACCCGGTTGGACGGTGGTGATGATGGCAGTGACTAGTCATGCTCAAACACTAACAAACGACGAACAAAGCGATCGTCAACAACAACTTCGAACGTACCTATTGCGATTAGACCTAAAGAGACCCTAACCCCCGAGTGATAATAACGATAATGCTGCAGTTTTGCTAATCCAGTCACATCAGGGGGTGGGCATTATGTGGAACCAATCATCAAACACCCTGCTCCGAGCGAAAGGTATACAGAAAATGCGTTTCCATACATATTCATGAGTCGAAGAAGACGCACGAACTGGAGCGTTTTGCCGGCTTTCGAATTCTTCAGGAAGTCTTCTTTTCGTTTATCTTCGTAAGGTGTGATTCATTCGATCAAAGGAAATAGTTAGCATCTTTTGCCATCCTTTCCCCAGGAGATGGGTAATGAAGAGCGATGTTTGAAAAGAATGCTAAAACAACAGCCACATAGACCGCAACAGCAAAGCGGGAAGATTAAACTGCTTCCACAGAACATTTCATACTAGACAAAAGGCAACCCATTGTTTATTTTGAGCTGCGTGTTTAAACCACCTCCAACTCCAAGCCAACACGTTTCTTTCATGGTACCACGTTTGTTTGGATAAACATTTGCACGTTTCTGAGAAAGTTATGATCGTTTGCTCGGTCGACAACACACAGTAAAGCATAGGAAAAGATCTAGTCTAGGTCGAGATTTGAACCCAGAACGTGTATTATGTAGAGCCATGCAATTACCAACTACTCCATAGATTCCGCCATAAGGTAACGCAGTTAAACAGGATTATATTGAAATAACCATTGAAATAGCTTGAACGTGAACAATCACTTCCATTTCCGACGAACACGTTTCTGTTTTGAATTAGATGCCAGTTTTCATTACGATTCTCATGAAATTGGAACGTCAGAACATATAAACGTATGTTCATTGCGTAGCTTTACCATCTTTCCAGAAATATGACCACAATTTTATCCAGCACAGTTTTCATATTTTCTAAAATCTGGACATCACGAAAGCAATGCTTAAATGGAGTTTGCTCAAACTAAGAAAAAAGCAAAGCCTTCCTCCCCGAGGACCCTGCCGAGCAACGCAGGACGGGAAAAAGCCAATTTTCTAACGAGGAAATCTATTTCCTACGCTTAGCAGTCATTTCTAATCAGCTTCCTACGTCAACCGTGAGGAAGGTTGACTTTTCTGGTTCGATGTCGTTTCCAATTTTTCGCCCGTTCGTACCCGTTAATCCCATCCCGGTAAGGAGTACTTACGGGGACGACGGAGAAAATAGCGAACGCACGTGGAACACCTGATTCCCCGAGCGATTCCTACGCATGGCAGGGACAGCACATTCCTTCGGCGAAATGGGTAGCACGCGAAGAACGAATCGAGGTAGAACGCACACACCAAAACCGCACCACACACAGCGGCTTATCATCAAACGCCAGCCGATCAAGTTGCAGACCGAAATCCACCCACCCACCCCGTGTGTCTCGCTGAACCCCTGAAAAGTCCTGGCGAGCACATAAACTTCTGAATAATGTAATAAATCATATTTCCCGTTGCCCGTACAGGAGCGAGGGCGCGGTGTTCCGGTTGTCAAGGTGGGACCGAAAGGTGTTTCCTTCACCTTCGGTTGCGGTTTCCCGACAGCGCCCGAGCCCGTTTGGGGTTTTTTTTTTTCGTTAAATATCCTTATTATTATTTTGTAGCACAGGCCAACGGCACCGGGAACACACACAGCGTGTGCGTATTTGGGGTTTGCGTGCTGATGAAAGGCGCAATGGCGAACCCGCTTTTTGGCATTTTCTTCAAGAGCACCCTGCACCCTGTTCGGGGTTGATTTTGGCGCAGACGACCGAGGGGAAAAGTTCCGCGACGACTTGTTTTCTGTTGGTTGCAGCGCATGGCGAGAATCGGGGAGGTCTAGAACACATGTGGCGAGAAATAAAAGGTAAGTTATGGAGGCAATATAGCACACACGGCACGAGCCTCGAGCGGAGGCACCGTATAAAATAGTTCCGGACCAGAACGCTGCTCCGGTCAGGTGGTCCACCAGGTGTGGTGTTCCAAATAGAGTCTTTTCTTGGAAAATAAAATCGAAGGAGAAAGACGTGGCTTCTTGGCAGCCTAACCTACAAATCGATATCGGGCACGAACGAAAAACACGAACACAAGAAACGAAATCCAATATTTCAACCTTTGTTGCCACCGAAAACAAACTAATTACCTTAACTCATATTAAAAGTCATCCGCGTCATGCTCCTCCCGTGGGGAAGCCTTTTGTTGTGGCCGAAGTTATCACTTTATGCTCGTTACAAGCAATCATCTTCGGTGCTTCCAGTTGTTTCGTGCCGGCACACAACAATGCCGGCGCGGTAATCTTATCTAAGTCACCTTTCGCAGCCTAGAGACCGGAGCACGGCAAGCGTGAGCCAAAGATCGAATAAATAATTGCATTTCATCATAAACATCATCATCAGCCGGGCACGTAGTAATCGGATTTAACCAGCGTCATCATTAAGCTCTCGCTCTCCCTCATCCTCCTAACAGCACCACAGCTGTGATGAAACCGCGATTTTCACCAATGTAAAACGGAGCATGAATAACTATCAAAACCCCCAGCCGAGCACGAGAAGATGGCACCCCCTTTCAAAGCTCTTTCATTTTTCCCGACCCGATGTTAAGCGATTCGGTTAATTTTTCACAGCCTCCCATCACATCACGCTCTCGCGATCGGTCTCGATCTCGCAGCCAAGACAAATTTGACGGCACGAAACGAATGCAACATCGCGTCGCATTGCATAACGACACCCCGCAGTGTTCAAATAAAGCTGATCGCAATGAAATGGCGCTCGGCGAGGCCAGGCGTAGGAGAAGAAAGGCATAATTTTTCCTCTACTGTTGGTGGATGTTTTTCCTACCGCTGCGGTTAAGTAATCTAACCCCCAAAACCGAGGCACGGCCTGTGTGCAATGCACAGTCGGCAGTGAGATAAACACTAACGGTCGAGAAATGTGCAGCTCATCCTCGCGCCGCTCGATTGCTTGGAGAGCTCGCTCGTGGAGCTCTCGATTCAATTAAACCATAACAATTACGCCTATCGTGCTGTGTTGAGGCTCGGTTGCCGAGGGTGGAGTGGAGATTATGTCCACCGCTCCACCAGCGAATGCAGGAAGTCATTGTACCGTTGGCTCGGCTGAAGACTCTCCACCGGAGTGGCACGCTCCATAATCGGTGCGATCATCAGCGAAGTCAGCGCTCCGGTGAAGGCGAGAGTGTGGATTGGAATAATTTTGGACACTACCATTAACGTCCGTAATTAATATGCAAAGCAGTCCAGCGCTGCCATTGTTGGACTGTAATTATCCACAACGTCCCAGTGTATGATCTGATTTTTTCCCTGATCTGAGACACTGTTGATTGATGGTCTCTAAAGCAGCTCTAAACGGATTAAGCGAGAGGTCGGTCTTCTTCGGTAACAGCAGCCAGTGACGTAAGATTAGCTCTCCTCGTTCGCCGCTCAAGGGTCCTCTACCGGCGCTAAGTGCGCTGCACTACTTGCCAGTGCGATAAATAAAAGAAAAACGAACTGATCTCGACCGTCCGTGTCCGTGACCATTTATCTGAGCCTCCATCCTCCAAGCAAATCGAACGACGCTCGGTGAACAAACAAATACCACACAAATCATACAATAACGATAATAATACACTACTCCAGGAGACCGGCCGGCGAAGAAGCGCCTGTCGGCAACCGTAAATTATGCTGCTTCTTCTTCTTCTGGGAGCCCCAGTGGGCCTCCCAGATATCTCTGCTCTCCCGCGCGTCTGCCAGGATGTTGCAATAAATATGGCCATTTTTTGCCCTACCGCGAGTGTTGGAACAGGAAATAAAAACCACATCAGGAAAGAGGCAATTTCGAAAACCACCGCAACGCGCTGGCAGAGGGCTGCCCAGCAGTTCTACACGGACGAAGCAAAAAAAAAAACACAGAAAAGAATCGCAGACACCGAAAATATTTCACCTCATTTGCATGTCATAAATATTTAGTCAAACACACACACACACACCCAGGTCCAACGAACGGCCTTTTCATTCTCGGACGAACTTTGCGAACTTCGGGCACGTTTTCCATGGCTGCCGCTCCGGCGAAGAAAAAAACTTCGATTCTGGAGCATTCCCGAAGTTCGAGAGAAATCTTTTGCCAAAAAAAGATTCGCAAAATTATCACCAAACGCTGAACGGTTTGGGAAAAATTTACAGCACCTTCTTTGAAATTGGATTTCTTCTTTCGTCTCCCGTCGCACTCACACACACCCGCGCGAGTATAAGCGAGGCGGATGATGTGGAGGATCCTTCCTGCCCTCTCCACAGTGCAGTGGCCTCTGTGGAGCCAATGGAGCGGAAGAGGCAATAAAATTCACTCCATTTCACTCCGTGCGGAAACCTATTTGATCCCGTGCGTATGACATAACACACGTGAGGTTGCCGCGCGTACGTCGATAAATATGGCGTAAATGACTAAGTGGATATCTCCCCCGCTCGCAGCGGAGCGTGCAGAGGACCTGTTTTCCCAGCAATTAAGTCCCGTGTACTGCGCCACGACAGATTGGCCGTACAAACAAGGCGACCCCGGTACGGGTGTGGGCTACCGCCCGGCAGACGGAGCCCGATCGGAAACCAGCTAAATAAACAAGCGTGCCAGCGGCGTCGTGTGAGTCGTTGCCATCGCCGTTTCCCAAGAACCTTTTATGCCATCTTCGACCGCACGATGTGGTGCAGCAACATTGTTGCAGAGGCCGAGCCACGCTCGCAAAACAGGTCCATCGCCGTAAAAAGACCCCCGCCTGGAAAAAAGCTCGAACAGACACGAAAACTTTACTTTCAATCACCCTCCCAGCGCACGCAGCGCTCCTGGCCTCCCGGAAGGAGCACTCATTTCCTCATTTCCTCGAACAAATCGGAATACTTTTCCGACCCGTTCCCGATAGCCGCGCAGCTGTGGGGCGAGGATAGGCAGGCAGCGTAGGTATCAACACGCTGCCTAGGCGCCAGGTCGGGGTTTGCGTTTTTACTGCTTAATCAATAACGTCGCCGCGCGGGTGGAACGTCTTTCCGAGCCGCGTGCTTTTCGAGTACCGGAGGTTCGCACCAATGGCAACTATCCCGCTTCCCGACAGCTCGGAATGCAACCCGATCGTTTATCGCAAATCAATCTTTACATTTAATCGTGTATATTAATTTATGTAACGCGGTGAGGCAACTCAACATCTTCTCACGGGCTCCAGAAACAATGGATAAGCCTGACTCACGTGAAATCGAACGGGAAAGGCAATGGAAAATGCGCATTAAGCCAGCGCCGGGGGGCACAGGAAGCCCCACGATGACAATCTGCGTTCTCTCACCGCTTGCGTTCGCCCTTTCGTCGGATCGATGAATTATGATCGATATTCTGTAACGCTTTCTGCTCGCCTCGCGTCACATGCTTCTCCCTGCAACGTTTGTTCGCGCTCCTCCGTTCCGGTTGAGACATTTACAGGGGTTTTCAAGATATGGCTCACTAGAGATTTTGTTTTACGAAAAGTCGAATAAAAAACACTAACATCGAGGCGATGTTACAGTGGTTATACCTATAGATAAAACTACTTCAATACCATACGGACCACGCTACATATCGCACCTGACGAACCCTGCACCCAGCACACAAACCACGCCACGTGCTTCGGGCACTCAAAGTACGGCACGACAGCTGATGGCCGATCGGTTTCAGCTGATAACATCAAGTACTTTCTCGTCACAGTGTTCACTTTCTCTTTCACGTTTTGAAAGTAAGTGAGGAACATTATACAATAATAAAAAATGCAATAAAGCATACCACATTAATGGGTTTACAATGCCTAACTAGCTCTCATTACAATACTTTGTGCTTGGGTGAAACAACTGTCACCCTCGGGGCAAAAGAATCCGGTTCGGAATTCCGTGCACTTCCGTCACCGGACACCGAGAAGAGCACAGAAGATCATCAACATGCCACATCTTCGTGGAACCGGTTGTAATGCCCCCCCCCCAACAGGGGAATGTTTGGTACTGGGAGTGAAACTCCAGCAACGCTGATCACGACCGGCACACGATAAATCATTATTCCACGTCAGCTTGACGTTGACCATCAGAACAGTGCGCGCAATAAGTGCATCTTCCGGTGCATCACTCTCGCTCCGCGCACACACAGGAACGCTGCTGCTTCCGTCCAACAGGCAAATTGAATGATTGACGATGATTTATGAAGTGCGTGTCACTTATGGACGGCGGTCGTATAATGAGCCAGCGGACTCCGCAAATGTCGCAACCTGTTCACACTCCACACGCTGGAGCGCTGAAAGAAGTCATAAAATATTAATATAAAGCCATCGAAGCGAGACTTTCGGGAGAACGCACGTCGGTGTTCACATCCATTCTCGAACGTGTCGTCGCCGAATCGCGAAGAAATGGGCCACCAACGAACCAAACCAACGCTGCCATCGATGGATGCCGCTGTGCCGCTTGTGAAACCAGTTTACAACCGAAATTAGCATAATCTTGTCCGTTAGGTGCCACATGCTGGTTCTTTTTTTTTTTGCACGTTGGAATAGGCACCGGGTCCTCCCGGCTCGGCGCTTGTTGGGTTAATGTACACTATCACTATCACTATCACCATAGTCATCCCTCCTGGAACGCAGGGTCTATGCTGTCAAACGAAAAAAGAAATACCACCTCACCCACACTAAGGCAGCCTAACGGGAATGGAACTCTGTGGCCTTCTTTTTTGTTCGTATGGTGCTGACCGAAACGGCCTCGTTCGGAGCCTTTTAGATCCTGATTTTATTTCAGTGTTGCCAGGGCGCAACGTTCGGCGGCCCCTTTGAGCGTGCTCTGTCAGCTACGTGTTTGATGTTGGGAGTACTCCACACGAAAGTGAACGACAAACTGCGCTGCCACACCGAAAAGTGAACGCTCCGTCACATCCCTTGCGGAGGGTTTATGCCACAGTGGACAGTGTGTATGTCCCCTTCGCAACGGGCGGGCACCATACTATCTGGGCCGGAAGCTTTTGCGAACGGGCACTTTGCCCGGCACATCATGTCCCTGTTTGTGTTGATCGAAAACATGGGATCGATTGAAAGGATGTTGAAGCGCTGTCCACCGCACCACCGGACCCGGTCCTTGAAACCGGATGCCAAAATGCTGAATAGACCAACTATTTCGAGCAGAGCGGGGAAAGCAATCTAACTAACACCTTCATGCGAAAGCTTGACGCGCATCCCCCTTTTGCATCCTTCACAGGCAATTCGTTTAACGATGCGATTGAGGGCAGAGAAAAATACGAACAACATACGCTCCGAACTCGAACACATTCGAGTGGTTTCGGACGCGCATTTTGTTTCCGTAAAAGCACTCGTAATGGATAAGCCACACCCCAAACCGAGGGCCAAACATGTGCCATGGAAACGGGGCTGGGAATGGGGCAGCCAGGCCAGGACGAAGCCGCCAGCAAAGGCGGATAACTCGGGTGGGTTTTCCTTTGCCGTGTGCCGAAAATAGCTCCCTTGTTGAGTGTCTCCTGCGTCCCGTCCCCGGAGGTGTTACAATCGCTCCTGTTGTTTGTCACAATTCCAACCGACCCAGCCGAATTTGTCCGGCTGCGGGAAACAATTTAACGCAAGGAAACGGAACCAGCACGGAAACGAGCAGCGGCAACAAAAAAAAAATCGAACACACCACGAGTCCTGCTGTCCCGTGTAAGGGATAATAGTTTGTCTATTTCCTGTGCGGCGCACGCTCACCGGGGGAAGGTGTTCGTGCCGTTCGTGCCTGCCTACTACACCAGGCGGCTGCTATAGACACAAGTGCTATGTAATGATGTTGATTATTCATGGAGATGTAGGCGCGTGGACCGACACGGGGCAGGTGTGTTTCACGGGAGGCCGGAGGTTCTGGGTTTTGTAAATATTGCTCATATACAATGTCATTTTTGTTTCTTTGATCGATGACGGTAGCAAACGCGCCCGTGCATGACGGGCAGCAACGAATAACCTGTCCCTTACTTCCCTTCACCCAAAGGAAACATCGACGCGTAGGGCGATTTATGGGCGACTTGTTTTATATCCGGGGGAAGCGATCGAAACGCTTGGGAGATAAATTTAGCACACAAATCACACACTCGTGAGTGTGTCTGGGATCAATTTATTATGAGCGCTGTAGCTGTGGGTATTATCGTATTCAGGTTCTGATGCCAAGAGTAGATAAAAGTTTAATTAACATAATTATCTATATATAGTACTAAGAGAGGAACTCCTTTTTAGAACATTTGACACAGTCCGGTTTATGGTTTAGGACATTCTTCTTTAAAAGATTCCAAGAAACATACAAACTGCAATCTACTAAGTGACCGAAAGTCCTTACAAAGTCTGTTGGAATAAAAAAAAAACACTCCACTTATTAAAAATCCTCAATCTAAATCACAGAACGCGTGCGTCATTCAGCCAAGAAACGGAAAAAGTTCTCCACCACCAGCGCGGCAGGAAAACAAATTCCATAATGAGTGACCTTTTCCCAGGGGGCAAACACCCGAGCTCGTGGCGTGGGCAAGTTTTCGATTCCGGTTTTGTGTGGCGATGATAATCTCATTAAACAAATTGCGCACTTTTCTGCACCGGAATGGCGGGAAAAACGCTCTCAAGCGCGCTCGGCGTGAGCGGCGAGATCCTTTGTCGCACGGCAGGAGAAAAAAGGTCCCGGGACACACTACACTACACCGGGCCACAACTTTCACCACTCGCGACGGTGTAAGAGACCGTGTCGTTTTGGGTCCATTATAAAACTTTCTGCGGTTTTCCGCGCCAGCGTGAATCCACCAAATCCTCCGGGAGGTGGAAATGACATTTCCGACCGATGGCACGGGACCACGCGCGTCAGGTGCCCACAAAGGGGAGATTGTATCGATTTTCTGCAACACAAAAGCCCCCACTCCAACGGGTGCTCCGAATGGCGGGACTTGTATTTTTCCACACCACAGATGACATTAAACGCGACGAAGCATGCAAAGCACTATTATGATGCACTGCATCGGTCGCGAGCGCGTATGTGATGCAATAGGCCGCGCGTGTCACATTACAGGAGCAATTGTAGACATTTGAGCGAGGCGTTCGTCGCTCGGCGCCAGCAAAGCACGTCGTACATCAACTGCTTTAAAAAGGGATGTTCCTTCGTAAGCCACCATGACCCAAAACGGAAGTCCAACGCCTTCCGTGGTCAGTCGAGTTCACTTCACATCACCCCTCACGCTTATCGTCGCACGCCGTCGCCATTCGATGATGGGACGCCTCGTCAAGAGACCACAAAACCATGTGATGCAACAGCAACGACGCCGAGCGGCCGTTCCGTACATGTACTTCGGGTAGGTAAGACATACGCGGCCTGCAAAGGAAAAGATCACACAGAGCATTATCGCACGCTTGACAACGTCAACACAGCCGCAAGGGTTATGGTTCGGTTCGGGTTTGCCGGGGGGTGGCAAAAACCACAACCTTTTCCCGTCGGCGTCCTCCATTCGATGATGCGAAGGCCCCGCCATAGTCTTCTGCTGTTGGCGTGTGTGTCGTAACATCATCATTAAACCATCCTCATCATCATCATGATCGCATCTTCGTCACATGGTCAGTGATTTGCCAGTGAGCAGAATCTCGGTCAGATCTGAGGCTGGTGATGGTTTGGTGTAATAATCCTGCCTCCATGCATACGCTCCATTAATCAGCTATTCACCCGTGACGCTGTGTCCAGAACCGAACCGACATAAAACTGATGACTTCCTACCGAATCCATCACACACGTTCGCCCGGCGCAGGGTCTCCGGGCCGACGTCAGCCACTAACTTCATCTCCAATTACTCCCGAGAGTGACAATAAGTCACTTCATGATAGTCGCACCGCGCGTCAAGAAACGTGGCTACACACTTGTCGTGGCTGCGGGTGGAGTCTTTTGCGCGGCGTAGGCGTATCAATTACCCCGGTCGCCTCTCAATCACTTCTCGCACGACGGAAGCTGTCCGTGACATCGTCATCTTTTGGCGAACGAAATTAGTGAAGAGGGTTGTTCAAGCCGCTTGGATGCCGCCTCGGAATGCCCGGTCTTTCGGGTGCGTTTAATGTGCTCACGCCAACCGGAGGACATGCGCGCGCGCCCGCGCTAAACTTTCACCACTCCCGATGATAGATGGCGTTGCGGGCGTTTGCACTGTAGCATCCGATCCGGTCAGCACAATCTTATCGAACTCTTGATAAACTTCCAAGAAACGCCGGTTAGCCCGAGTGGCTCATCATTCGTCGTCGGGAATAATAAAATTATGTTAGAATTCGGGGAAAAATCATTACCGACCGAACCGCGTTAACAAACTTCTCAACAAAAGCACGCTCCTGATGCTGATAGCTACTCGAAAGAAGAGAAAAAAACCCCAGTAACTTTTCGCTGCCAGCATTTTCCCGTTCGTGGCAAAGTTCTAACCAACGCAAAATGAGGTCACCCGGGCTAATAGAAACGTTTGCAGTAATTACTCCAACCATCGACGTCCGGCGCACACCGGAGCAACAAATTAAATTTCCATTTCTCTTCGCCGACGCCTCGGAGCAACTAGAATCCGGGGGGTGGCCACAACAAACGACAAAGCCGATCGATGAAGGCAGTATGTGTACGGGGGGAAAGAAAAACGTCCCAGCTGTTGGTCCTGGCGCGTCAGAAATTTTAATCAGCTTTCCACGGCGCACTTCCCGGCCGTTTTGCGTGCTGTTCGCGGCCCGGCACTGCTGTACACACGCCATCTAATCATCATCACCTGGTGTGCTAGCGGTGGACGTCGTCCCCGCCGTAAGCTTAACGATCGCAATGGGTGACCCTGTCGTCGGTAATTAAGGTCCCGGGGTCGTGTGTTCCGTCCAAAAGGATGCTTTTTTCCAAACCCCTTTTGGCTATTGTTTGGTCACTCTGGGTACTTCTGGGACGTGGTGTTTGTGTGCGCCATATCCTTTTCTTATCAGTGCGATCCATCTCGTCCACGCCGAGCAACAAACGCATAATTACGACGGGCAATGTTTCATCCGTTTCTCAGACGTACACGAAATGTTTGGCGGCCCTTCGGACGAACCGTCGTCCAAAAATAAGGCTGTTTCGTTTAGCCTCTCATTGGATTTACACCGCCGTGTTGAAATTCTCACATGCCGCCAGGCGGACATGGCCGTTCTCACCTGTGGGCGAAAAAGAAACAAGAAGACAAAACCCCATTAGTTTCGACTCGTACGCCATCATCGATAGAAAACATGTTAGTTTGTTAATGTGTACACACGGAGCGTCGTCGCGCGGGCGAACGACGAAACCTGTCGTTGGGCAAACAATTAAAGTACAGCTATTCAAACAACGCAACGGAGCGCACTCGCAACCCTGTCCCCCCATCGGTAACGAAGATCGCGGTTCTTGCGCGGTAGGGTCGATGATCAATGCTCGACGAGTCTATTTTTCGAGTGCGGCGAGTGCGACGAACGCACAAACACGACGACAACATGTCGATAATCGATTTGATCTATAAAGTTAACAAGAACGTATACACACACACACACACCTGCACCCAGCGTGCGTGCGCTGTGCGACCGGAGATGAAATTCCAATCTCCCATGATGGGTCTTCCCCCCACCAGCAACATGGCTACCGGAGCCAATTGATGGTCAATTATTTTAGGGTGGAAATTGCTATCTACTGTTGCCCGATCGACCGATCGCCGTCCCTGCTCGTAATCGGGGAGCGAAAGCGCGCTGCTGGTGATTGAAATGAAGAACTCCCGCTCAACGGCAACTGGATCGCCGTGTTGTAGATCAAATTAAGCCTCCAACCTGATACGGCCGGATGATCTGCCAGGTGATGTGAGATTCCGACATGTCCACCACGCCCTGCTACAACTCTATTTGTACAACGAGCCGAGATGCCTTCCCACGTGGGGGACTGTGAGCGACGCACGGCAACAACCGTGCGGCAAGTGCTTAATTTCCTTGCGTTTAACGAAATCATCGCTCAAGGTCCAACGATGGTGAGAACAACAACCTCGCGGGAAAAGCTAATCGATTTTTGTCAATGAACAAAACCTGCGGTCGTCGCCATGGCCCGCTCGACGTTTGGACGGTTGGAAGAACATCGAAACAAATAACACCGAAAAAACACAACTAGTTCCTCCGAAAGCCTTTGTCGAGAGATCGGAAGAACCATGGGGACGAGCATCTGAAAAAACGCTCTCCAATGTCTTGGACAGCGACCTCTCCAACATCGATGACTTGCCGGCCCGACAGCTCTCGGCCTCAGTTGGTACGGTGTTCTTGGACTATGGCAGCGGCGTCCATCTCGTTACGGCGCGTTTCGGCAGGAAAGTGTACACGTTTTGTTCGTCTTCTTCGCCCCGCTCGGGACTTCTCCAATGTTACCAAATGTGTGCGTCTGCCTCAAGGCTTCGCCTTCAAGGCCTTCGCCACAGGTACCGTCGGCCGGGGTTGATGGCACAGTAGCGCGCTCCACCGCGTCACCGCGCAGCGATTGACAGTCAACGACCTTACGAATGCGAACGAACACGTGAGAAATAATTGTTCCACTTTAGGGAGGACGCGCGCTTCCTGCGCCGCGAATGTGAGTGCGAAGGAAAAACGATGCGAACTATTCAATAAAGCGGATTCAGATTATGATCATCTCCACTCGGGTTCGGGATCTATTTCCTGTGGTCGAAGATGCAAACGATATATATCAATAAACAAATCTGCCGGGCGTATGCCGGTTAAATGTCAGTGACCTAGAACGAAGGGGAGCGATCGCAAAAAAAACGGAATGCCTCGCATGGAGACCCGAACTGGGCTATGGTCAGATTCTTATCGCTTCCTGTGAGCCGGCTTCGAGAACTCCACCATCATGCACAGTTACGCCATTTTTGGCTGCCTCCTCTGCCTTTTGCACGCGCATTTTCCCGGCCCACCGGCCGGCTCCGAACGCCTCCTCCGGGGTGCTTTAAGACATAGGCATCCACGTTAAGTCGTGGTTCTAATTTATCTTCCACCGCATCGGATTTTGAAGTCCATCGAACGCAGAAAAATGAACCTCTCTCGCTCTCTTTCGCTCCGTTTCTTCCAACACGAACTATTTAATGCGTTCCACGTGACTGCGGCGTCATGGTACGGTGAAGATCACGAGATCCGATCCACCTCCTCCGCCGACTGATCCGCTCCAAACCATCCCCGTCGCGTCGATAAGATATTGACCGGCGGCTTATGCAAAGCGGCCCCACCTCGCCGAGACTAATTTGCGCAAAAAAAAAAACAAAACGAGACTGTGAAAAGAGCGCAATAACTAGAACAAGGAACGCCTTGGAACGGTGCCTAGAATTCCAGCCGCGGCCGACCGAGATGCGAAACGCGGTTGAAACAAAAACGCACCTAATGAAGATGAGAGAAGAGCGATTAAAAATTGAACACTCATGCCAACACAACACATGAGCGCGCAGAAGTAAGCGAATTTTTGTTTTTGCCGTTTAACGCCGGCGAGAAGTTGATATCCATTTCTTTCGCACAAAACGATCGTCGTGGTCGCGTTCATCGACACCAACGCGAGATTTGGGATCGACCGACTGAAAGTTGGACGACCTTTTGCTCGATGAACTGGCTGGCCTGTTAGGCACAGGACACGGTCAACAACCTCGCGTGGAACAAAGAACGCAAACGGCAAACGGAGACAAAGGTCAACGGCGTCATCTTCATTATTGACGCCTGCTTCTTCCCAGGTGTCTGCAGACGTACGCACTCACTTGTTGCATTTATCATTTCTTCAGACTTCTACCGCTACCTGACGACTGTCTGAGAAGCACATTACATTGGTCTAATTGAGGGTAAGCTCCTCATCGGCGGGCTACTAGCCACTGCAACTGCAATGTAACCTCATAATTATGAACGCACAGACTTGGCACGGTTGCAAACTCTCGTGCATATGTCCTACCCGACCATAAATCCTGTATTTACCGATGGTGTGCATCATCATTACGCTGCATTGCCGGGCGCCCGCTGCCACACCGTCCAGTATTATTGCACTGCTACTATTGCCAGTTTTACGATCTTCCACTCACTGGACCCTTACCAGCTTATCAACGCTAACTAACGCCAAAAGGAGTTGCGGAGGAGTTGCTCGTTCGCATTTTTAATGCCATTTTCACTGCCGTTCTATTGCTACCCAGCTGAACAAGCTAGCACTCCTCCATCATTGCGGCTGCTAATTGCAGACGTGCGCTTACCTACATTCGGTCGTAAAGCTTCCGAACAGCGCGCGTCAAGCAACACCTAACCTAGAGCTAACCTGTGTGGCATGTCTCGTCTCGGAAGCTTGCTCGAAACGAAGGGAAACACATATCCAGCAACACTGGCAAACTTTTTTATGTAATTATTTTCCTTTCAATTTTGGTGCACCACAATCGCACGCCGTTTGATCAACTTTGCATTTTCTTGCCTGGGTGTTTAACTCGACTGCCCCGTTCCGAATGTGCACCGCAACGTGCGCACGTGGTTGGAAAAAGGGTTCCCTCGCTAGCCCTAACTTTCCTAACCAGTGCAATTGCTGCCGGGTGGCACACTGCATTGCAGCAGTACGGTGACGGACCCCCACCGCAGGAAGGTCAGCGGGCCACCAAGTGAAGTTTCGCAGCAAAGTGTCGGTTGTAATTTTCACCAACCGAAAGTTGATGCGGAAAACTACGCTCTCGTTCGTCTCTTCCGTTGGGCCCGCAAAAGAAACTAAAGAAACAGGTTGCGCCGTCAGACACTGCGCGTCGCCGCACGCAACTGCACTCGATGAAAACGCGACACAGACAAAGTAGGATTTAAATTGTGCTTTTTTATCGCTCTTTTCCCCCAACTGCGGGCCGCTGGTTCTCCCTCACTCTTCAGTGCTCGTTACCCGGGGTGGAAAAGCCGGAAAGTTTGCGCGAAGTCGTTCCGGGAATCTACTTGATTCACTCCACCATCCTAGATTGATATTAAAAAACGCTTTGGGTACGGCATCCACAGCACTCCCGGGGCTCGGGTTACCGGTTTTAGTTTGCTTGTTTTACGACCGAAAGCCTCCGCCGCCTCCGGTGGCCAGTGCAGCTACACACACCGTGGCACTCACGTTAAATTGTAACAATTTGTAAAATTGTTTTACGTCCAGTGGAAAACTACCACTTTCCATTCGCTTTCCACATTGTAGCGTTGTCGGGGCGATGTTTGACTTTCTTTTGTGACATTAATGAGTTTTTTAAGCAAATATTTGCTAAATTCGTTTCATTGTGTTTGCAAAAAACATGTAAGAGACTTATTGTATCATGAAAACCGAGTCAGAAGACAGAAACGAGAAAATCGATTAAGATAAACAGTAGAAAGGTAGAACAATACATAAATGATGAAAGGAATGACTAAATCAGTATGATTTCAACATTAGAAGAAAGCAAGAAAAATAGCAATGAAACACGGAGAGCAGCTACTAGGGAAGAAGGCGATGAATAGCATAAGAAATCTTCAAATAAACGTAAAACAATTGTAAAAAAGAGAAGCATAAGAATTGAGCAACAGAAAATAATAAATTATAAACAAAAATCTGCCTTCAAAACTAAAACTTGAAAAAGCACCATTCAAAATGGACGAAAAAAAGATCCAACCACAAAAGCTGAAGTGAATAAGGCACGACTAAAAGGTAAACAAAAAATCCCCTTTTCAGCAAGGTCGTCTCAAGGCAAGTCGATCATGTTCATGATAAAGTCAGTCAGTTAATCGCCACTCCCTGCCACAAACGAACCAAGCGAGTTGGCTCCGCCGTGTTCGCTTCTGCCTCAATCTTTCCGATTGTAAATCGATCAACAAAAACCCAGCATAATACTGCAATCAGCGAATAACACCACACCGCACACACACAAAACCAATGAACCCGGGGATCATAACTATCACTTTTTTTCTTGCCACTCCTTTTGCACCTCCTCGGAAGGTCGATCGACCTCCACTCTCCGGCGTGCTCTCCGATATTCGCAAACAGCAATCAAACCCGCGGTGAGGTAATAGCGACGACGGGCACCATGCCATGCCATGCCAGCGTTGTTTACCGCGGAATTTTAATAGCAAATCAAAATATTTATTGCAAGGATGCGCGACGCCACCCGGCCAGCCCGTCCTGTTGTTCGGGACCGCTTGGAATGAAACCGGGAACAAAATGCAGAACAAATAACCTGTCTCCGGATGCTTCTGTCCGTGAGCCTGGTCCACACGAGCGGGCGCAGCACGCACGCACGCAAACATTGCGGGGCGTCAGCTTGAAATTATAGTTCCGATCCGAAGACGATGCTGCAAAACGTTCACTCCCTTCGGAAACACAATCAACGCGACGACGAGATGATGCAGCGCCGGCCGTTTGCACGCAAAACCACCGGAATTCAATTGCAAGCTGCGATTAAGTCGATACCGTCGTCGTCGTCGTCGTCAGGCGGGGCAATTTTCTTGCCCGGACCAAGAGGATCCTCGGGATGGATGACAATTTTCCCACCAGCGTATCGGCAACGGACACGATACGCTTCCTGTGCCTCATTGTCCACGCTAGGGTAGCTATGGCTTTCTTGCCCACTGTGAGCAGGCTGGTATATCTTATTTCGCCATCGCCCGCCGTTCGTTGTCGCTTTCGTTTCATACATTCTGCCCGGTGTTTACCACCGGATTCTCCTCCCGGTCCCGGTGTTCTCCCGCCCTTTATTTATATCAGCTCATTTTGTAATTCAATTTAATTTAATTTAATTTAATATCCTCATTGCGCCACGATCGTGTCGCGAGCGTGCGATGATCGTGCGGACCCCAACCGACCCCGTCCGGAGACTGTCCAGACCACGGTATCGTCTGCTGGGTGTCTGGCGTGCATAAAGGATGCACCCGGCTCTCGTGCATTCTGCTGTTGCTGTGGGAGCCAGAAATTGGAGCGTCCCATGCACCTAATGAAGATGTGCTTCCCGACCGAACGCGCCAAACAAACGACCTTCGAGGACGTGTTGGTGGTGCTCGCGTTGCATGCGCTGCCTTCTGCTGCGAGCGGTTGGCCTTATCGGAACGACACAAAATTGCTCCAGCCAAGAAGCTACTGGTGCGTGAGCGGTCGCGTAACACGTCGAGCGACGTCGTCGTCGCTCCGTCGGGGTAGATTGAGCTTGACAAGAGGCTCAAATGTAGTTAAGAAAATTGCCACTTCTTCCCGTGCGCGTACACGACACAATGCACGGAGATTAAATTTTGTGAACATGCACATTAATATCCTATCAGCGGGCAGACCGTTGAAGCCGGTCCGTTGTGGGGCCGTGTTCGTCCCATCTGGAGGCGTTCAACATTTCGCCACTCTGCGGTGCGTGCAACAGCTTCCCCGAAAACCAGCTTCTTCCGTTGGCCGTCGGCTTAAACTTTACAATTTACGACCGAATCCGAAACGAATACTCGAGACATACGAGGCAATGAGAATAAAAAACCGTGCCTCCTAATGGCACTAGAATTAAGCACTGGGCCCTGGAGACGACACACGATGACGCTCTCGGGACGCTTGTTGCGTTATTCTTGGAGGGGTTCCATTAGTTGTTGCAGCGGGCACTGCAGCTCCCGATGGCAGCATACTCACAATACATTCCCGGTGCCATTTGTTAGACAGAAACTGCACGGCATAAAGAGGCACTCCACAAGTGCGAAATAATATCACCAGTCACACTGATTATCCGGTCGCGCCGATCATTACGGCAAGCCGCAGGAAATGAACATAAATTAGCCCTGATATGGCTGCGATACTCTCGCACTCAATCCGTGAACCACGACAAAGAGCTGTGCTCCTGGGGGAGCCGAGACTTGCGGGAGCAATCTAACGTGCGGTGAGAAAGAGCCGCGTCTGAGCGATATTCCTGTGGGGACGTTCAGGCAAGAAGTGATTGATATGCAACGCTGGCGTTGGAAAAGTAATATGGAGCTTGTGTTTCCCTTTCGGGAAATCGGTAATGATTCGCCGAAGTTTTGCACAAACAACTTTTCCCGGCTCTTCGTATGTTATTGATTTAGTTTGATGAGGCAGTGGTCTAGGTACGATGTCACACATTGATATACAGTCTATTTCCCGAGATATGCGCTGTACAAAGTTGAAATACTGTCTCATTGTCGTTCATGTATCTGGTGCTACAAAAGTCCATGCATTAGAACATTTGTAATACTATTCGATATTCTCCTCTAATAACTAGAAGTATCACTAGACTACATGACTTCAAGTCCAGGCATTCGAAGATGCTTCCAACGACGCTAAGACAAACCGTTAAAATTCCAATACATCCCATAAAACTTCTCAAGGACTATATCCTCAATGTCATGTCCTAGTTGATGGCGCCTTCTGCCTTAACGTTGTGCATAGTACACACACACAGGCTATTAGTAAATGCGCGTTACGCACCAAACCTTCATCACAACAATTTTGACAAATATTTTTATTTGCCCTGCAATCGCTCTCGCCGACTGCTCCGGAGGCATTCAGAACGCGCACGGCTCGCCAGGACATTCCACAGAAGAAAAATATCATTCCATATCACTCCGGAGCGCTCGTAGCTGCGTATCCTTTTGAGGGACGCGAAGTCTTTCCGCTGCACACACACACTGCGTAAATTGACATTCTCGGCAAAAATTCCACTCCACTACTTCTTCCGTACAGAACATTCTCTCCCTCCCCCCCCAACGCAGCTAGCAGCTTTTATCGCCCGAAGCCGACTTCGAGCCATTATCATCAGAGGGAAGCAGCAGCGGTAGACGTGAACGCGCTCGTTTTTCGTTGCTTTGTGTGCGATTAAAAACCGCGATTTCGTCATGTCATGCGTTGCCATAAACTTTGCGATTTAAGGGCCCCTGTGACTTATGGATGTGGTTTCGGCGCTTTTTTGTGTTTTTGTTTAGTCCTTTCCAGAATTTTTCTTGCGCACCGACTATTGCCGGCAGACAAAAGAGATGCAAAAAAAGCAGCCGAAAATGCGGGCCAACACAGTATCGATAAAACTAGACCCATTATAGCGCAACATTTATTCATTTTTATGCACGATCGTGCACTACCAATCCCATCTACTGGGAGAGTCCTTTGGGGGCTTTTCGTTTTTTTGCCTGTTTGCTTATCGTTTGCAGTGTGGAACGTTTGAGTGAAAGAGAGAGAGAGAAAAGACCAAAGCGCTTTGATGGTACGACATTTCGCTGGAAGGTGAACCGGCAGAGCACGTCAAGGCTCTCTGCCGGTGACGAACATTCAACGCGCTGTTTTTGCCTGGCCGCTCATCTAAACATACAACCCGCGCAAGGCTGCATGGGTCTATTCACGGGGCTGCTTTCATAGCCGGAAAAATGCGACGACACAAATTTCAATGCCCATTTGCTCTTGGCGCATTTTCCCGTGCAAAGTTGCATTTACGAGAAAAAGTTAAATCCAACCCCAGCCAGTACACCGACAATTAAAGCCCGCTTTTCCTTCCACTTGGAGCGAAAAACACAATCGATTACAGAAAGCAACTTTTTTGTGCGGGGGGGGCCAGCCAACAATAACACTCTCTCCCCCCGTGCGCTTCACGGAACCCGTGAAACACTCGCGAGAGATTGAATGCACGAGCACATGAAGCACATAAAACAATAAATAGCATGAAAAGTTGAGAATAAACACTTAATGAAAACGGTTTCCGCGCTCGCCCGCTTGTTCTCGGCCTCGGCGCCCGGGCAAGAATAACCATTGAGCCATTGAGAAAATAAACTTCGGTGCACACGCATACACACTTTTCCATCCAACTTTCCTCGCGACGGATTGCACGGTGGAAACGGTAAACCGGGGAAAAGCAGCGAGAGCAGCACAAAAAAAAAAAAACAAAACCACACCAAATGGGCCCGATTTCCAGCGCAGGTTCTTCCCGGAAAAAGACTTTTCTAGGATAAGGCGCAAGGCTTCTGTGCTGAGGGAAGAAGCGAACTCGTTCTCGATGCTTTTCTCGCCGGGATGAATCGACGCTGCTGCCGTTGAAGAAAGCGGCTCAATTCGTGCATAAAGGACCAGCACGTGTGCTCCGTTCCGGAGCTTCTGCTGGTACCAGGTGGAAAGTGTTGCTTTTTTTCCTACATCCTCAATCCATCCTCAATGCTACTCCTGGTCCATTTTCAGGATGTGTCATTGCGCTCGGCAAGCATCAGACACAGCAAGAAAAGTCCTTCATTTCAGTCCTGAATGAGCCTGGAGTGTCCTTCCGTTCCGGGGGATAAAACGCAAGGCCACTGACGCAGAGCAGGAATGAAACAAAGGACGGCAGGATGGGTTGGTTGCTATTATGTTGGACATAATGCTGTGTCCGGCATACCAGCACACAAACACAACGCGGAGGAGTGGAGTTTGTATCAACTTTAATTGGGAAAAGTTTTCATTTCAGCAATAAGAACTTTAATCAGCGATCGGCTAGGAAAATGGCGGTAAGTTTCATTTTGAAATCGCAGCGTTGAAATCGCAATCACAAACCGAGCAGTTGAAGCGCGCGCACCTTCCACCACAGATTCACTTTCAACACGCGGGCGCTTGTTTGCTCGTTTCGTGCCGTTCACAGCAAAACTAACAAACACCCCAAACTAATCGCAAACTCCGCCGCGCGCGGACAAACAAATCACGTGATAAAGAGCAACCGAGCGGCGATCGTTACTGCCGCCGGGGGTTGGTGCGCTGGTGCTGGTGGTGTGAGCACGTCGTGAAAGACGATAAAATAACGATCGAATACTTCTGCCCTTCCCTGAGTGTCGTGCGCAGCAGCAACAAAGCACGCGGGAAGCTGAAGATGCACCCGAAGCGAGCCAACCAGGCCTGACTTTAATGGAGACGACGGTAGGAGATAAGCGTCTTCAAAGGCCCCCTGGTTTTCGCCTGCTTTCACTTGTCTTCTCTCCATCGGAGTCGTGTCTGGCGCGGTTTTCAACTAGACGATGTCGTCGTCGTCATCGTCTGGCTTCCCGGGGCAATTGTTCCAGAGAGTAACAGCGGATGGGATAGTTTACCACCAGCCGCGTCCACCGAAGCACCGGAATGTGTATTATGCAATGGACGAACTTTTCCCATGCAAGATGCATCACCTCCGAACGGTGGCTTTTCTTTTCGGCGCTGTATTTACTGTGCGACGCGGTGAAAATGAAGCCCGAATAAAGCTTCCTTTCGATGCTGCTACTGCAGACTTCGGAGCAGTTTTTGTTGTTGGTTGTGTCCCATCCGTGCTTAAAGCGATCCCAATTGACGACCGGATCTGCAGCGGTTGTATGCTAAAGAGGATGCACCACCGTTAGCGGCCCGTGTCGGGCAGCACCGGGCACAGCAGAAGCGGGATCGTTTCCTGTATAATTTTTCGTTAAATCAGCGGAATTCGATTAGAAGCCCGTTCTCGGGCCGGCCGGAGAGAGCATGCGATGCAACCGAAAAGCGGGCGCAGATAAAAGGAAAACTCCTAAAATGGAGAAAATCTTCCCATCAGGCAGTGCAGTGAGGCGCGATGCAGCGGAAAAGACGAATCGGCCACTCGGAGCAGGAAACGAACAGACGGACAAACCAAAAAAAAGGCACACAGACCGACATTTGCTTAATGACGATTAGCAACATTACACTCCCCCCCACGTGGTGTGCCCCCAACGGGCACCGGGTGGGTGGGAAAATGGGAAGCTGAAATCCTCCCCCGTGCTGGTACCGATCCGTTTCCGTCGACCTTTTTTGCGCAATTTTAAGCGCGCGTTCCCTCCTTTTTTTCTTTGCTTTGTTTTCGCTCGCGGAACTGATTTTCGCAACGTTGGCGGCGGCGGCGACCTCATCCCCTGAATTCCGGTAAAAAGGAATTAAACGGTTTTCGCAATCTTTTTTCCGCCCCAAACATAGGCGAAGTGTTTCCCACACACACACACACCCAATCCGCAAGTAGATGTCAGCAACGATTAGCTTTGAATTGACAATTGACATTCCGGGCGTTGGTGGGATTGTTTGGCAGGGTGTGGTGGTGGTGGTGTGTGTGTGTGTGTGGGGGAGGGTGGGATGTTGTGCTTTACCTTGCATTTTATTTTGTCTGTTAGGTTAAAGGTAATGTATTGCGATGCTCGATTGCGAAGATCGAGCGCGAAAACGGTCGGGTGAATTCCGATATATTTCGTTAGACGAGAAAGCAATCACAAGACGACTTATTCGAATATTCTGTAATGCATGCAACAATTGGAATTCTATCAAAACTTGTTCTATTAACGTTCTCTAACTAAAAGAAAGCCGGATGAATGAGATAAAGGTTTAACGCCTATCTCTATGCAGTGCCGTTTAGAGCAATGCTTGCGCTGCAGATCTGTACACTAACCGTTATGAGTTCGAACCCCGCTGGAGTAGTATTGCAAGTTTTTCGAAACAACCCTTTTTCTGCTTCAAGTTGAAATAAACAAATATATTTAAGGTACAATATCCATCTTCCATGTAAAAACAATTAAAGGTATAAGTATTGCTCTTAAAGAATCAAGAATTTGAAACGAATTGCTCGCTCGCACTAGTCTGTACATAATACTAGAGAGTCTGTGCTGCCTGTAGCTTCCCCAACCTTCACACGGTCCAAGGTGCCGCATAATCGATACTTCTGCATCACGAATGCCCTTGCGGGCGCGGTCTGCTAGACCGGAACAAACCCCCTCTTGGGAAAAAAGAGTGCAAGAAGTACTTGGTGGGACCGAAAATGCACTAATAAAACACACCAGGCTCCACCCGCAGCAGCAACGTGTACGGACGGTACTACAGCACACTAAAGGAGAAAGATCAAGTGCTCGCGTGCCGCACAAGGACGGACAAGTACATCACCAGGAAACACCGGGCAGAGAATGGAGCGCCAAAAAGCCACTCAAACAAAAAATAACCTAAGGATGATATAAATCTCGCACGTACAGAATGGGGAGATAAATATTCCTGTGCCGCGCCGCGTCGCGGCACGCTGTTGGTGTGGTGGTCAAGTTTTCGGAAATCAACTTTGCAGTCGAAGTCGAGACGACCCGAGGCACCGGGAGAGTTAACCAGATGCTGCTGCTGATGCAGCATCCCAGCGCACACACACACCCCAAGGAAACTGCTGCAGCGAAGCAACACAACCAATAACAAGTGCTCCAAAAACGCCTTCATTTCCACCTCACAGACACACACCAGCAAATAATGTTTGGTAACAATTTCGGGTATCGGGAAGGAGGTGGGCCTGAAGTTTTCCACGCCGTTTTTCCCACCACCCACCAGGGAGAACACAACTATCGCAAGGAGCCCAGCGGCGCGGCTGCAGCTGACCGCACATGACCATATGTGTTTTTGCTGCACAGTGCTACTGCTGCAAGTGCGATAGCACTGAGTGATGGTGACCACCCGATAGGGACACCCAGACACACCCCATGAAGGGGGGAGCGAAAAGGACAGAGAAACAACACGTGAGTTGAGTTTCAACACCGCGACGGCTGAAGTAGAAAAAAAAACACGACCGTCGGTACAGAATTGGAGTGAAAGGCGCACCACCGTTAGTGTTTTGATTGCGGGGACAGCAGCTGGGGTGCCCTTTTCGAAGGTGGGTGGGTGTGTGTGCAGCAGACGACATCGATAGCACGCGGCCTGGTCGCTCGGTGTGTTTGTGTGTGGAATGTGAAGTGATTTCCGCATAGCAGCACCGCATAGTTATGCCTTTCGGGGGGTTCCAGGCAACATTGGACCAACATTGGCCATATTTTATGTGCGGCTGGTCTAACATTCCCTCTCTCTTTCTTTC